>JAPZDV010000004.1:18175157-18191086 GCA_029814665.1 Acanthurus lineatus | reverse complement strand
TGTTCAAGTCATTGTTGGAAACCACTATGACACTAATTTCAGTGGCACTCGTCCTGTTTTACACTCCTCTTGTGCCACTGCCAGCTCAGAAGTAATTGGTGTGATTGAGCTGTTAATGTGGAAAAAAAGGGAAAAGATCAGCAGAACAAATGGAGCTCTGTCCTTTTTTCACACCTGTGCACATCGTGGCCAATCACTGAGTCTGAGCAGACAGACAGGCAGGGCCTCTGTTTGTGTTGTTAGCCCAAAGCTAATTAACAGTTTGTATGAAAAGCCTTTTGTTAATGCTGTGTAAATCATGCTTCCATCTGTGTTGTAACTCTGAGAAAACTTGACTCAAGTACCTGTTCTTTTCTGTTCTGAAGGAACTGAGCCAGGAGACTTGGTTTGGATGGTTCCTGTTTGGGACTGGGAACTGAGGCTGGGGATGACAGCGGACTGCTGCTCACCTGTGAATCTGCACCGACAGATGAGACAGATGCTTAATCAAAATTCGGAACTGATGTTTGCTTATGTGGGTTCATATAAAGGGCATTGATACTTAATTGAGAAGTGAAATTTGTCACTTACTGACCAAAAACCACTTAGCATTATTAAATGTGATTACATTTCCACTGTTGCTTTATACACATGGAGTATTTAGCACTCGCAGTGGCTGCTTTTAAACATGTTTTTAAGATCTGAGTGACCTGATGTGCCCCACTGACCTGTGGAGGTGGACCAGAGTTTTGGGGGTCTCCTCATGACGTGTGGGCTCTGCACTGTGCCGAACCACGGCGAGCACTGTGCCACTGGAGCAGTAAGACGCCTCAAGGTCGGAGAAGCAAAGGGGCTGTCCAGATCAGGGGTGAAGGGCGCCGTCAGAGGGCTCTGTGAGCTGCCGACTATGGAGCGTGCGAAGACTGAAGCTGGAGTTTTCATCAGTAGTGCTGGCCTCGGGCTCATCAGGTCTTCTGTACTTGAGATTACTTCAAGAACATTGAAAGGGGGACATGAAGGATAAGGAAGCTGGTCACAAACAGTTATGTTTAATTAAGTTTAATAGCAACATACCTGATGTCTCAGATGAAGTCTTCCTTTCACTCCCAGTAGACAGTGATTTGGCTCTGCCATTGGTTGCTACTGTGTCATGATAGGCTACAAGTCTCTGGGTGAGATTAGCCAGCAGAGACAGACACTCTTTGCTGATGGCGTTCCAGTTATGAGGATGGCCACCTATGAAAGGCATGAAAAAGATGAATACATTTTGCTTTGTTGTAATCTACCAAAACATAAACCATAAAATATTTGAGGGATGTAAAAATTTAATTTCAAACCAAAAACCAAAAATCAAAAACAGCTCAAGCAAGGATGTCAGACCTGGCTGGCTCAGACTGAAGACCTCACAGCGTCGCGATGGGGAGTGTTGAGACAGCAGAGCCAAGTCCTGAAGAGCTAGGAACTAAAATTTAGGAAAAGACACATTACAACATTGATGATCATTGAGCAGAAAGAGAGGACAGACTTGAAACTGGTACATGATGTGGTTTATCTACCTTCAGTATCATTGGCTGCTTGTCAGTAAGAACTTTGGGGAGACACTGTTGGGCATCATCAGTAAAAGATGACTGCACAGGGAAACTGTACACCTGCAGGAAACAGGAAATATATCAGACAACTTATCCCCTTAAAGTCGAGACACTCACGAGTAAGTTTAACTGATCACTTGAGGAGAATTCTGGGATGTTCACAAATAATTATATAATTGTAGTGTTCTTCCTGAATATTCAAGGCAATGACAACATTGCCCCCTAGTGTCTGCAAATAATAAGGCAAAAAAAAAGTTGTCTGTGCAGCACAACACTCCACTTTTATTACTTCCTAGTTACTTGCAATTACAAACTAGCAGTCAGATTTGATCATAAAAACTGGACTGAGTCCATGTTATTTTATGAGGGTAATCACGGTCAGCTGGGACTCTGGTTTTAGGTGAAGTGTTATTCTCTAATCTTTGTGAATGTGCTAAAGTCAGGAAAAAGAATTCTGATTGTATAATTATTGTCTTTTATTGTAACATATACCTCAGTGACAAAGATCCTGAAGAGCAGCAGTGTGATGTTCCACGTGAAGAGGAGGAAACCGGCACTGATCCACAGGTGGTAGAGCAGGGAGAGGTCCAGCAGGCCAGCTATGCTTTCAAGAGGATGGACAGAACTGAAGGTGGAGATCATATAAAAATACAAAAACACAGGGCTTCATGTCAGGAAACAGCACAGTGTAGCACACTCTGAAAAATAATACAAAACAAACCTCTTTGTTAAGGTCATATTTAAACACAGAATCCACACTGACCTGTTCAAGTGAAGATTCAGTGTTTTACAAATCCATGATTTTGGAATGTATCCTGTTAACATAAAATTGAAATATTTTGTCAATCACATCTCTTAACTTTCTGGAGAAAATGAAAAGAGCAAAATAAAAACATAACTCAAGGGCAAAAACTCAACAATAAATGAAAGCATGTCTATAAAAGGTGATCATTACGAGTGTATTTGAGAGTTGATCTTGAATTTAACTCATCAACTCCTCCAGCAGTTTGTTAGAAGATACAGGTGCTCTGTGAGACTTATATTTAATTTTTAAACTTACTCACCCAAAAAGAAATGCACTACGATGTAGTTCCTGACAGAGTAAAGTGCTTGAGTGGCGCTGCACTTCACCACCAAAGGTAGAGATCCCTTGAAGCACAGGTATTTGTATTGCTGCGGAAGAAGAGCACAAAACAAACATCAGCAATCATCATAAGGGAAGTGCTGATCAGAGTGCCAGTTATTTTATTTTATTTTTCAAAAGTTTAGATCAGCTTTGTTTAGCGTGAGATATCAGCACTCAAAAAACTTGCATGATGATTGACATTAATGGAAATAAACTCAAATAGTTGTAAATGTAAATGAAAGATGTCTCTAAATGACTACAGCACTCCTTCTGTTCAGACAAAAATCTGTTTTAAAAATACTAAGTCTTTGCAGGATCACATACCTGAACAGTGTGGAAAGCCACATAGTTTGTGTTGTGGATCACACCCAGCAGACTGTATGAGAAACCAACAAAAGCTCCAGCCAGCAGAAGGATGAGGTGATACTCATTCAGACACATCTGAGGAGAGCTGTCACTGTGGAAAACACACAGAACAATTAGACTCTGGATGAAGCATGTGAAGACATGTAAACAAGGTAGGTTTATGAGGTAGCTGCTTACCCGTCTTCACTCTGTGAACAAGGGTAGCCAAGTGTCTCATATCTGCCCCCAATGGTGATGGCACAACACCAAGCCACGATCATTCCCATGACACAGTGGGCCAGGGTGTTGACAAGCTGGCGTGGGTGGAGCAGCTGACCCAACAGGGCAATTTTCGAACATGCAATAGTTGGGATGACTCAAGAGAAACAGAACAACATAAGAATTACAATCAAAGACTAAAATATGTTGCTAGCCATCATTTTTTTCATATTTTGCTAACTAGTCACTGTTTCCAACACTTTTTCGTATTTATGTTCTTTATGATTAATTATCCCGACTTCTGCCTATGACAAGACATCAATCGAGACAAAGAACCAGCATCAGGTCCCTCACCTGTGTAATACTCCAGGTTCAGGAACCCAACCATGAGGATCACTCCACACAGCAGGATTAATGAGAAGACAGCACTCGCACTCGTTAAGAGTAACAGGCATTCTGCAGGTAAGAAAGCAGTTTACAGTAAGAGTCACACAACTTCAGACAGTGATGAGTCAAAACGTTGTAAACGAGGTGACTGACCTGATATTGTCTGGATTGGGTGAAGGAGACTGAATTTGGCGAGGATTACATAAACTGCTGTGATGGGTGGCAACAACAGGACAGCCCAAGCAATACTGGCAGCAGCCCTCCAGCATATTACCTGAACAGAGCGGTCAGTAATTATTACAAGCAATGGACACTTATTACCTGACTTAATACAAATATTAATTGTGGGAAAGCTATGATTTTTAAAAACAATTAAGTATTCTGCTGGTTAGCTGGTTATTTCTTTATCAACCTGCTGTCTGTGGTTATATCATTGAAAAGAAGAAAATCTTTTTAGTTACAGACAATATGTAATAGCTATAAAGTGAAAGGGTTTTGAATTCAGACTTTATGTTTAAAACCTGAGAAATAAGCTTTTTTTTTAATACATTTTCTGACATTTTACAGGCCAAACGATCTATGTATTTTCCTTACTCCTGCGGTACAGGTAAACATCCAAACATCGTTGTCATTACAACTTGTAAATGTACCTAAATATGTTGAGACTTTTTCAAAAACAATTGTTCTTTCACTGGAAGGAACTTGTTAATTTGATTAAAGTGCTGGCTACCCTCAGTGTATTCAAATGTATTAACCTGAGATCCTTTTTAAATGTATTCCTGTCCTCTTTGGTTTAGCATTCATCAACTTATACCGTGGTTTCATTGAAAAACTCCGTGCTGGCGTACCATGACTTTGTTAATGTTGTTGCTTTTTGGCATGTAACACGCTAAGTCAGCCAATTTAAATAAAGTTACATCTATTCATATACCTCTATTGTATTTCTACTTATTGAAATATAACTTGTGAAGCACTTGTGAAGCTTAATAAAAAACTGAAACAAATTTAAGAGTTAACTTATGCTCACATAACCTAGCATAAACAGAAAGGCTAACGTTGCTTGAAGTTAGCACGTTAGCCGACGCGATACATTATCTCTCTTTAATTAACTGAAATTAAATTATGGAGACTCACCTTGCGGACAAACCAACAACTTTGCTCTGCAGAAAACATGTTGTTTTGATGGAGAAGCACACCGCGATAATAATCTCTTCGGCTCTCCTGCTGTCAAACTATTTTGCCATTTAGTTTCCCATAATCGCGCCACATGCATTCAAAGGACCTCCGAAGGACCCCGGTATAGTTGTCCGTATTCCTGCCTGCCGCCAGTATCACAGCTACGCGAATTTAATTTAATGAGCCTGTTCAACGATAAACTATGTATAAATTGGGATTTCCAGCCAAAGTAAGCTCAAAAACGAAACAAGCTCAAAAAAAAAGTTTTTAAAAGTTGTTACGGATGTTTGCATTCAATTTGTTTACAAAATTATGCTAAAAGATTATCAAAATATTAAAATAACTGCCATGTCACATGATAAAGGTGGAAAATGCACCGAGAGAGCTCTGCCTTTTATTATTTAAATTTTGTATCCTTTTTCTTATTTGTTTATTCACACATATTAAAAGTAAGTCCAATAATTATTTTCCATGTATCTGCCTTTCTTTATAAATGCAGAGTATAAGTGGCAAATCAGTTCTGAATTCCTTTGGTTTCATCGTGCAAAAAAGCTTTCTTGTCATGATGAAAGTCATTTCCATAAGTTGGGAAACTGTGTTTATCCAAAACAGTTTTTTTCTCATGATCCCGAGAGAATGCCTTAATCTCAAAGGCATTTGCAGGGAGCTTTTGGGAAGATCCAATGGACATCTCAGTCTGAATTGCTTTGTGGATAATTGGTTTCTGTCCAGATTTTTGGGCAATTGCAGGTAGGGCAAACTGCTCCCTCTGTGACTTCTTGTCTTCCCACAACTTCAGCAGACGACGTTGATTATTTGTCATATCCTTGAGATTTTGCTGCAATGACTGCACTTGATCCTCTAAAAGAGTTTTTGAGGTTACTGTATTTGCCAACTCTGATGTCAAATCATCAATGGTCAGACTCAGTTTGCCAGCTTTTTCCACCAGAGAACTGCACTCACGCTCCTTTTCATGCAACTCATTGATTATGTCCTTTGTTGTCTTTCCATTGAACTTGGGGTTGCACTCAAGTCCAATCTCTGTACGAAGAGCCTTTACTTGTTTCCTCAGCTCCTTGTTGTCCATTGTCAAACTCTTCAGTTTCTGTTTCAGAGCCTCAGTTGAACGCATCCTTGACTCATACTGTCTGAGTTTCTCTCTGAGAACACTTTCTCTGTGCATGGCTTCATCTCTTTCCTTTCTGCATTTCTCCAAAAGTTTCAATGTCTCAAACTTGGACACCTTTTCAATTTTCCCATTTGAAGTAGCCATCTCGTGGTGTGGTTTTTATGATCACTTTTTTACTGAAAAAAGTAATAAAAAGGCATTTTCTTTAGAAAAAATTGCTATTACTCACATGCTATTCCAATAGTCCTTGAGCACTGTGTCAGTAAATCCACTTCAAAAGCCCGAGCAGCCACATGCCAGCGAGAGACTGAGGCAGGAGACATTTCTCTGACAGGGTTATCTGTTTGACAGGCAGCTCCTGTGTAACTCAAAGCTGGGGCTAGAATGACCATTAATTAGGGCGCCACCATCCCTTTGACACCGTTTCAAGTGACTATTTTTTTCCCTTTTTTGTTAATTAATCTAAAAACTTCGCTCGATGGAAATATCAAACAAAAACTCTACAGAGGTCGCTCGTGTGTGAGGTGCTGATCACGCACTGTGTGCCTGCAGAAACAGGTTTTACACATAAAATAACATTTTCCACTGCAGGTGATCTGTGCATCCAAACAGTGACACAGTAGATTCTATCAGTTTGCTGGACCACACGACAGTTTAGATGGATGAGTTGGAAAAACAGTGGCAGCAGCCAAATGTCCACTTTTAGAGTAAGAGGTTCTCTTTTAAATGTTAAAGTTATACCTATTAGTTACGAACTCTTAAATATTTAAAATGTCCAGCTGTTGAAATGTACTGGCAACCTTTAATGCTGTCAGGAGCTGGTAGAAAAGAGTCATGTTGCCTTCATGTGTGGGGGCTAGGGTGATTTAAGGTTGTCCTACCTGAAAACGGTAGGTTCACTGACCCTGTAAGTATTCATATGATGCTGTCAACCAAGTTTTTAAAGTTGGCGAAGTTGCATTCTTTTTATTCTTAAACTGACCAAAACATGACTAAACATTTTAGATCATAATTTATTTAAATTTCTTTTGGTGTTGAGTAAAACTTTTCCATTTTACAGATTTTTGTGGAAAAACTGCAGACAAAACAGTTTTGATTTAACTGAAAAAAATCACCTTTTTTTAGGTGTAAGCTTATTTGATTCCTTACAAAAGATAGGTATAAGTCACATCACCATAGCTAGCCACAAATCTGTTTAATATGTATGATCTGGTTATCTGGCAAGACGATTAAACAAACAGTACAGAACATATGAATAAGTGAGTTACGGAGGTGCTGTTATGTAGAATTTGTTGTCTTTGAACTGAGCCAGACTAGCAGTTTCCAGTCCCTATGAGAAGCCAAGCTAACCAGCTGCTGGTTATAGCCACAAATTCAGACATAATAAAGACATAAAAGTAGCAACAATCTTAATATTGAACTCATTAAAGGAAAGCAAACACTTAAATTTAACAAGATTCCCCTAAACCATTTTTAAATGAGTAAAGACAGTGTGCATTAAATATGTTCAAAGAGTTTAATTTGTGCTTGAAAATTGTCTCTGGTTTAATGGTGAAAATGATGACTTCATTAATAAAAAGGTGAGTCCCACAAACATGGTGTTTGATTTTTTCCCCACTAAAAAAGTAATTGAGAACTTACATTAAATTATATACATTTCATCAAATGCAGTTTGTTACAATACAAACAAATTAATTAAAAAAATGTTACAGAAGTTTTTAATCTCTTGGGCATTTAGACCGGGTCTTTGGCATTAGTCTAGGGCACTGGGAGTTATGTGAGTTGGAGGAAAATACAATAACTTTATTTGTACATAAGTCCAAACTTTGAATATTTTACCAACACTTAAAATTGTTGTGCTGCTCATTTACATACAAAAATATAAATCATAATCATTTACAAAAAGTATTCTAGCCATTTTCCACAAATGAATTATATAAAGTATATTTTAAAAAATGCCTTTGATGACACCAACATTACTGCACAGACATTGTCAACATGTAAACATGTAAACATAACAACAAAAGAACTATAGAGCAGATAAGAACTATTATAAGAACTATAAAGCAGGAAAGTATCATACTACAGAGATCTAATATGCTGTGTAACACCATATCCCATTCATCTTTAAGGAAGTTTAGAGCTGTTGCCCTCAGAAATCACACACTTGGTACTAGTGTTCATTTTCAGAGGTCATGCGGTTGAAAAGACCACACACACTTGGTGTTAAGGTCTTAAGGCAGAATGTCCAAGTGCAGGTGAAATCCAGACGACCCATGACTTCATCAACACGGCAACCCGATTCTCTCTAATAAGGCAACAGGAGAAGCTGCAATTTAAAAAAGAATAACACCTGCTTTGGGAAGGAGAAATCATGTAAAGGAAATCCGGTGTCAAATGTTCTGCTCTAGTAGGTCAAAAAAACACATGCCTGACCCAAAGCCACTTAGATAAGCCAGCTCTGAGGAGTTGTTACTGAACTAGAAATTAAACATACTAATTACAATTGAATGTGTGTATGAAAAAGTTCAAAGTGATGAAGTATGACTTAAATTTATTAGGTAATTAATTGTTGTATTTGTCAGGCGGGATAATGGCACAAAAAGCTCTACCATTGTTTACCTTCAGGCAATGAAAGGTCTTCATGTTGCCTCCTTTGTTAAAGTGCCATTTACAGCTTTTGGTGATGCTTCTGGTTTGTCAAAGAAGTAGGTCTAAAAAAACAAACAAAAATAAATAAAGAAAAGCGTGTAAAACAACCTGACAAAGAAGCAGTTACAGTATGAAGAGAAACTACTAATCAATCATGAACTAAAGCCGCTGTGTCTGTGAGTAAATGTACAGCTAATGTTCGGCATTGCTGCAGTCCATTCATCTTGGTCAGCCTTTAAGACACAGGCTTACTTTGTAGACTAATTACATGAATGTGAGCAGACACATGATACCTCTGAGGAGCTGACCGTGTTCACGTTAAGAAGCGCACTAACAGCACGTTCTAACACCAGACAGCAAGTGCGGTCAAAGTTTCCAATGAAGGGAGTCAACCCTGAAGGAGTGAACTTGACACTATCAGGTAAAGTCATTTCCCAGAAACATACAGTTAGAGCCATGCAGAAATGTCTATGAAGTGTCATGTACTGTCTGTGACTGACACAGATAAGTAGGGTCAAGACTTGGCCCTGCTACTGACATCCCTGCAAATTGGATTGAGTCAATCATTGTTGTTATCTACACCAAGATGGATGTCCTGCTTGAATCAACTGGATGAGTGAAGATGTCGTTTGCCAAAGCGGGACAATGAATGTTGTATCTTATTTCACCTGACAGATTTATTTTCCGTATCACTCAAATATGTAATCAATATTAACAGCAAAGTTATGGAAAAGCAGCAGTTACCTTAAAACCAACAGCAAGTAGAGCATTGAGCAAGACAATGGCTGACAAGATGGATATCATAACTTTGGGGTGGTCATCTCTGACAGCAGGCCAGAAAGTCAACACCAGAACTGAGCCCGAGAGGCAGAGAGCCACCACGATGGATAACCACCTCAGCCATTCGAAGGGGAGAATCCACAGGACCTAATGCAGGAAACAAGAATACATTAAAGAAAACACGGCTCATTTAAAAGCAAAATTAAAGGGCACAGTCAATGCCCTAAATGTATTCATGACACGGGGGAAAATAACTTTTCATCTATTCATAAGAGTGCACCTGTTATCACACCAGCATGGCCCATCAGCTAATGTTTCATTATCTCAAAATCAAAATTCCAGATAATTAGCTAAATTTATAACACAAGTGTAATAACTAAAGCATGTCCTGACATCACTGTAAGGTATGAAAAATGACATTTGCTGTTATAAATGGCTAAACCTGTTATTCTGTAATAAAATATTGAAGTCTTACCACTGCTGGAATGTAAATCACCATGGAATAACCATACAAGCAGACGATCTCCATAAAGGAGTATGAAACCAAATTCATAATCTTGTTGTTTCTCCATAGCAGGAAACCCCAGAGGGCAAGGGGCACCAACCAGGCATAGCTGAAGATAGCTGTTGCAGCTATGGACACTGAAAAACACAGCAAAGTCAAAAATAAATGATTAACAAAAGACAGAAAACTGTAAAAGGCACCAAGGAATAACAGTGCTTACCTTTTCGAAACTCTGGGGTATATTTATAACTTGGTTTGCCGAGGTTTAGCAGGAAGTTGGACAGGTTTCCACTGATGGCAAGGACAAATACAAGAGTGGTGCAAATCCAGAATGGTCCTGACAGAACAAATATTATGGATTAGACTAAAATTTTAAAACATTGCAGAACAGGAATACAGTTTTTTCTTATTTAACAAATCAGAAAATATTTCACAAACTCTTACTAGGACATGAATGTTTCACTGTTTAAGTACTGACCATAAAGATCAGGATTTCTGCGAAGATGGGCATGAATAAAGTTTTTTCCAGGCCATGGCATCACTGATCCAATGATCCTTTCCTTCACCTGAAATAAGTTTTAATAAACATTGAATATGTTTACATAGGTTCTGAAGCATTCCATACTACAATGCAATTAGCAATAGTGGTTCAGAGCCATTTAAATAAATGATAATTACATGATGGGTCTCGATGTCAAAAAATTTTTGGTAGTACTCAAATGTCCAGAAAGGGACACTTGTCTTTTGCCCAGAGAGAAGCTTCAATGGAAAAAAACAAACAAAAACAAAGTTCATTCAATTAACGTTTGACTATATAGTGTGTAGTAGTTTATAGAAAACAACAGATTTTCAATGAGTGTTTTCTTTAAAGTATATTTTCCACACCTCTGTCTTGTCGTCACTGGCAAGTGGGTCCTCATAATCACCATCAGGAGTGAAACCATCAGCTCTGCTCTGCCTCTCTGGTTTGACATCTTCATCAATGCTAATGGTGGTTGCATCTCTGTTGGCCTCTAACAGACTTCCGGCCTCTTCAAATTCTAATTTCATGGAACAGATTAATGAAAAATATCGATAAAAAGTTTTGACAGTTGTTGTGAACTCTGCTTTGTTGCTGTAAAGTACTAGGAGATGTGTTCATGAATGATCTAGAGACTGACACTAAACTGTAACATCACTGAGGCAACTTCTTGTCCAAATCACATAAGAGATTGTGGAGAATACTCACCTTTGAATTGAAACGGATCATTTGTCGACGCCATTTACACGGATTCACTCTCAGCGACGAGGTTCTCTATCAAGCACTTAACGGCAGGTCTGTGTTGCACAAAGGCAACTGCTCTGTTTTAGAAAGCTATTAAAAAGAAAAACAAATGTATTAAAACATCCCAGTCTCAACCCTAATTAATCTTGACCTGTTTTGGCTAAAAACGTTGAAAACTAATGTCAGTTCCGCATAAAAAGTTAAGGACGTTAAGAGTTAGCATAAGTTAGCTACCAAGCCCCCACTTGACAGCTCGTCAACAACTTAGTAACTTACATAGACTGACTAATTTATCATTAAGAGAGGCAAAGTTAGCAAGAACCCAGGCTGTATTTAAGAAACAAAGTGCATAATTTTCTTTACATAACGTATGCTTACCTAACTATTTTCCAAATCTCATAAAAATCATTTCATTTGTCGTAGCTACTGTTGCGTTGCACCGAACAGGAAATGCAAAGCCATGTAAACAAGTCCTCTTCCTGTTACAAAACAATTTCAAAATAAGGGTTTGAACTACTTTGCTTTTTATTTAGCATATGATTACCCAAGTCATGGTGGATGACTTATCATAATTTCAAGATTTTATTCAGGTAAAACTGAAAAAACTTTCAGGTCATTGTGTTTTTTGCAACTTTTAAACGAACTTCTAGTAATGGTGAGCTTTTATTTTGAAGTAAGCAAGCAAAGCCCATATCAGTGGTAATTTACAATGCATGGTGAGGCTGCTATCAGAAACTCTTCATACTTATGTAAAAACCGCGCAAAAATGGTTTCTTGGCGGAACAAAGTAAGAAACGACAAAAGACTATAAAAGGGTCATACTGCAGATTTAGGGATCCTTTCTGTTTTAGGTTTAGCTCCGTCAACGATCTTAGATTAGCTAATGAGGAAGCTATCTTGATTTTTTAATGCTTCAGCTCTGTCGCCGGCTAGCTTACTAAACGTACCGGAATTACGAGTTTTATCCTTTACATGGGCAAAAGAAAAGCGTGACCTCAGCATGGACAATAGCACCATTTATGTGCGAGAAAGAGGAAGCCTTCGTCGTGTCAGTGACATAGTTTTGGCACAGCCAAAACAAGTGTCATCATGCAGAAGGACAGATCCTTTAGTGCTGAGAAAAGAGCACTTCATATTCACCTACAATGCAGAGGGAAGTCTGAGATACACCACAAAATCTCTCTTTGACATCACTCTGTTATTTGTAGCTGACAACATTCAGCATGTTGACTCTCTGGTGGGCTTCCCTGAGCAAATAGGAGACAGACTTTTTGCATCAGCCATGGAGAATCGTGTTTTTTTAAACAAAGACATTTCTCCAAAAGCCCTGCAGATATTCATTGATGCATATGGGGAGATGGTGCTTGGATCCCTCTGTCTGAGAAATAAGTAAGTTTATAGTGAAAATAATGTTTCATCTCCAGCTTCCAAGTTATCCTTTCCAGAGACAGTGACATAGTAACATCTCTTGTCCCTGCAGATTTCCACTCTTGCATGAGAGGATGGATGAAATAAAAACATTTCACAGTTTGAAGTCTCTGGATCTGTTTGGCTGCAGACTTGGTGATAATCATGAGATATTCCTGCATCTAACATCCAGCTCATTAGCAAGGTAATGCCTGATTTCTCAGTCCCAGAGACGTGTGGAAATTTTTAATAGATGCCACTAACACTTCTGCCTTGCCACTTCAGCAGCCTGATTCAGCTTTTCATCGGTGGTAACAGTCTGTCAGATGTCGGCCTACAAAGATTAACTGCACCTATCCGAATAATGAAGAAGGGACTGGACCATCTTCAGTCACTTGATGTTTCCTGTGAGTAACCTGAAGAGCACCTGCTTTTATTTTGTAGGAGCACAAATACAACCACCTCCAACTTTAAAGTATTTTGAAGATGAAATGTCTTCCTTGTGCAGGTAACCCTATCTCAGAAAGGGCTCTGAGATATCTCACATGCCTCCCCAAACTTGAAAAACTCGATGTGTCTGGCACCAGTTTGAAGGTACTTCACTTATGATTGTGTATAACAGTCGGCTGTTGCCTGTTGTGTTGCTGACATCAAAATTTAATTTATACCTCCAGCTTGGCACAAGATTAAAGACAACCATATGGGACCTTTTGGGGCTCATTTATTCAGAGAAACCACTGGACACCTTTGATCACTCAAGATGTAGAACAGAAGGTTGGGCAGAGCAGGTGAATACAGTCTTTCCAGACGCTGACAAAAGTAAACATATGTTTCACAAACGTCAGCACTGTTTTTTTTAATTAGAGGCTAAATGTTGCAGATGTAGTGCTGTTTGACATCTCCTAAAAAAATTCATTGTGTCATTTTTAGATTATAAACCAGTGGGAAACGAGTAGCTCACAAATGCCCAAACAGAAGAAAATTGACGAATCCAGAACATCAGCACTTCGTTTTTGTAAGTTGACTTTATATTACATTATTTTTAGAAAGTCAGGCTTACCATTATGACATATTGTCTAACATGACAGTGTTTTTCCTCTAGTTGGCAGGCAGAAGTTTGTCAGAGAGGTACTGAATGCAGCACCTCTGGTATGTGAGGGCATGGAAGACGTGAAGGGAGAGAACCTGCATTTCTACAGACCTGCAGCCAACAACCACATACCACAGAAACAGACTTTGTCGACGACGATGAATCATCAGGCAAAAGCTTCCTGGCACAATATCAGAAAGAGGCAGCGTCAGTCAGAAAGGTGTGACAGTTCACCTCAAAGCCCCCCCACAAAACGTTTGTCCTCATCAGCATTTTCTGCAGAGGACACTGATTTGTTGAACAGCTATTGAGGTGCGTCCATGTTGCATTCCACAGAGCTGAGCGTCATCAGTGTATCAGCTTTCAGGCAAGATTCGTGTTCAAATGCAGAATATTTTCCAAAGTAATTCACAGAGGTGAACTGTGAACATGTTTTCTTAGATATTGGTAGCTTTTTTGTGAATATATTTTTATATAAATAAAATATTTTATAGCTATTTGCACGTGTTCACTTCCTTTCTTTTCATTTTGCTTTTTGCTGAGATGCAAAGTGGTTGATTTTTAGATAAGCGCTCAACTCTAATTATGTTTGACATTTAAAAGTATCACTTACTGTACTGTAACTACTGTAGTTGAGCCACATTTTAATTTAAAATATTCTTCTTTCTTTACAAAACCTGGAGCCTAAATTATCCTGAATGCAACTTGACCCCTAAAGTTTGTTTTGAGATTTTGGTGGATTATGCTCATAGTGCCTTTTATAGCTTCAGCCCGCTGACCTTAAATGAAGATGGAAAACTGGCAACAGGCATCTGGTTAGTTCCCCTTTTTCTAACTACACACACATTTCTTAATTTTCACACCAGGGGTCTAACCCTAACCCTCTTAGAAGAGGATTAAACACAAATGCTTCATACCATAAAGTAATAAAGTGATAACATGTCTAACCAAAAAGGTCCACCATGACTGTGAACTGAAACAGCTGGCAGACGCCTATAACAGCAGTTTGCAACAATGTGGTTTCACACATGCAACAGTTCTCCCAAAGACCAAGAAACAGACTTTGATTTTTAAAATTGGTGCAGGTTCCCTTTAAATCAAATAACTGCACAACAAACCTGGAGGCCAGCTATTATTTCACCATAGAAAAGCTGCACACATTGCAAAAAAAGTGGGAGAATAATAGCTTGTCTAGCAGCTCATTCTTTGCCCTTTGGCCCCTTTATTAGGTGAAAACAGCTGAAAAGGAGCCAGTTCAGAACAATAAGAAGCTGTGAAAATAGCTGAGGAAGAGGGCTGCACATTATGCTAAAATATAAAAGGCAGCTGCCGATTTTTAAATTCCACATTTAGACCTTTCTATTCCTGCTACAATGGTTAGCATGTTGTGTGATGGTGCATTACTACCAGGCATGAAAACGGGTCAGGGGTGAAAAAGGTGAGAAGGATACGACTCCTCTAGGGGGGTCCAGGTACATGCTCCTCCGGGCTCTCTTCAAAAAAAAAAATCATCGGATCTCCACGTTTCACGTAGGTCAAAACAGCGTATTTTTCCGAAAGGGGAGTGATTTTCATGCCTGTACTATATCTGGAGGCCCTTATTTCAATACCTCGTTACAGAGATAACAGTGATAAAACACTTAGTCTGTCATGACACAGGAAACCAGTGCTTTTTTCTGCAGCCCTGCTAAAACAAGTGGCAGTTTAGTGAAGACAAAAAATACCAAATGACTATGTTTAACTTCACTTCACCCACTGAAACAACATTCTGGAGCTGCAGTGACCTTTACTGTAGTAAACTCAACACAACATAATGTACATGGTAGCAAATGTAAGACTGAATGTGTGAAGGCACGAATTTCTTCTCTGAATGTGTCCCCCTTGAAAATTATTGTCCTCGGTACTTGAATCTTTTTTTTCTACAGCTTTTCTTCTGTTAGATCATTAACTGGCATTATTAACCCCAACGTACAAATCAGAATGAGTGAAAAAAGTCACACTCATGTCAACAACTTTACTCCGCTGTATTTAATTCTGACCCATCAGTACCAGAGCAGACCAGAGTAAAGCATGAAAGACCACATGTTCCGCCGCTTCATTAAGGTTAAAGGTGTTGGATTTTATGGTAAAATTCAGTTTCTACAAATCACTGCAGTAGAAATATGAGAACAAACAAGGAGAATTTGCAATGTTAGCTTTAGCTATTTTTGCCAGAACATGAGGGTTTTGGGCGAAACCTGTACCACTTCAAGTCACAAATAATTCAGTTAAACATTATTCA
>JAPZDV010000004.1:18154267-18168824 GCA_029814665.1 Acanthurus lineatus | reverse complement strand
CATTCATGCTGTCTTGTAATTCTGCTTGATTTTTCTCTCAAAATGCATCAGATTGATGCTTTTAAATATGAAATATTCAAAAAATTTTTCCTGGGGAGCGTGTACCTGGACCCCCCTAGAGGGGTCCTATCCTTCTCACCTTTTTCACCCCTAACCCGTTTTCATGCCCATTGTTTTATTAATACATGTAAACTACAGTCAAGAATATGAATTTTATTGTTGTTACAATGATAAAGCCATTCCTTCATTATACAAGAAGAAGTTTTTGTTGATAGGATCTTTGTTTTTATACTGTTGGTGGACATTTTTATACAAAATACAATAAAAAAATAAGACAACTTGAGCGTTGGAGTGCTTCTTTGTTGGATATAATCATATATATACAAATAAATACTGTATATTTTTAAAGCAGCACTAGCCAAACAATAGCTATCACCATGAGAATAACAGCCAGAACGCAGATGCTAATGAAGACAATATCACTCAGGTCATGAGGCTCAGATTCTGGTTTCCCTGGGTTGCTGTCATCGCCAGTGTCCGTTTGCTGGGCCTGCTCCTCCAGACGACGCTCCTCTGCTGAAATGATGGACACCGATGCTATCTTCCGCAGGGCGTCACACTGCACCCTATATTCTTGCACATTCTGCTGCTTCCCATTAGAGAAATCAATGTAGAGTTTGTTTACCAGCACAGTGATGTTCCGATATTTCTGTAAAAGGATCAGGAGTCACGGTATTTAACAGCATTAGTGTGGTAAATCATGACCTCACATGGTTCACCAGTAAGTGATGTGAGACTGTGTGTTAGTCACCTGGCCGGCTGTACCACAGTTGACGAACTGAGCGAGTATTTTGTACGAGGTGGCTGTCATCTGTGCGGCACAGGACGGGTTTCCCAGGTAGATGCTCTCACGGTCCAGCTGAGGTAACGACTGCTGAGGTATCAAAATGGTGAACTCTGACCTTGTGCAGCTAACGTTTACAGGCACCACTTGGATCGTGGGGAGAAAAACGTCACAGTTCACACATATTTTGAAGAGCAGTATGTATCAGAAAGAGCTGTTGGTAGAGATTTGGGTGAAATTCGAGTCTTAGCCAAGTCTATATTTAGATATTTAGTTTGTCTGACTCAGTGCAACAGATAAAGAAGGATTATCCTCCTATAGATAATAAATGTGAAGGTTTTCATTGAAATAATTATTCAGATTAGGAACATTTACCTCCAAGATAAGAAGCAGTGAACCCTCTACGAGCTTCATTTCTGTCTGTGCTGAGCACCACCAGCATCTTGTTGCCCTTTGAGACGAGAGAGGAGGGCCGTTCCCTGCCACACCAGCGTCCCAGCAGGGGGTCCGTCTGACTGTCCCCGTCATAAACTGCCACAGAGTCGTAGTCACACTCATCTGACAGACTGTTGCGACCTTCCAAGTCCATGATGGGGAAGAAGAGTTTGATGCGGTATCCCGCTGCCAGAGTGATGCTCCAGTGGCAGTTGATGTTGTTCGGGTAGATGTTTGGGAAATGGGGGCTGGTGAAGTTTCCACATACGGCTGACAGAACCTGCTGGCATTCACCTGTTTGAATACAGTCGATCATGTAAAAATACTCAACTGTGTTACTTTTTAAACACATTTAAAAGCTGAAAGTAGCTAGTTTCCTTTATTCTTTCAATGAATTGAGATGCTAGTAGTCTGAATGTTTGCTTCAACCCAACTGAACAATGCATCTTAGTGTTTGTTTTGCATTGGAAACCAGAAGAAACACGATTTACACTCACTGTAAAGACCTGGATGACCAAAAAAGATTCTTTATTGTGTCCCTCTTATCAGCTGCTGGTTAGTTTGGAAGGAAACAGCTAACCTGATCACTGCATTGGAAGATGAGAGAGAAAAGTATCTCAACGGAAATTGAAAAAAAAAAGGTAAAACTAGTTTGTGAGCACTAGAGGAGCAGTAGGCATGTATGCATAGCCGAGCTAGCTGTTAGCTCCTGTTTCCAGTCTTTATGGTAGGCTAAGATAACTAGTCACAAGCAGTCACAAGCCCGGTATCAATCATCTCATCAAAGTCTTTGCAAAGAACAAATATCAATATTTCCCAAAATGTTTAATTATCCTTTTCAAAGAATGACATTTTAACTATTAATATAATACAGTTTAGTGGTGTGGTGTCTGAATATAAAACTGATAGTAAATGAGTTTTCCTGATTTGTCAGCATTAAAGATAAAATGTGAAAATGTTACTTTTACAAATATTAAAGTGCAAAGAAAGTGTAGATTAATTATTTAAATCATCACGAGTCTCTGTCAGTGTCCTTCTGCAGCTGTACGATAGGATTTTCATCCTGTTGCCGATCGGTTTATGCTCGACAAGGTCGAATGGGGACTTTGTGTGATCAGCTGTCTGAAAGTTTTTTACAGTATTTCAATTGGATTCGAGTGTGGGTTTGACCAGTCAAGGACTTCTTCTTTGCAGACTCTTTTTCTTCTTTGTGGTAGGGACGGTGTGAGATGGGTGATGAGCTCTGCTTGAGCTACAGAAAGTACTTTGCATTTTATCATAGTGTTCAATTTTCATTTCATCAGAGGACAGGATCTTTTGTGTTTTATTCAAGGTCTTTCATGAGCCTTGTGTCAAATTTTCAGCATGATGTAATGTGTTCTTCCTCTCCTCACTGCTAACATCCGACTTATTATGGACTCCACTGTTTCCTATTGTTGAAGTTAAACTCTGAATGAGTTTTTTTGCCTTCAGCAGATCTAATGGCCTTCACTGTTGAACCCTCAAATTCTTCTCTGATCTGAATAGGGTAATAAGTGGGATTTCTGCATATAAGGTTTCTTTATATGAATGAGAAAGCATGTGACATTTTTGATCACTGAACACAGTCCTATTTACATTTCTGCATTGTGCAGTTCCACCATAGAGAAGCAGAAAGTGGAGGGGAGTCAAGTACTGTAAGCTTTTTATGTTGCATATTGGTATGAAGAGTTTATTTTTGAAATACAAGTAATCATACCAATCTTTCCCACCTGAGTAATAGTAGGCCTTGAACCCACGTCCACCAATGTTGAAGTCAGACTTGAAGACCACCAGAAGCTGGTTGGAGGTGGTGACTGTATGTGGGGGTTTATCTGCCCCGCAGTATTTCCCCAGGTGGCGGTGGGTGACGGTTGGGCCATCAAACAACGCCACAAAGTCAAAATTACATCCCTCGTTGTTTTCCAGCTGGAAGTCCAAGAAGACCAAGGTGACCACAGTGGTGTTGGACACGTGGATGGTCCAGGAGCAGTCGGCGTTGTTGCTGTACTCCTGAGGGTAGCCTGGACTGGAGATTACACCTGACAGGCCGGTAAGGACGCCCCCACACATATCTAGAGAGGAAGGAGGGCAAACTCAGATTCATCTTTTTCTTTTTTAAAAGGAGGAACATCACAATTAATGCTTGCAACATCTTCTAGAGAGGTAAACTGATCTTGTTTTATGGGGCAATGTAGAAATCAACAACACATGTTAGCATGCTAACATGCTAAAAACAAATGATGAACATGTCATTATGCTAACCAAACATAAACATCCATGTGAACATTGTAAGCATGAGGTTTTGGTGAGATCTAAGTACACCAGTGAGGTTAAGGTCATGAAGTTTTAGCTAAAAGTCATGGGTTATGGTGTTGTCAGAAAAAATCATCTCAAGTTTTTTAGCATTTTCATCCAAGTGATCCCTGTCATACTGCATCAAATACAACAAGTTACCTTTTCTGTAGCCAACGCTAAAGCCCCTGTGGGCCACATGGCGGTCTGAATGGAAGATAATGGACATGACATTCCAAGAGGAGGTGAACTGTGGCGGAGAGATGTCCCCACAGAATATCCCGAGGAGGTTCCCCTCGTCCTCAGATATGCCATTGTAGATCTTGATGTAGTCGTAAGCACAGTTGGGGTGGTACTCCAGCTCGAAGTGGTGAAAGGTGAGGAGGACGGACGAACCCTCTGCCACCACAATAAGCCAGGAACAGTCAATGTTGTAGGGATACAGGCCTGGGAAGTTTGGACTGGAGATATTTCCAGACTGAGCCGAAAGGATTCCTCCGCATTTGACACCTTATAATTACAAAAGTTTCATTTTTATTTTAAAAGAAGAAAAAAAGGATCCAGAGTAAAGGTCACGTCTCTTCCCTTTGACAATTCTCAAGCCATCTGGTACAAACTCTTAAAGTGTATTACAAGCTGACATTGAAAAATTGAGGTTCAACTTTTTCTCTATATACAGTACCTGCAAGATAAAGCACTATGATCAGTTTAAGCGCTGCTCCATCAAGATAACAAATAGCAACTCACCTTTGTTCGAATCAGCCTTGTCAAAAAGCAGTAGTAAATGAATCAGTACAGCAACCTTAAGACCCATGTTGTTATTGTTGATTCGGCTTTTTGTCACGCCTCAGCTAAAACACCAGCAGAGACAAACAACGGCACTGTCGCAGTGTACAGCCTTGAGACATCAGCACTGATGCCTGTAGAGGTAATAGGACTTTGAAAAATTCATCCACAGCCTGAATGAGGAACCCGACACCTTAAACCGGGCCATGCGTCGCCCTCTTCGCTAAATTTTAATGACTGATATCCAATGAGCATGAGTGGCTTGTCAGGACACTGTTTGGAGAGATGCTATACATTTTTAATGCCGGTCACACACGCTCACACACCCATACTAAACACCAACTGCAAGTGGAGTTGATTAAGGAGACAGAAAGAAAGAGAGGAGGATGATCACATTTGTCACTAATATAAATGGCCTAATTAAAGCTGTGTGAGAGAGAGAGAAAGAAAGAGAGAGAGAGGGCATCCAAGAACTATTGATGTCACAGAGCAAGGGGTGCTGGGTAGACTCTGCTTTTTGGTGTGTGAAAGAAACTGAAGCACAACACAAAGACGTCAATGCATGAGAATGAGGAGATGCAAAAGTCTGTTGTTGTGCCTGAAGTTTCTCACTTTATCAAATTCTTTATTGTTATTACAATAGATGCAACTACAGGAATTTAGCACAGACATTGAATCATGAAGGTCTGATATATTAACGTTTGCAGATGTGTAATATACATATATATATATTTAAGTCCTTCATTGAAAGGAATAGTTTGAATTCAAAGTGAAATTTAGATGCAAAAATCATTGCCACTCACTCTCATATCTGTCTGTTATAAATGTAGCTACAGCCTGGAGACTGGATTAGCTTAGCTTAGCTTATACACTACAAACAGGTGGCAAACAGCTTGTCTTGAGTTCAGTGCTCCGGGCCAAGTTCTTGTTAGCTAGATGTTTCCTCGCTTTCACTCGCGATGCTAAGCTAAGCCAACTGCCTGCCGGCTGTAGCTTCATATTTAACGGACAGAATAAAGAATGGTGTGATCTTCTTACGTAACTATTGAATAATGTATCACCCGCTGTTCCTTTAAGTAAAAGTATCAAAGCCCCTCTAATATATTCCACTTGTCAAGTGGAATGACAAGGGATCTTGCCTGAATTTTTACTGACGCAAGAGTCTTTAAGCATTTGCATTTTAAAGTACTCGAGTGTTTGTGCTTCCACTGAGGTTCACATGTGCAGCTTGTGTTTGAGCAGGAGAAAATTATTATCACTCGCTGTGCATGGGTTATCCAAATTTTTACGATTTGGTAGCTTAATGTAAATTTTTGCACACAAAACCCCTTTTTTGTAAAGCGCCTAATAACAGTTGTTAAGTAAATGGATTTCAGCAAGAGTTGAGTTGTTTGAAACTAAGTTGAGTTAAAGTATAAAGATTAGAAATGGTACTCCAGTATTTCATAATGTTCTTAAGTGATTGTGCTAATTTGAATTTGGCCTTTTTTTCTATTTATTTGTATGTATATATAGATATGAATGTTTCCTTACAAACTAATACAGAGAGCAGAAGTGGCTGTGACTCCCGAGCAAGGTCACCTCACTGAAAGACACAAGCTATTTTGATGCAAATTTTGTTTACAGAGTAGTTTTCGTTTCTGAGAAGAAAGCTGCAACGACTCTTGACAGAGATTTTTGCTGTATTCTGCACCTCAACTGTCAATCATATCCCACAACCTTTCCACAGGTTTGGTATTAGCCCACTATAACCGAACAGAGACAAATGTAGAGGATGTTATGACCCTCAGTGTGTGCATGTGTGTGTGTGTGTGTACTGTTAGTTGAAACAGGTGAGGCCCAGTGAGTGTTTAATGTCACCAGATTGGAAAAAATGGATAACAGCAGCCTTTTTAAGCACTTGTTTTTGTGTTTTTTTTAGATTCAGCGTGTAAGAAACTGTAGACCAATTTGTTTTAGCAGTCGTTCAGAGAAGTATTTCTGTAAGGCTGATTAGTTCGGAGACTTCAGTGCTTCTACTTTGCTACTTGTTATTGCTACCCTGTAAAAAAGTGCACACAGTAGCAGTTTTTTCTTCTTTGTAGGAGTGAGAGAAGCCTTTTTTGTTTCACACTTTGTCTCTTTTATTTATGGCTAAAGAGGCTCAGGATGGAGGTTTGTCATTTATTAACTTTTTTCCTTAGCTAAGGTGTCTTTAGGGTATTTGGAAAGCTTTTGTTTATTAGGGTTCGCCTCAACTCTGAAATGTTACAATAAAACTGCTATTCTGAACTTTGATTCATGCTGTGTGGGAGTGTGAAGAGAGGGAAGCCACAAACCATGATATGTCCAAGTTTCCCTCAGACTCGAGACTCAAAAACAGCCCTGACTTAATGGAGTTATAACAGACAGGGAGAGAAGTCCTCTTAGTAAAAAAAAGTATCCTGCAAATGAATGTTTGCTGTTTCAGCAGGGCTGTAAAAGCAGGGTCTTCAGATAGCAATGCTAATACCTGAAGAGACCTGCTAGATGGTGCTATTGCACTATGAAAACACACTGACAATCACTATTGGCTTTAAAAAAAAAAAAAAAAAAAAAAAACTCATGCCAAGCACTAAGCTGAAATAAATAAGAATGTGATTAAAATCAGTCAAGTGTTTTTCACACAGCGGTTCCTGGAACTAAAATGAACCGCCTTGTCTTTGAATTTTAATTCTGTCCTCTCTGAAAGCTTGTCATTGTTCAAGGATGTGGGGACTGGGCAGTGCTGAAATGTGTTTCAGAAAGATATCGTTTGTTTAGAGCAATTAAATCACCTATTAGCAAGCAAATACTATAAAAAAAAAAACAAATAAGATTTTAAAGAGTGGAAAATTCCTGCAGTAAAAAAAAAAAAAAGACAAACTTCAATCAAACGAATGGCAACTCTTTGACCTACATTTCAGAGCTTAATTTAATGATTTCTATTCCCAAAAAAAAAAAAAAACATTAAATGAGCCTTTTGCAGCAATGTGTTACATTCAGTTAAAAAAATCCATTATTAACACCTTGAATTATAAGTGGATCAGGTCTAGCTGTGTTGTAGTGGGTGGTGGCACTTGACAGCTTCTGGCGTCTGACATCTTTTGATCCGAACAGCAGGAAGACAGATGATGTAATGTTGATAAAATTTTAATAAAATGCAATCTGTTTACAAAACAGATTACATTAGATTTTTTTTTTTTTTGCCACCCCCCCCAATATCAAGACAGATTCTGCCGTGGGGACTTTTGGTAACTGCTCAGTCTGATGAATGTTCTCTAAAGCCCCGAACAGTCAGGAGGAAATCAGATGAATATATGAGCATATATGTCGCAGGACAATAAAAAGTTAATGTTTGTGACACAGCCTGCGGCTCCGCAGATCATCTCCATTCCTTTGCAAGCATATCAAGTGTCTTAATTAGCATGATTTGTCTTTTAATATTTCAATGCGCAGTGTTGTTTTTCTGCAGGAGGAGCATGAATAACCCCGAACCAGCTTGTGCTGCATGTTGTTTGATTGTGTTGCACTACAACTCAATGTTTCATACTTGTTTTGTTGCATTGCAGCCAGATGGATTTTTTGGACTCCTGTTTCAGCTCTCTTGAGTTTAGGCTACACTAAAAGCTTTTCAACCAACAGAGCTCTTGCTTAATGACATTCAGAGTATTCAACATTAATCAAATTTCTGTAGCAGTGGTGGCAATTTTTATGCAGGAGTGGACCAGCCAAATGAGTACAGAGGAAACATTGCTACAACCTTGTACCTTGTATTCCCAGTCGGTGCTCGCTTACAGCCAGAAATGCTGCGTTTTCTCCCCTCGCTGTGGTTTTGTTAACATTTTCTCTGCCACTTTGTTACATTTCCACCTTCTCTCTCTCTCTCTCTACCAAGGACAATATTGATATGTCTCTGCACCTTCAATTTCAGGAGCTCACAGATTGGATTATGGACCATAATGAGCTAAGCCTCCCACTGTAGTTATGAGGGCAATGAAATCCGTTATTCAGGTTAAGGAACGGAAAGGAAAAAGAATCGACTTCCCTTGGCAAAGGCTGCATACATACCATGAGATGACATCTGTAATGTTCTTGGTTGTTTTTGTTATTTACTCAAAGTTAATTGCTTATAGAGTGAAGATAAACCAAGAGCATCACAAAATGCAATAATGATATACTGTAACTTCAAGGTTTTTGAGACGTATATAAAAGGTTTAGTTGTTCTTTAACTTGTTTTAACTTCTATACTGTCTGAAAGCATCTTGCTTATAAAACATACTGAGTGCTACTCTAATTAGTTTTCATAGCTGCAGCAAAAAATAAAATGCTCTCAAAGATTGCTCTTTAGAAAATCTATTTTAATTTGATACTGTACAGTTTTTTACAAAGAAAAACAGCAATCAGGTTTGAGTAGTGGATTTGAATAAACTTAACACAAACAAAGAAACAAATATACAATATAAATGAAAGTTAATGTACAGTACTTCACTAAAATGTTTGATTTGATCTTTGGCTGATGACCTTGGTGTTATGGAAAGACAAATCAAGAAGACTAATTCCAATTCTTCTGTAAAATATTAAATGTAGAGTCAAAAAACCCAAGTTTGATATTTTTCCCTTATCCTCAATGTATTTTTTATTTCTTTGGGAAATTTCTAAGTTTTAATGGTACTTATTCTCTAATTTCAACCAAGTTTTTTGCCTCCTAAACCTATTTTTAATAATACTACCAGTCAGACTTTTAATGTGGCATTTCCTTTGCTGAAACGAACAAACAAACAAACTAAAACTCTGAGCGTGATCCAGGTAGCTGAGTGTGTACAAAACGTTGGCAAAATAAGTAAGTAGCAGAGAAAGTTAGTTTGAAGGAGAGAGTTTTATCTCAGGTGGCTCAAAAAAAAAGCACAGGTGTAACTTTTCAGTGAGCAGCTTCAATCCTTTAAATCATTTTTACAATGAGTTTCAGTTGTCTGTATGCAACTTTTCTATGCGGTTCACAGTCACTCTTATAGTTCTGGGGTTGTAGCAAGCAGCAAATAATCTAAAAAATCTCAGAACATGTTTGTATTGTATTATTGTATATGTATGTAATGTATTTACAGACTAGCTGGTAAACAAAGTGGCACAATTAGCAGCAGAAAAGTCAGATAGTATTTGGTTGAGACTGAAAAAGAGCTTAAAGGTGAGTCAGTTTTGGGGTTATATCCATCAAATAGAGACAACCACAACTCTGAATGAATTTCTCTTCTTCTTAGCTAACATCTGGACGTGTTAGCATCAATTGAAAAGGTTGTGACATGTCAGTTTTGTGCTTTTTACTTCTTTCTGTTGCCCTAAAGTGGCTAAAAACAATCAGTTATGGGAGGTTTAAATTGTTAGAGCATTTCCTGCTAATGTTTGCTACACTGTTCCTCGTTTACCAACTTTGCTCCTCATATAGCATTTCATTTAAAAAGCTAGCCTGCTAACAATTTCTTATTGTCTCTTCAGGTTGACTTCTTGATGGTCCAATCAGCTGTCTCAAAAAGGGGCATCTGACTTAGCTACATGAATCCACTTCCTACACCAAGCTCAGGTAAGTGCCTGATACTTATGCTAATGCACCTCACACCCGTCTGGTTTCTGCTAAGTCCATTCAGTGACGCTGTCATTGTAAGCTTGCTATTAGCAGATTCATGCTAGGTTGCTGCTAAGGTGCTATGCAGTTGTTAACTATCTTCTCCTGCTAGCTGAGTATGTCTCTTTTAAATCCTTTTTATTATTTTTTTTTAAAGTTTGAAATGTGTATTATAAGGTTTCATGCTGCCGTTGCATTAGGAAGATATGACTTCCTGTTGCCTGAATGTAAACCTGGGTCACTGTGACAGAGACTGTGCTGCTGTACAGTTGTGACATGATTGCTACCTTGTACAAAGTCTCTTTACATAATTGTGTTTTTTTCTGTGATATTGGCTTCATGGGAAGCTAAAAGTGGCTTTTGTAACACAGAGGACAGATTGTAGCTTTATTATTCCTCACATGATAATTGCACGTAAACTGCTGAGCTCCTGTTCTTTGGTTAATGTTTTATGCTACGCTCATTTCCAATCACAAACTTTATGTGCTGATTGTCAAGCTGCTTATCAATGACACATTACTTCTCACAGGGGATGTGAATTTGTGTGATTTTAATATAGTGAGGTTAATAGCTCTGCAGTGGTGGGTGTACAGATTGAAAACAGTGGTCTCATTGAGAGAAATAATGGGGTTGTATTTTTCACACAGTGCAAACACAACAGCCTGCTGCTGCATATGAAATGGATTGATGTGTAGAAGGCTGTTGTTTTTCTTTTGGCTTGTTTCCTATTTGTTTACCTCAAACCAGGTCTCTAATATAGGGAAAACTGTATAATGGCTTTGAACACAACTTTTGCACACAGCACATTCACATGGTTATTTCCCTGTAATATTGGCATGGTGGGAAGCTCAACATGGCTTCTGTCATATAAAGGGTAGATAATCAGTCAGTAACATTTTCAGAAGTGAGCCTTGAGGGACATAGTTTCATTAAATTCAAAAGCAACAGGTTTATTCAATGAGCGTAAGGCAATTAATGACCATTCCTTTTAATAAACGCTTTAGGTTCAGTATCTAATGCATTTTTGGTGACATTTATTATCATCACTCCTCCATTGGAGGTGCATTTTGTTATAAATTAAATGGCAGCCCGTCTACAAAACCAAAAGGTTTGAACTTGATATCTTTCTTGGACTGTTTGACAAGCCTTTTAATACACAGACGCTGGTCAAGTCAGTAGTATCTGCTGATGCTTTTTGTTTACATGCAGCAACCTCTGGGGCTGAAAAATTAAGCTAACGTGAAAGTGATAAAATCTGCAGTTCCTTTAATGGCCACTTGAGACCGTCTCTAATCTGACTCAACGCCCTTGGCTCCTGTGTTAAAATGCCCAGTTTTTACAGCATAAATAAACATGTTCAGGGTTCAAAACTGCAGTCAGAGAGACAAATTAATAATGTCGGCTCTATCCGCTATTTATTATACAATCAGTGTTTGTTTACATCAGTACATTCCATATTAATCAGTTCAGTTTTGCTAACTGGGCAAATTATTTCGAAAGGCACAGTCTGAGATATGCGTTTATCAATGACAAATGAAGTGTTTCTGTATAAAAGTAATATACAGTATTTATAGCTTTTCATAGGGCAAACACATACGCATACAGCATGAAAAGCAGAGCCCTATAAATCAATTCCAACTGAGCCGTCTCGATGGCTGTGTTGTTTTGGGCAAAAAAAGCGACAGCATTTTAATTAATCACTCACATAGCGATGCTGCAGTGTAAATACTCCAGATAACAGGAACTCAAAGGGGTTGGGGAGGGGGGGGGAGAAAAGAGCACCCTGGCACATAAACAGAGTACAATTATGGCCCTTAGCAAGAGCACTTGATTAAGCTGTTTTAGTACCCTTTACTCACTGGGTACTAAACATCTGACTCATAATGCATCAGCTATATCAGAAGACTGCTCTCGCTATGATCTTGCATGAATATTCACAGAAGTAATTAAAAGGATGGAAAGGATGAAGTGGATCGGGACAAGAATCAGTGACACAAACAGCTCAGCTTCTTGATGACAAATACGAGGGCAGTGACTCGAAAATATTAGAATTATTGTGCTACTTGTGCAGCGGTATTTGATCTCTCGAGGTGAGGTCTTGTAATCTTTCACTTTAATATATTGAGACTGTCCTCCCAAAGAAAAGAAAAAAATGCAGCGGTTGTTTGAGCAAATGCTTAAAAAAAAATATGTTTATATACAAGTGGCAAAGTTCTCCTGCAGCCGTAAGAATTATGACTCTTGTCTTCTGGGAGTAAATGAGGAAATTTTGACATTTTTATTGCAACACAAAGTCCACAGAGGTAGAAGTTCGGGGTGGGGTGGTGAGATAGGTCAATAAAACACTGCTCTTCATTGTCATTTCTGACAGTCAACATTGGTTTCTTTTTGCCATGGACTCGATTATAGACCAAGAATGTAAGCAAATCAACTAAAGTGGTGTCAAAAAGCAGCAAACAGCGTCTGCAACAGTGATTGGTGCCAATTTCAGCATCATACCAGGAAACATTTATATTTGTTTTTTCTTGGAGGGCAGGAAAAAATAAATAAAAACACTTTGTGTCATTTAATTTGGAGGACTTAAACATATCCCTGATATACACTCATACCTTCAGGGCACTGCTCATTAGTGCCGTGACAAAGGAGTGTTTTCTGCTTAGCAACATGTTCTAAACGCCAGCATCCACAGCTGCCATGTGAACGTATTGATAAGACTTTGGCTTCAACCATTAGGAACAAAAAACCAACATTATCAGTAACAAGGCCTTTCGGTGGTTTCTGTTCGTCTCTGGCCACAGTTCCTGTCCCTGCTGCTGACCCTTTTTGGCCTTGTTGGCCTTTTGGGTCCAAATCTGCTCTTTGCTTCCTGACAGATGGCTTAGTGTACCGGCCATTTCACAGTCTGTGGGTGGCACCAGCTGTACGTACGGACTGGGCACATGCAGAATACCCACAACACATTCACATTCACGCTATATTTAGTTGCAAATAATGTGAAGTCTTGCATTACACCAATATATGAGAACCAATTTCAGCAGGCGGGGCACTTGACAAAGGCCACGCTGGTAATGTTCCATGTGAACAGTTCAAATAATGTTGCAGTAATCTGACAAAACAAGGTGGTAAAAAAAAAAACACAAAGCAACCTAATTATGCAGTGACATTTCTCTTTAATAATAGATGTGACTTTGTGTGCAGCAAGCAAAGTTTAATCCGTGACGTATTTGCTAAACAAGACTAAACAAAAGGTGGGTTTGTAGGAGACGCCAATTCAAAATGCTCTTCAGGAGTAATCCACCTTATACGAACAAACAGTTGGAGATAATCAACCCCTCGTTGAGAACTAATGAAAACTCCGCCCAGGATGCCCACAAGTATATTAATAGTTAGTGGGACAACAGCAGCGATAGAGTCTAGAGGTTAACAGCTATTGGCCAGTTGTACTCCTGGGATGCACAATGACCAATTATTTTGATTAATAGAGGTCTAATTAAATAGTCTCCCTGCCAAAGATTGCCACTAATGTCTTCAGCGTGATAAAACAGTTTGAAGATACCGCTTATTCCTTCTCAAATTTTATTACTCCTGTGTCGTCCATATCTGTGAGGCTCGGTGTTGTGGGTGGATCGTCAGTGTCTCTCATACAACATTATCATTACTTGCATGCACGCCGATGGGAGTGTGTTTGTGTGTTTCTTTGTGTGGATGCGAGGTTGTTTGTGCAGCGTTCCCTCATCTATTAGCAGGGCTGCCCCTTCCCTGATGGCCACTGAAGCTCCATTAGTTCCCACAGTCCTGATTGATGTTGCACAACACTGTGTTGGAAGGCTAGGATTGTTATTCTGAAGCAGCGACATGCTTATTACGACACCTTTTTCCACGGCAGCAAAAGGGGGAAATTGCTATGCTGATGTCGTGAAACTCAGATTTGCATTGATGGTGAGCTCAGCAAATGTCTAAAATTATTTGCTCCTCAGGAATTTGGTAACACATCTCTGAGTTAGAGTAATCTTTTTTTTTTTTTAAGCAAAAAACAAAACAAAGCAGTTTAGATAATAAGGTTTTACTTCGATGAATCTGAAGAATAATTCTTTCTGGTGGAACCGCTCTGAACCCAGACTGACAGACTGTGCAAGCTCCCCTGATTCACATGATTCGGGGCTGCTAAGTGGTTTCATTTGAGCCGATGTGTCGGCTGAAATGCTGCAAACCTGCTTGATTGGACTGAATTAAGTGGCTGTTGTGGGAGCGATGCAGTCAAGGTCCAGTCAGCTTATGATTTCATTTATGAGCTATCTGAAACAACATAAAAGTCGATGAGTTTCTCTCTCTTTATTTCAAAAACTGGTAGCTTGAAAGTCCCCTCGGTCAAAACTTAATCAAATTTTCAACATTTAGTTGAACTCCGTTGCTCACTTGAAGTTGTCAGTTTTAAAATGTAAAGCTGTGAAAAGCTTAAATTGGTTACTTCATGAGATCAGACCTTCACATGGTTTCCCTGATAAAAAATACAATTTTTTTTCCGTGTGATCTCTCTTCCATTTACACTGCGGTTTTTTTTT
>JAPZDV010000004.1:18140190-18152709 GCA_029814665.1 Acanthurus lineatus | reverse complement strand
ACAGTGAAAATAAGGGTGTCATGAACCTCATTTATTTTTCACAGTCCCTTTCTTTTGACAGCATCTGTATGATTTTACATAAATTCCCAGAGGATGTTGTCCTGGTTGTTTAGGTTTGGGAGTTGATGTGTGCAGGTCCTTAAAGCACATATTTTTTTATTTTTTTATTTTTGCACTGCAAACAAATCCTCTGACAGGCAGAAACCAACGATGCCTCAGTTTCCCTCAGTTTGCCTCAGTTTCTCCCTCTTTTACGACCTTCACTCGTTTTCTGTGGAAGTGAGCTCCAAACCAATTTGTTCATATGAAGATGAAATTCTTCAGAAAAAAGGTCACAACTATACAATTTTATTTTACGTCAAGGTATAAAACAGAGACCCTGTAGCCCTCAGCAAGTTTTGCTCAAACAGGATTAAACTGGGACTATTTTTAGCACTGAATTAATAAAAATTGTGCAACAGTGTTCCCGTTCTTAGTGATACAGAAACATTTCGAACAAACATGTGGCACTGATGTCCACCCACACAGGTCTTCTCAGTTTTGGCCAATTAAGTCAGTCAGAAGTTTGATGTTGATGCAGTGAATTTAACTGATATTACCAAATAAAATGGTACAAATGATGATCATTAAAGGTAAAAAACATCCTAATGCTGCATTCATGCAGTGTTGGTGGAGTGGGAACAACAGGAAACCTCCCATGAATCCCATTAATGACTCTTCACACAGTATTTTAACTAAGTAACACCTTGCTGCTTGCACCATTTAAATACCATAAATTTACACCTTTCACATGTAAATGGCTCCATAAATGGCTTTCACAGCCATATGGCAAATTTTGACACCAAGATCCTTACAACAGGTTACTCAGAGGCGTCTTTTTTTTCAAACTTAGTTGCTTGTAATTGCAGTGTGACGAATGTGATGCATGACAACTGCAAAGAAACTAATTGCAGAATAAGGGAGATGCCAATCAACTGCAGTCTGTACATGGCCGTGCAGTCTGAATAAGAGGTTTAATAGGTACTTTAATGTAAAAAAAACCTTGTGTGGAGGCAGCATGGCTGTTTTTAATGGTGAGACAGAGGGACAGCTAATATCAATAAACTTTGGGTCTTTTTGTAGGATTTATTGATAATAAGGAAACATGGAATATTTGTAGCTAACTTTATTCACAAACATCTCATAAATATAATGGCACAGGTTTAAATTCAAGACCTAAAGTGTTTTCATTGAATACACGGCCTCCCCTTGGGGTTCAGTTTTTGCTTTAGTTTTTTTTTTTTATTATTGCTAGTATTATTTTCTCAAGTGTTGCTAAAAAACCTGTTATTCAGCCTCATGTTGTGAACAAGTTCTGCACACACTCTCCTCGACTATCGTGTCAACACGTCATTACGATAAACTTGAATACTCGATGCAACTCAGCTCTTATAAAATATTCATTGAAATTTATCAGCTTGATTTGTTGTTTTTTTGTGCTCAACAAACATCTAACCTCTAAAATGAACGATTATTCATTTTAAATTATGCACAAATAATAATTTATACATGACACCATCTATAATTCATTAATTGTGGTTTTTCTATAAAATGGGAAAAAAAAACTTTCTGGGCTACGCTCATTACATCCCATTATCACAGTTTACTGATCTGGGTTACTAGAATACATCTAACTGTACGACTAAACATCCACTTAATGAGACCTGCTGGCAATTTTAAGGATAAACAACCAAAAAAAATGGTGTTTATGATGTTCACTGAGGTTCTGGTGAGACAAAACAAAACTTTTTTAAAACATCAGATGCTGTGGTTTGTTTTTTTTTATCACTTATGGTAATGTACCAAGACCAAAACACAAAAAAAAGTCCCTGAAGCAAAGAAGCTATCAGCATTGTTTTGCATGAAAAATCCTCACTGTACATGACTGCAGCTTCTCCCTCGAGTCGGTGACTATATTCTGACTCTGTAGCATTTTGCAAACACAAACAGCTCTGTGCATTAACTGGAGATAAAAGACAAGCTGGACCAAATGGACCCATTTAACTGCAGATTCTGTATCAATTAGCACATTAACAGGGATGAAAAGACATCCATCACTGCCCACAGCGTCTTTTCAAAACTGGCAGATCTGAGGTATGACAACAGGAAGAACAAGGAAAAGTGATTGCTGTTGTCAGCGGTGCTTCTCCAGAGACATCATTTTGTTCGGCGTTGCAGACTTGAATAGTATCTGTTCTTAAGCTTCCCAACACATCAGCCATCTCGCATTTTCTCAAAGCACGCCTCTGTTTTCAGAGCGAGGTTGAAACAGATGCAGCATGTTCACAATCCATCTTAACTGCACTGCACTAATTCTTTGTCTTTGTGGATGTTCAGGGATGCAAAGGAAAAATCTCCAAGAAGCAAAAGAGGAAAAAAAATATGAAAAGACAGTTGTTGTTTATTACAGCTTACTTTCATGATTTGCTCATATTTTAAAGATCTTGGAGAACATTCAGTTTGCTTCAAAAGCACCTGACAGGGCATGAAACACTGGCACCCTGATGGTCAGATTAGGTTTTCTCTAAGTTAAAGCAAACCCCCAGATTGAGTCAAAAGAGAATATCAAGGAGCAGGATGACACAAGATGACACAATAATTAGAGAAAATTATCTTTAATAAAAAAACAAACAAAGATAAATTATTAATTGCAGTCCAAGTAGTTTTTCTGTTGTCCCTCCAAAAAAACAGAAATGTCTATTTAAGAATAATACAGACAGAAGGGATGACAGAAGTTAAACAAGAAAAAATGTTGAAATAAACTGGAATCAACCTTTCACTCAAAAAAAAAAGTACCACCTGTGGTACTTCTATCATTTCTCCTCATCGGGTGTAAATTATTTTCCCTCTTTTCTCAGGAGGGCACCTTGCACTTGTGTAGTGTGTGTATTCAGACCAGGGAGGCTCCCTGTATCTCCCTGTATGTGTGTACTCACTCAAAAGTGGGTAAATTTGCGTGTCTCTATCTGCCTATCTCAGTAGAGGCTATTAAAAGGTGCGCATGCTGTGCAGATGCCCTTTCCATCATGGCGGGATCTGCTCCTAATGTCACCTTTGTCACCGTGACTGACAGCATCGAGGGAAGAGAGTGGGAGGGTTAGCGCTCCCCAACACAGGACCACCTGTCAGAGCAGCAGGCTCACAACTGATGATGTTTAAGATCAACTTGGGGGCAGTGGACTTCACTTTCAAGGATGTACGCTTCATAAACTCAACAGAGGAGCATTCATTAGCTCGGTTAGGTCCAAACTTCAGAGGGTAACAGTGTCATTGACCTGCACAGAGCCATTTCTGCAGGAATCATCATTCGCTTAATGTCCTGAGGTCGAACCTTTCCTCTGAGGTGCTTCTGAGTCAACTTTCCTTCTTAGCTCACGGCTCATATCTGCTTTTTTTTTTTTGACGTGATTTATTTTGCATTTGGTCAGTGTCCCGAATCCCTCAGTGAAATCACTGTTTCTGCACATTTCATATGTGTCACATTACTGCGCATGTGATGTCACTGTGTTGGGGTAATTCCAGAGGATAGGTGGTCCCCTGCTTCCATAGGATGCTCAGTGAAGCAGGAAATTGAAAAAGGTGGAACACCAGATTTATTGCCCATCACATTTTATTAAGCCTTGTTTGCACAGACAGAAAAGTGAGTGTGTTCATTTCACGCTTAAAGTTACAAGTGTCAGTTGTACCCACTTTTCTGCTCAACTACGAAGGGGAGCCAAGACAGATCCGCTGTTTTTTTTGTCATTGGCCTTTTAACAGATGGGGCGGATAACAGAACATAATCTCAGCATGCTCAGCTGCTGATGGAAAATGTGTTTGCACCTGAAGTCAGCAATCAACAGACGCATCAGAGGAATTTATGTTAATAAACCGCAGAAAGTCGCCCCGTCATCTGGATGAATCAGTGTCATTGTTAACAGGAATTAGGACTTTTTGTTCCCTAGATTAGCTGAGTTCCTAATGTTCTCTTCTCTTCCTGGGTTTGGCTGTGAAAACATGCCAGAAACAGTTGCACAGGCTGCAGAAAACATTATGCACGAGCTGAAAATAGCGAGCTGCCACAGTGGTCCTGAATCACCAAAGGACTTTTTAAGCAAATGACCAGTTAACTGTGCAGTGACCCCGGCAGTCCCATGCAAGTGGCCTTCAAAAAAAAAAACCCCTCCAACAGTTAAACAAGAACACCGACACTCTGGCAGAGCAGTTTAGGAATATGCCTGTACATTGTAAACTGCAGCGACGAGGAGAAGCCTGTGCAGCTCGATGCAAAAAAAAAAAAAAAAAGTGGGTCATGCGAGAACATCTTAAGGGACTGCTGTGAAATTCTAAAAACTCATTTGCTGGGAATTGAATTTCTAATGATACTAAATGAAAATGGAGCTGTGAAAGTGTTTCGCTTCTGCGTGAGCTCCACTTTCTACAACCCCACTGAGACACCCAGGCAACACGGGAGGGTAGTAAAGGCAGGGCTTATGGAAATGAATGGCACCATGTGAAAATCACATTTCATTGTGCCTTATTAAACTTTATGGCTGCTTGATGATGCCCAGGGCTGTCAGATATGATGCCAATAGTTTACAGTGTAGGGGGGGTAGGGTGGAATTTTTTTTTTTTTTTTTTTTTTAAGTCCTTCATTATAATGTACAGTGAACGTTTAACAGGGCAAGTTGACTGCAGTAACAGCCTGAGGGAAGTTGTTACAGAGGCTTTAGCTGTTAAACTGCAGCTCTGAAAATCCCAGCAGTTCTGCGTTGTACAGTAGAGTGAGCAGCTTCACCGGGGCGGCAGGGCAACAGTTAACCGTTATTGATTAGGGGATCAGCGAGAACTTCTCCTGCCCAGTTATTCCCAGCCAGAAAAAAGATCACGGAAACCCACCTCTCATAATCTTTTTCTGATCTCCAGTCTATCTTTGCCTCTAATGGATTAGTTCTGTTTGGTTCAGCTAATGATTTTTTTCTGTATCGATCATTTTCCAGATTTGGCCTGTCTGTAAAAGTTTAAAAAAATAAAAAAAACAGTTTAAAAATAACAAACAAATAAAAAAAGCACAGCACATTTTCTCAGACATGGTGAGTTTTTTTTAAAAAAATGACATATTTAGTCTAAAAAAAACAGCCTCAAACTCAGAATATTTAACTCACAATAATATTAAACAGAAAAGGCACCAAATCATTACAGTCGACAGCATGAAAACAGCCAACCTTTGGCTTTTTATCTAATATATTTACTCATTTTGTAGCATATAATTGACTTTCTGCCCACTGATCTAACAGCAGTTTGGACAAGATTTCCATAACTGCCTCCTTTTTCTTCTTCAGGCAGTCTGAGGAAACTGCCCCGCTGTCTGAAGTCTGTCTGCAGGTGCTAATAATGATCACCTGGCAGTGTAAGTGTATTGATTATTGATTTTTGGCTGTATCCATTACCTTGTCTAGACTTTTGTCTGGGCTTTGGTCCTCTTGTCCCCTCTTGCACTTTTCCTCTAGTATATTTTTTTTCTCATGAGTCTTGCACACAAGAATCAGTACCTCACACTCAGTCACACGAGCATCTTGACTGTCTAAAAGAAACAAACAAACAAATAAATAAATAATACAAATCAAGGCAAAGTGGATTAACTCTGACTCATTCCAGCATTTCGTGAACACTTGAAGAATTTTCTAATTTGTTTGATTATCTTTGAATTGACAGTCATGCAAAGTAATCCCAGTTTATGCTAATGCGCTGCTCCCCTTCCTCTCTTCCCCCCCCCCACACTGAAGCTGGAGATATTGGCATCTGGTGGTTTTGACGTGTGTTTCAGGGGCGGGGGGATAAGTTGAGGTCTGAAAAATGGAATGGGGAGGGGGAAGGGCTGGTTCGATCTGTTGCAAAGTTGAGTACGTAAACGGCGGCCATGGACGCCGCTCATTGGCCTGGTGGTGGAGAGGCTAATTAACAGCAAAAGCCCACTGGTTTGGTTGCCAACACCAACAGAAGGGAATGTTGCAGATGCCAGCTGGTATCTGGAGGGTGGCTGCTTTTAAATTAATTTAGAGCACATAGAAGAGGAAAAGCTGAAAGTGGAAAGATTTGCAACCACAAAACTGCCCATATCAAGAAACATTTATCTTAAAAAAAAAAAATACTCAAAGTTGAACTATTTGACTTCTCTTTACTTTTTGTACGTGGGAAAAAAAAATAAAACTAAAATTATCCTGCAGCTATTATGGATATTTTTCTATCCATCAGCAGAGGATAAAACTTTTTGGACGTATAAGTGGAAAGAGCATTTAAGCCTTAAGTCTTTAGCAGGATGTTTTTCATGGCAGCGGCTGACAGACATCTGCTGAGAGATGTAATGGTGCAGCCACGAGAATCAGGACAGGACGTTTCTCGATGCGCTGCAACACTTACAGCTCTGGCTGGATGACGTGCCGCGAGTTGTTTTTGGGTCATCCATTTTCAACATGTCAGCTGGGTCATATTACAGCTGAACAGCACACGCTAATGTTTCTGAAAATATTAAAGGCAAGAAAAAAGCACCGCAGTAACAGAATGTAGATTCATATTTTATGAACCGGACAGTTTGATCTGATTTTTTGCAAACCTGGTGCATCGCACTGGACGAACTCATTTGTCTTAAATTGATGAATTGTGAGAACAAGTCCTGATTATGCAGATTTAGAGGAGGCGATTCGTCCCTCAGCTGGCCATGCTGTATAAAACACATACATAGTGGTCGGCTTTGCTGCTCTGAACAGAAACTACAGACTTGACATTCATCAGATGAACCAAAGTGTCTATACCTTTTAGTTTTCTGATGTGCTACTGACTGCAGGAAGCCGTAGCCCTGCATAACCCACTACATTCAACACTGGAAGGGACTCAGTTATTATGCTGTGCTGAAAGTTCCTCATTACAGATGGAAATTGCTGGATCTTCCTCCATCCAGCCTGTGGTTCCCTCAGTTATGTCTATGAGAGGTTTTTATGTAGAGAATGGTAAACTGTTACTACATGTACCATGTTAAAGGGGGGAAATACGATATGTTGTGTCACAATGCCATTATGTTAAATGTTGCATTTAAGGCAGATATGTTTTGCTAAACACTTAACCCTGAGCTGTTATGGGTGAAAAGTTGCAACCATCATGTGAGTATTTTCACCAGCTTGACTCATCCTGGTGTAGTGATGTTGGCAGGAGTCGTATGTTTTACCAGGAGATTTTCCATATTTAATGCTTTTTTTTCTCATCATCAGCATCAACTGTGATGTGAAAGCATCAGATTTCCACACAGTCAGAGAAAACTAAAGTGTGCATAGTGCTCACATGTTATGAGATTACAGCTCTCCATGGAGCGTCGCTCCCGCTGGGCTGCTAACAGCACCGTCAGCCAAAGAGTCAGGGACAGTGGACGGCAGAAAGAGCACGTTTTATCACCGACTGGTTCAAAAATGGTTTGGTGAGCTCCACTGACAGTCATCACTGGAGATGACAGTGTCTGAGCAGCACTGCCCTGCTTTGCACTGTAGCACTGTACCACTGTAACACCGTCCTTCAATTTGAATCACTGTCCTTTACTTCCAGTTTTGTAGTTTTTGGTCATTTTCAGAATTATTATGTATGCTGAAGCATTGGTCCTGATGACATATGGCCTAAGTTTGAACATCACAGCAACAAGTACCTCACCTAGTCATTTTAATCACGATGCGCGGTAATGTACAGACTGTTAAAATCACAGATGGGACTAGGTGACTGCTAGCAAAGTGAGCCCCCCTGCTGTTCAACTGTCTGTGATGCTGTTTGAGTTGGAAGTGAGGAGAACATTTTTTTAAGGGACCACCCACACAGATTCTTTACCAATTACCAAAGTAGAGTTGGCCCTGGAGTACAGAACAAATGCAGAAAAACAAATCCGCTGGGGTATAAAAGTAGAACTTGAGTAAGTTAAACTACGAGGTTAATTAAAAAGTGAAGTTTTCCTCTATTGCTTGATTTGCCTTTTAGTCAAACACTCGGTTCCTATCACCTCAGTTTTCTGCAGCAAATATGAGACTTTGTATTTGCAGGTGAGGCTATTTTAACATTGTGGAAAGAGACTGGAGATGAAAATGAACGGATATATTTGAAATATCTCAGCACAATTATATTCTAAAGTTAATTAATGTGCAAAATAATGTGAAAAATATGAAAAACTGATTCAATACATCCTTCTCACTGAAATGTCCCCATCTACAGAACAGAGAAATTTGATTATCATGCAACTAATCTGTGTCTGTAATGTTGAAACCAAACTGATGAAACAAGCAGCTTTGGCCAGCATTAATAGTTTTATGTTCAGCTTTAATCTTTTCTTTAAAAGGGCTCTGCAGTGCTACCAAACATAATGTATATAAACAGGATATTAAGGTATGAATGGGACTTTTCAGGAAAACATAAAAATCCTCTGGATTTATTATATCACAACCAGTTTAAACTATTTAAATTGTTACTACAAAGAAAACTCTGTAGTAGCACCTTTTTCAAAAGCCTTATGACACATTTGTCCTATTTAAAGTAACATTAAAATGCACAGACTTTTGTTCGAAATAATAATAAAACGAAACTGTCACAACAGGATAATTCTGTTTCTTACTATTTGCTTTTAAATAAAATTCTGCAGCGGTAATTTGCGGTGAAGATCCTTTTTTTTTTTTTAATGTTTCCTTGGAATAATTCACAAAATGCAGCATGTGCTTGCTTTGAGATGTCAATCAAAATGTTTTCCCCCGTGAATGTAAGATGAGTAAACAACCCTTGACAGAGTATTTGAAAACTCAGTAAAGCAAGCAAATGTCTTATACCGTTCACACGGGCGCACTTATTTATTCAGCCTGAATGTTGCCTGTGGTGGATGTCGCTCGCTCATAACATCACAAAAACATTTCATTTCAATATCATGCAGTGTTTAACATATTATTAGGATCTGCTGCATGATACAGAAGGTTTGCTCACTTTAAAGTGCTTATTTTTGTGCTTCCTGTTTAAGGAAAGGTTGCTTGACGGAGTGTTTCAGTTGCTTTCAGAGGCGTGCGAGTCAATGGCGACTTGAAGGGCCTCGATACACGTCGATTCAGTTTGAGTTTGGGCAATTTGGTGTCCTTTTCTTTTGTAAATAGACCTGGCAGGGTCGGATCTGGCCTCATTTAGCCTCTCTCCTCTCATTGTGTCCGTATAAACAACATGGAGTAGATTCTGTATTGATGACTGTCAGCTTATTCTAATCACACACATTACGACCCTCACAATATCCGATTCTCACTCCATGATTATCGCAGCCCAAAACTTAAAAGAGTTCAGGGTGACAATATTAGTGTTATTATTGTATAAGGATATTTGAAAGGAAAAGAAAGCAGTTAATCTAATTTATCTTTTTAACTTGTTAAGTTTGTTGTCTCTCTTTTTTGACAATTGATTCTAGCTCAGAATATGACTGAAGGGATTCTGGACAGATTGTTGGAAACTATAACTGTGTGCAGACGCTTAAAACAGTTACACTTAATGATTTTTTATTTCATAATAAACATCATTAAGGTGCATTACTGCCACCTATTGTGACGGAGTGATAATAAACATTAACAGAATAGCTTAAGAGGCACTGCATTGTTATAGAATTTTCTGTGTATCATAACATGTATCGATCCTTCATTTCCTAAATATTACATGTACATCTAAACTTTTTATAATAGAAAATTACTGTTGACACCAATAATATGCATATTATTCCCATGCATTACATATAACAGTTCAGTTAACTGTGCAGAGGGTGAAGGTTTTAGCAGCATAGTCTACTGCTCTGCTAAAAGCTGCATTTTCAAGATATTTGATTCAATTTGATCACCAGATTTTAAGCCAACTGGTCAAAGTTGGAAGTGCATCTTTTTATTTGCTGCTGAATCTCTGCGTTATGCTTCTTACTCTGCATTATTTGTGCTCAAGATTTGAACTAGAAATAATGCTGGAGGCTGGTTATAAATTAACCTCTTAGTAGCCTGTGTGTGTGTGTGTGTGTGTGTGTTTTCATGTATCAGAGCGAGCTCACATCAGAGAGTGCATGCATCACAGACAGCGTGCTGCAGGGAGAACTTAATTGGTGTCGTCTCGGGCCGGGTCCGGCCCAGGTTGAACTATTCCAGGTTTTGTCAGGCAACGACCAGGCGAGGGCTGCAATTTTTTTGGCCCGTGCAGGGCTCTAATTTCTGTAGTGCAAATTATTATGTTTAGTGGGGGGAAGATGACAGCATGAGCCAAAACTAGTCACACAGGTGAACGGCAAACAACTCTGCAGATTCATTAGCAGTCCAGCTGAGTAAGACTGTGGTTCTCCCGTCTCGCCACCCCATAGCTTGTCTGAGAAGAGAGCTACGCCTGATACGATGCCAGCAGAGCACTATGCTCTCCCTCCTGGCACTACAGAGATAATGATTGCTTCTGATGATATTTATAGTAAAACATCACTTTCGCAGGATTGTTCAGTTTTCACCCTATTTCAAAGGTATTTTGTGCAGCTTGTCAACCGGCATTATCATTCTTTTTCCAACTCTGTGCTCCTCATCCAGATAATGGTGACAACTCTGCCCACAGAGAAAGGGCACAACTCTCAGGTGGTCCGCTATCGATCAGCTGAAGGCAGCACATATTCCATCTTTGTCTGCTGAAGGAGACATTTGTATCAGCATGTAAAGGGACCTATGGGCGCTCTGGCAACAAATACAGTGTTTTACTAGACAAAGACGTAGCACCTCTAGCTTTAAAAAACATCCCGTTATCATGAAAATAACGGTTACTAAATTTGAATCAATTTACATTTTTATCAAACTCGTAAACATTTATCTCCTCAAAGTGGAATTACTATATCGAGTGAGTTAAATAATAATAAAAAAAGGAATTTTAATATCCATGTGGCCAAATTCAGATTATGTTTAACAGCCAAACAAAGAAAATACCTTTCTGTGCAAACTTATCAATAGTATGCGCATGAGCAGATATTTTAAATATTTGAAAACAAGGAGATCTGACCCAAAGTAATATTAAATAATAATGTGATGTAATAAAAGTAGATTTAATTCTGCCCTGGGCTGCTGTTAGCTTAATAAAAGCCTTTAAACACTTAATTGGGCCCGGTAACCTTCTGTTGCAATTATGTATAACACTCAAATAATTTTTACAACAGCTTTTTACATTTAAAGTCGTAATACCTGTTTTACATTCATAATAATGTACCTGTTATGTTTGGATATGAAATTGCATTTAAATTTAGGAAATTATGTCATACTTCAGTGATAATAAAAATAATTTGTGATGGATCAGAGCCGGGGAAAGAAATGAGGTTGTCTTTGTGTCAAACAGTTGGTGGAAATATGAGAGTTTTATGATGTACAAACACGAAAGTTTGCAGCTTGTTTGCTTATTATTAAGTGGGGACCCTTGATTTATTCATCCAGCCCCCAAGATCTGCAGCATTATATGCCGGTTGGAGTGTGACCGTTTACATGGTCCTGTGCAGATGTAGTCATCGTTGAAGCTGCCCGGGGCATGCCTGTGTTTACCATCCCACTGATATTCATCTTTAATCAGCCAGGCCACAGATGGATTAGCATGCTACATGTAGAGCTTTGTCAGACATTAACATGCTCTCCGTCGCTGGCGGAGAGGATATGTGAGGGAGAGAAGATAAGGTCAGTAGTTAAATATTATCACTACCCACAGGAGGGAGATGTGGATTTGGTGGTGGTGGTGGAAGGCGGGGAGGCGGCCGCCATGCTAAACGGCTCCATAAACACAAGTCAATAAGGAACAGCCAGGGGTCTCTTAGAGCTACGCTGGTTTCCTTCAGGCATCACTCTCACAAAAACTAGGACCGAGGTAACAACACATGACGATAAGCATCTCACCTACTTATCTCCATCCGCGCCAAATTATACCAGACAGCCGGGGCTATAATGTGCAATTCAATTGTGCTGCAGGGGAACTTACTGTATATTCCTGAACACTTTGAGAAAAAAAAAAGAGTCAGAGGGATTAATGTTGAGATTTTTCCTCTTTTTGACCTCTAAATTGGATTTGAGTCAGACAGTCACAAGTAAAGTGTTGGAAAGTGGGCAGCAAAGCTGATGGGTTATGCCTTTAGACATCAATGTTCAGAGATGTTCCCATGTTTGCTTTTCGTCCATTCCATCTCCTCTGAAAGCCACGTTCCCACTTCCCTCACAGAGCAAAGCTCATAGTCTATTTGTAAAGTCGACATCACGTTCTGCAGATCCCTCTAATAAGCACAGGTCAAATAGCCTCCATAAATCATAAAACACAGCACTTTTACTCTGGTTTCACTGCAGCTCTGCTGTAATGGAACAAGGAGCCAAGATAAATTGTTATTACTGCTCCTATAGCATGAACCTCTGGTGGAAAAAAAAAAAAAAAAAAATCAACTGTATAATAACTCGGTGAGTAGTGGGG
>JAPZDV010000004.1:18092358-18129359 GCA_029814665.1 Acanthurus lineatus | reverse complement strand
CTTCCTTTTAACAGGCAGAAACCTCGGCCAGATCCAGACTCAGAGGTGGGCGGGATCTGACGGCACCGGTTGGGTTGGGGGGGGGGATTTGAGCAAAGCCAAAAGCTAAGATAAAACTATATGTTAAACTAGATGTAAGCTATATATAAGTCCTTTTTAATAGTGATACTAATAATAATACTAGTACCAATACCAATAATAATATTGCTAGTAATAATAACAATAACAATAATAAGAAATGAATAACAGCTTTCATGTTTTTAAGGTCTTAATTGGGTATATACTGTTATGAAGGTTATTATTTTTGTCAGAGAGACTCAGTTGGACAGTTTTCTTTTGTTTTGGATTATGTCTTGTTTCTTCTTTCTGTTCTTGTTCAATTATTTTTTCACTGACTTCTCGACAACACTGGAAAGCAAACTGCGAAAGCTCCTTTCTTTCCCTGCACTCTTCCACTGACCTCTATTACTGCATGTCGATTACCTTTATGTTTTGAATGACACAAGAAACTTCCAGATGTAAAATGTAACCCCATGGTGCTGCTTTCTTTTCAGTATCACTGGACCGGAGTGAGTGACATCTCTCCGTCTTTAAGCCATAATTAGGCCTTGGAAGGGAACGAGCGCAGTGCCTCGGCGAGCCTCTGCCTCCTCTGACTCCTCAGCTTCTGGATGATGCTGCACAGAAGCTTCTGGAAGTGAGTCAACCTTGGCACGTTGTTGGCACAGCACCTGAACAGCTGCACATTCTCTGCTGGGCACAGAAGGAGAAAATCCTCTAAATTCATGCTGCTTATGGTTTTAATATATTTAATTTTCGTCCTTTTTTTTTGGATGAAAATGCATGTTGCAGGCTCCTACAATTTTGCCTTATGTTACCCAGCTCTGATTCACCTTAGAGAATGAATCTGCATGATCTCTCAGGAGTTTTAAATGTCTTTGCTCTGAAGTGATGGTTCAACAAAACATGACAGTAATGTGATCCAGTGCAGATCATCTGTAGTTTAGTGCTTTACTTACTGCTGTCTAGTGACTCTACTTTTTAGCACAGCGTTCAATTTAGGAGAACCTGCTTTTTTGCAAACAAACCACTAGGGGGCAATATCTCACCTGCAGTCCATTTCCATCTGTGGAGTCCTTTGATAGGCTCCAGCTCTGTTGCTGTCATTGTGCTTTGTGACCAGTGGATCCACAGCCGCCCTGTGTGTGTTGGAGGATTGGAGGGATACACCCCGAGGCCATGTTTGTGACAGGCAGGACTCAGAACCATCGCACCCACCCACAAATAAAGACTGAAACCAGGAAGATGATTCTTTTTTGGCCATTTTCTGTCCTTATTTAGGCCCGACCCAAGCTTTCTATAGAGAATAACTGAGGGAACTTGAGTGTTTTCACTTGAAAACACATATTTTTATTAAAAAAAAGTGATTTAAACTGAAATGATCTTATCTTCAGTATTGATTCTGCTTTCAGGTGAGGGGGATTGTGCCTCATCAGTAACTCATTATGTAATTTTCCTTCCACATACGACATTTTTTTTCCTCCCAAAAGTTGAAAAGTTACATTATAAAAACCCTCTCTTCAAATGCTCCCTGCAAATCGGCCCCGGCTCTTGAACCAATAGATGCTTGACTTATTTTACAGCTCTGCTTTTATAAGCAGTCTGATGTAACAGCTGAATTACTTCTGTGCTGCCTTTTTTTTTTTTTTTTTTCCCAGCCTGGCACCACCAACCCCTTCGTTTTCTATGGATGCAGTTAGTTCGTTGCTATTTCAGTTGCTTTCAAGCAAGTGTGCTGCTCTAACAAACAATGGCGAGCCCACATGTAAAAAAAGCTGCTATGCGATGTCGTCTAACGCTCGGCATTGTTCTGACACGCCGGTCTCGGCTGAGCCATGCATGAGAGGGAAAAAAAAAAAGAAAAGAAAAAGACAGACGTGTGGAAGCGTGCATGCCCTGTGTGGATGTACCGTACGTGCTGTCAAGCGTGTCCTTTCCACTGCAACTTAACTATGCATGCTGTCACCCTTAAGCGTCTCTGTGCTTATTCAACTGAGTGAAAGAATGTATGGCAGGGTAAGGTATCTGCTGTATACTTGACATTTTCCTGGCACAGGAACACTGAGTATTCTTTTAATATTCTTCCACCTTCACTTGAATTATACCTCATTATGTTTGATGTTCCTTGTTGCCGCTGCGTTATGTGAACAGGATGTGATACAATGTACGCACATAGGTTTGTTGTCCATGTAAAGCTCCTGCGTACAGCCTGACCCTGTGTGTTCGTCCTGTTCATTTCACTCTTTTCTGCTCTCTTTCTTGTCAAGGTTACAGTCTGTCTTGTGTGCTGGAGTCCTCTTCCTCTCTCTCCTGTTAGCACAGACGCTTAGATCAACAGTGAGGAGTCACAGGAAGCTGGTTAGTAACATCAACCATTTTCTGTTTGTTCGATGCTTTCTTTTTGTTTTATATAAAGAAATGTTGGTCTTTGAAGAGAAGTTATAGATAAAAGAAGAAATACAATCAGATTAAAGCAGTAACATTTAGTCGATTTTAAAAAAGGCAATAAGATAAGAGATAAAAATGAAAAATGAGGAAATTGTTGTTTGCAACCAAGTTTGCATAGCCAATAATGCTATTTGCACTCTGGATGTTTGTTTTTCAAACTTAACTAAGTAGTTTTTTTTTCCCCTAAATTGAACCAAACTCTGATTAAGAAGTGAAAATAATAAGTTTTCTGAGTCTAATAAAAGTCAGTGTTGACTTTCAGTTTCACATGGGACTTAATTCTTGGTTTCCTGGTGGATTATCCTGAATTTCATTAATTTATCCGCTTCATTCTCCTTCCTAGGTTGACTTTGTTGCTCTTTGTACTTCATCACCTGGTAGATGCTGTAAGTATCCAGACACATTGCAAACATACTCTGTTAAAATCAATAGATAATCATTAACAAATGTACAGAGACGCAAAATGCTTTATATCCCAAGTTCAATAATGACATAGTGAACAAAGTTCAGTATTGTTTGTCCCTTGATATGTACTGAACAAGACGTTTTACAGTTGCAGGAAACATCTGTAAACGCTGTCTGGTGGACAGATTGTTTAACGGTGCTGCTGTTTCTACATTATTTCAAAGAATTATGAAGCATTTTTAAACTGACATATGTTGCATTCAACATACTGATACATCAGTACTGTCAGTTCATTAGTCCTGCTACAGTATGACTATATTTTATAAACCAATAAAGCCGGATTATGACAAAAACTTTTAAAATGTTGGAAAAAGGAAAGGATCTTTAGACTTGATTTAAAAATATCAGTTGATGGGATTTAAGATGAAACAGAGAGGGAGTGGCAGATGCTCATTCAGACTGAGATTTTATGTGGGAGTGAGGAAGTAAGTGCAAGTGGGAAATCTGGATTAAACTAGTTCTGAATCTTTGCATGAACTGTGTTTACAGAAGGCTTGATACAGGGAAGAGGAGCTTCCTACCCTTTTTCTCGCTGTTTCCCTCACTTTCCCTCACCATTTGCAGCGTCTTCTGCATAATCTGTGCTGTGAGTTAGGTGTCGGTTTCACAGGGCGACACAATGGGAGGTTAGCGATCGATAACCTGTCTGTGTCACTGTGTGCAAAACAGATACAGACACATGGACTTTGCATACATCCAACAGAGTGGAGAGAGTAATTTCCTCTCTTTGGAAACAAAGAACTGATCCCTTGCACATAGTTTAGCATTTAGGCAGAGAGCACAAAACATTTTACACTCCATAGCCTCTTTATTGAGGACGATAACCAGCCCTGAAAATGAGTCTTTTGCCACCAAAACAGTTTGAATTCTTCAATTCACTGACTCAGCAAAGTGTTGACAACACTGCAAAGGATTTACTCTGAACTCGCTTCGGTGTTAACATCCTCTTTTATTCTGTTCCAAAAGTTCATTTTGAGGTTTGAGAGATGAGGACTGATCTGAGGTCACTGAAATGTTCCACTGTCATCATAAATTTTTGTCATGCAAAGTGAAATGATGTGTTTCTTGTGTGATTTTTTTGTGATATAATTATTTCATTCTGCCACATGTGGGGCTGGAACTAATGTTTTCCAAGTAATAATTAATCCGCTGATTCTCTCCCATTTTAAATTGCTTGTTTTGCCTGACTAACGGTCCAAAACTATTAAACATTTCTAAAACTGCAACTTGCAATTTCTGCATATTTCGAGCTCGATTACCAAACTAACCAGTTGTCAGAATTGTTGTCTATTTATTTTCTGTCAATATTATGATTGATTAAATATCTGGCGGTGTGAGCACAGCCAAATAGAGTTGTTGCAAAATGTTACACTTGTGTACTCACTCATGTCCGCGTGTGTGCCCAAGAAATGAAACAATTACCCACAGAAAGCAGGCAGACGAAGCCAAACGCAAAATCCAAATATCCACTATGGACATGGCATTTATCTCCAAAAACAACAAAGACTATACCAACACAAGTGACGGATATCTGGAGAGACACGATGCATGTTTCTTTGTTTGTGTCTGTTTATTTAGCGCTTAGCTTCCCTTTGCTCCCTTTATTTCTGTTAAATCTCTGTTGCTGCTCCTCCTGATTTTCACCGCTTCCTCTCCGTCACTCTTGCATCTTTTATAATGATGTTCAAGCACTGTGCAGCACCTGTGTGTGTTTTTTTTTTTTTTGCATGCCTTCTCAAATTGAGTTGAGAATGTTTGCTGCAGGCTGCTCTGTGTTTGTAGTTGACACTTGTGCTGTAGTGCGTTCATGTACTTTGGGAACCATCGACTTTCAAAACTAGACAGCCAAGAGTGGGAGGAGCAGCCTTTTAATGTAGCAAAAAGCTAGCAATTTCTATCTTTTTGATGGCAATCATGTTCACTTGTTGCTTGTGCTCTGAGTTAGATTTCTATTTTTTTTTTTTCATGCAAAGATGCTGACACTGAACTGCGTGGATGTCCAGAGCTTCACATCAGCAGTCAAATACGCAGCTACAAAGACAGAGAGCAGTCTGTTTTTTTTTGTTTTTTTTTTTGTCCTTCAAGTGTGCAAGACGCAATTCACGAGTTCTGCAGCTCGACTGTCAGATTCTGTTACTTCTGCTTGGCTCAGATCTAGTGGATATATTGAATTATGTTGTTAACTCTAAATATTGACCTTGCTATGAGTATTAAAATATTTACTGTGATTATCGAGCCAGGTGGCCCGGCTTTTTCCTGCTCTCCGCTTTGGAAAGCGTCGGTGCTCATGTGCTCACCGTAGCCTCCTCCAAATTCTTTGCAGAAAGCCAGCATTGATCTCCTGCTGTCTGCTGATCCACCGCGAGCCTCCATGAGTTTGTTTGTTTGGAGATGCTCCTCTGCACACCCATTATTGTGCAGAGCTCATATTTACATACCTGGTTCCCCCCTCCCTGAGTGTGTGTGTGTGTGTGTGTGTGTGTGTGTGCGACTAGCCTGGAGTCTTGCCTTTGTCCCTTCATCTCTAATCAACAAGGCATTTCAGCCCAAAAGCACAGACACGGATTTTTGGTTGACTTTATTACATGTCCAGAGGGCAGCCAAGTCTGCCCACTGCTGGTCGCTTCTGAAACGCTGGAAGTGGCTCATCAACCATCAAAACACATTCAAGGTCACTTGAATCACCACTTAAAGCATTTTGTAGTCGAACACCAACCGCACATTTTATCTCAGCATTATTTGTACTTGAGCTTTAGTCACACAGGAGCAAACACCAAGGTGTGCCAGAAAAAGCGATGCAGATGTGTGTGTGTGTGTGTGTGTGTATAAAGTGTGTGAGTCTTCCTGTTGTACCCTCAGGGGTTGATGGCTGAGCTGCTGGGGAGGGGAGCTGCAGTATTTACCACCTGCTATGAAACAAGCCTTCTGTGCAACTGTGATAGTGTCATACAAAGTGAAATGAAAGTGATGCTTCTCCATATCAGTCCGTCCTGTTTTTAGAATAATATTTTCATGACATTCCTACTTTTTTATTAGGTTGTGTACAAGCGGTGAAACGGGGGAAGGAAAGAGAGGAGGCAGAGTCGAGATGACAAGGCAACAATTGTCATGTTCATTTGTGTTTGACAAGCTTTTGGCTCCCTGGGATCCTCCCATCCACAGGACAAGCAGACTCAGCTAATGTCCATGCTTCAATATCACTCTGTGTCAACAAGAGCCAAACTATTTCTCTCTGTCTCTTCCCATATGTCGCAAGCTAACACGATCAAAAGTGAGCCCTGGTTGGAAATAAGTCGTCTGCTTAGCTAAGCCCTTTTTCTTCACATCTAATGTTTCTTCTTCTTCTTCTTCTTCTTTCTTTTTGTTAGCTAAACAACTCAGTGCATTAGCTTAACTAGCTAGACAAGAGTCTCGTCAAGGTTAAACTAATTACAATAGATCAGCGTCAGTGCATGCTCAGTTTTATTGTCTAAAATCTTTCACATGTATGGATGTGAACCTGAAAACTGCTCGCTGTGTGGTGTACGCCTCACTGACTCATGGGATGCCCACACCTTCCTTTGGTGTTCTCAGAAATGAGATTAGTCAGTCAGAATAGGAATTAATTTCTGTATTTTCATCATTTTGGCTTTAAAAAAAACTGGTGTCTCCCTGAGAGAGAGAATGCTCCGACTTCACAGGGAGGAGGATTACTTTTCTTCAAACATGAGTGCCCTTGTCATATTTTGCATAGTCTGCAGTATTCGAGGCCAAATCCCTGCCTGCTCTGCCTCTCGTGTATGTTCCCCCCATGTGTTTTGTAAGGTCTTAGCGATTGGTTAAAAAGGTTGAGTAAGAAGTTTGGATGAAAACTTTATGCTTTGGGAGTTGTAGGGTTTTTTTTTCAGCTGAATGTGTGTTCATGAAAGTGCTCCTTTGTCTTTTCACCACATGAGCGCTGTATCGTCCCTCTGAGCAGCATCAGACATGAAACCGGCCACTGTCTTGTCCATTATGTGCCTGTCATAACACCACCGACTCATCCGGTGCTCATATTGTGCCGCTGCTGCTCCACTGACGTCAGCAGCCATTTTCTGATGACGTCTGAGGATATTGGATCATTTGATTTAAAAGGCTTTGGCATCTTTGTATCTTCCAATCTCTTCAGAAGAATCTCATGCAGGGACACGAGGAGCGGATTAGGTTCCAGCTGAACACTGAGACTTGCATTGAAATGCTGTAAAGCTGACAGAGAACAAGCTGTAAGTTTGGTGGGGAAGCGTGATTCATTGGGCTGTTGACCTTCCTTTAAGGGAGATGATGAACAGCCTGGTACCAGACCTCAGGCCTCAGGCCCTGCTCTCCCTCTCAGCTGTCTGCAGCTTCACCTTCAGCTCACATTCAATCACTCTGGCAGCCATCGGACGATAAATACCCACCATATGGCTACCTTCCTTACCTCTTGCGCCATCCTGCAAAACAAACAAAACAATGTCACCCAGCTACTACAGTGGTGCCACCTAGTCCCCTTATAGGCACTGTATCCATCCAGTTTGCCCCCCTCTTCGCCTATAATAGCCTGCATTACTGCAGCTAATGGAGGGGATGACTGACAAATTGGTGCCCTGTTTCCATTGCAAAAGTGCAGTGGCTCGAAAATGCAATATTAGAGATGTATTTCATGTGCTTTTTTGAAGCAGGTTTTTCAAATAAAAGTTTTATCAAGCTGTGTCTGGTATTTTACATCAAGTGCTATTTTATATATGAGTTTTATTGCATCACCCACAAAAAAAAAAAAAAAGACCTGGTGTTGCCCCGATACAACTCTCAAACCCGTAAGCTACAGTCAAGCATGACTGTTTCCCTTATCAAGACAAGCATGCCAGAACGCCGGAGGGCCTTACCTGTAAAAGAGGGCTATATTTCTCTGTCTTTTATAAAAGAGGTCTGTATTGGCCTGCAGAGGCTTTCCTTTAAACCCCGTAGAACGTTGTGTGGACCGCTGCTGGCATATCTGGGGAAACGAGCAGAGGCAATTATGGTAAGTCCTGATGCATTTCTGCCGGGCCTTAGGGACGTTGCCTGGACAGGAGCGAGCTCGAGGGTCCTCCGCAAAGTTATCCAGCTCACACATCACGTTTGAAGTGAAGAATTCATGTTTAAAGTGAATATTACCGTGTATCAAAAAGACAGCCGACACAGTGATGAGCTGCGACAAGACGCTCGCGGAGAACGTGGAAGTACAAACACCATAAAAAACACAAAGCTGAAATCAAGAATTTCACTTCCTGTGTCGAGGAATCTGCGACTTTTGATGTTGATTGCATTGCTAACAGCCACCTTTAATGAATTGCTTCAGCTTGTCCTCTGGTCAGCCACACTCGCACAAAACACTGTGTTGCTGTTATAATGAGACCACCCTGAGAGCAATTAGCTTTCTTAGGTTTCCTTGGAAACACCCATTAATTATGATGCACTGGTATGAATGAGCACATTATTCAGCAATACTATGTAACATTTTAATGTTGCTATTTAAATGCAAATTTTGACTTAATGGCCTCAATTGAATTGCAATGAATAGCTTCAATTTCAATGTTTTTATGCTTTTTTTTTTATGTGCACGAAAACAATGAAATTGTTCCAGCATTGCATCATGGTCACTCATTTTAGTGTACTGACAACAAAGAGGAACAAATTAGCTATGTGTGTATTGCGAAAAAAACAGGACCACAGGTTATTATTATTCATGCAAAATAGCAAAGTGCCATAAATACAAACACTACTTGTGCGGACAGATCGTAGAATTAATTCTGTGTACTAAGTTTCAGGATTACAGTGTTATTAAACAGTCGCCGCACAGTATCAGTGATTAGAGGGAAGCATTTAGGTAAAAGACACTCCTGCAAAAGAAGCTCCGGCCTTAAAAGAAATTCATAATCTCTCCTGTGCGCTGTGTCATGATGTGTCCCATTGCGTGCCGCTCAGCACATGCCTGAGCTGTAACCTTGGCCAATCCTCCAGTCCCTGCAGGGCTCGCGCCGGTCAGAGTGGGTTGTAATACGACTAATCAGACGCTTTAACTTTTATGTAAATTGCCCTGGCTTATGAATCTTTAAAGAGGTGATGTCAAAGACAAAAGGGGGCGGGTTGAGGGTAGGTGAGTGAGCGGCGAACTGTCAGACATGTGAGCTCTAAATCTGATTACCGCCGTCGTTTCTCACACACTAATGAAGTCATATAATTAGTCTAATTAGTGATGCCTTTGTCAAAACTGGCCGCACATATCTCTCCCAAAAAAAAAAAGCGTCTGTTACGACTGTTGCTTTAACACGAGAGGCTTTTGTAACAGCTGACATTCAGGTTGAAGATCAATGTCATTTGTAAAATGTTTTTTTTTTTTCTGGAAAGGCTACAGATGTAGAAATATTTCACACTCTTCCCGTTGTGCTTAATGACCCAATTTAAAGGCAAAGGAAAAGAGTAATTGTTGTGCCTTCAGGTGAGATGAAGCAACATCCATATATAGATAGCAGCAGATTAACAGTGACATACAGATTAACAGTGTTGCTCAACTGAGCAAACCGTAATTACTGACCTGCATTTCGTGCTACCCAAGGCTCCTTTTTAAGCATCACACTGGCACTCACACACACACACACACTCTCACACAGTGTACTGATGTTGCTGCAGCAGAATGATTACATGATTCAGGTCAACAAGAGGCCTCAGGCACATAAAACCAAAGTCTTCCTGTCTTTCACAGCTTCATTTGTGAGGAATAATGGCTCAGATCTACAAGGACACACTGTTTTTACAAGTTTTGGCAAAATATATTAATACATTAGCTTAAGAGCTACATTGAGTAATTAGCAGGCTAACTCTATTAATCAAGAGTGATAACTGCGTGTGAATTTACCTCAGTGGCAACGCTCCAAAGATTAATAGGCAGCTGAAGCGGTCACATGTGGACAGATGTTGTTCAGGTACATGTGAATAAAGCTCCTCTTACAGTGTGACTGTAAATTATCAGGAATGTAATATATATTTTTATCGGCAAAGCACAGACAGTTCATACTAATATGAAGCAATCAGGTGATTACTTGAATGGCAGAAAATTAATCAGAAAATTTCTCGGCTAAATTGATTGAAGGTCGTTTTACAAGCAGGGTTGAACTGGTTAAATTGGTTCCAGCTTTCCAATAAAGAGATGTTCTTTTTTTCTGTTGTCATATTATATTATATTGACTATATTTAGCTGAAATATTGAGCTGTTGAGCCAACAAAGAAAACATCAAATTAGTCTCCTTAGAGAAATTCTGCTTATGTTCTAGTTTTTGTTTCCTTACAAACACTAAAGGATTTATGGAGAAATTAAGAAAATAATCATCGGAACTGTTCGAATTAAAAAAATCATCTGTTTCATTATATTCAAACTATTTTAAATAAAAAGAGTGAATATATGAAGTTATAACCATCACTCCACATAAGTTTGAATGCCGTGTAAAACATAAATTATCACAACGTTATAATTGGCTAATTTGTTTCTATAAACTTAATTAAAAGCAGAACGAAGACAATATATTTAACGATTTACTAAATGAACTGATTTCTGTTAAAACACCTGTTTTTAACACTTCACAGGTAAATAGGTTCATTGGTAACAGGTGACAGTATCATGAATGGGTATAAAGGGTATAAATGGGTATAAACACACGTCTGCATGAAGGATATCACTACATTTGCTTGCTAACACTTCGTCAAGCTGTCCGTTTGTTTGCAAATGGTTGCATTTTGTTTTTTATTTATGTTTGAGCATCCCAACTTTTTTTTGGAGTCCATGGTTGTGTTGTGGATGCATGCTTGTCCAACCTCCCTGCGGCCCAAATAACATTCACAGACGTGTGACTAATATCTGTCAGCAAGTGTGTTATGTAAGAAACATAATGCATAATGCATCCAACAAAAACATGGACTATCAGTGTATTCAATTTGTTTTATCCACAGCGTCTGTGGTTTACATCGGGACGACTAAAAGCACTGAAAGAGAGAGGCTGGGAAATGATCACGGTTTGGGTTTAATATTTAAAAAAAGTTCACACTAAGTTGAAGCACAAGACAAAAACCACTGAATGTTTTAATATTCCACCCAAAAAAACCCAGAGTGTTTCCCTCAACACAACATCTTCCTGGTGTCAAACTCCACATGACCTCTGTGTTGTGAGAAGATGTCAAACATGATGTTTTTTTTTTGTTACTCTGCGATCATATCCTCGATAAAATATATTTTACAGTAAACAAGACGGATTGAAAGTCTCATAAAAAATGTGACTTTAACTTCTATTGGTGAGATGTTTAATGAGGCTGTCTCTCTGGTCAGCTGTACGTTAAATGCAAAGATAAGCACCTAGATTAGGAAAATCGTTTTGCTGAGGACGGGAAAAAAAAGCCACTAAAAACAAATCTGAATCAATTCTCAGTTATTATGTCAAGCAACATTTCCTTTGACCAGACAAGGCATGAAAAACACTTCCAACAGTGTCTGTTTGCTCCCATAAAAGAGAGAGATTTTTCCAATCTTTGCCTGTGAAAAGCAATATAACTTTTCCTTTTACAAAAAAAAAAAACAAATTGATTAGGAGTTAATGGTTTAGAGCTGCAGTTAAGACAATATTGTAAACCGTTAAACGATCTCTGCATCCCTGATGAAAAAGCTTTGTGTTCCTCATGGGTGTTCACCGCCATCTGGCAATTCAAACAGTGGTGCAGTATAGGATTCAGTTTATTTAGCAAATTTTTTAATTAGCTGGTTTTTGTGGAGAGGTTTTTTTTTTTTCTTCTCTCTTTTGCAAAAAAAAAAAAATTATCTCTCTCTCTCTCATATCTGACTTTTTTCTCTCTTTTCAAGGAGACCCAGTGTTCAGGTCAGACACACATCACATATACACAGAGGAAATCTGTGATGTTTTGCATATCTGTGTACTTCACTCAGCCCTCATTACAGTTTCTTGGCTGGCTGTCTCGTCTTCATTTGGGGATCAGTATAAATATACACAAATAAATGTCATCAGCTTGTCTATGGAAAATGTTGCCAGACCTCTGAGTTTACATTTAGAGAGTTCTTCTTCCTCTTCTTCTTCTTCTGTCTTTCTAATGACCTCATCTTGGGTTTTTGTAATTGGGACATGATTGGATTAAGAGAGGAAATGCTCGGGACACAGAGTGACTGTTGCTCTACTAAATATAATCCACTTTTAGACCCGCAGTTTCTGCAGCGTCTCTGATCCTCGCAGACTGCTTTGCTAATGACAACTAGACACAGTGGAAAATAAACTGTTTTTCCTCTTTGACATCAAGGTGTTTATTCTTAACTCATGGTGTTAAAAAAAAAAAAAAAGTGCTGTTATGATGTGTTATTTTTTTCTTTTTTTCGTTATACAGAAAAATACAATTAATCTTTTACTGCGAAATGGATAAATATTCTGCAGATCAAGGTTAGATGTGTGGTTGTGGGTTTTATTTGGATCCGGTACTTTTGTTAGCAAAGTACACAGATTTGTTCAGATCCAACAGTTTCCATATGACGAAGTCCTTGTTGGAAACATGCATTTCACTTTTTCAGTACTTATTAAAAAGACCAGCATCACTGCTAATTGATGCTAATTGATGTTAGCTCCATTGCAGCTTCACTGTGACCTTTCTGTGACGTCGCTCTGTCATCCGGAGCACCTGAGTCTTTGCAGTTCGACAGAAAGGCGGCTCCGCTCGAGAGAAACAATCCGATGTGCCGAGGGATTTTTGTGACAATCATATATTATTATTTTTAATGTAAAAAACTTTAGCCACGTCTCTGGAGTGTGGAGACTGTGTGTTAGGAGAAGGAACAGGCTTATGGGCTGAATTTCCAAGTCAGAGTTTCTCAGACTTGGAGGAGTTTATCTTTTGTTTGCTTGAAGTGAACTAAACTGATTATTTTACTGCTTTATCTGACTGATGGATGAACTCTGGGACTGCAGGACGAGTCCGTCTGTCTGTCTCTCTCCCTCTTTTCAGTTTCATTGCCTTGTTTTTGAGTTTTGTGTCTGGCTGGTTTAGACGGGTGTGTTGGGCTTTTTGACATTATTAAACCAAATTTGATTGAGTTTATGGTGCTGTGTTACAATCCTACATATATTTGACAATTATATACAATCATTTTGGTCGATTTGTTGCAGGAAATCAGGTCTAAAAGTCAGTAGCTGTCAGTTGTTCTTTCATTGTGTCATAACAGTCCATTTTAATCAACAGTCAGTATTTCATAATATTTCATAATGCTGCTGCTCATCAGATTTTCAGGTTGTAGCTACAAGTTTTGTTTTAATTGAACAAGCCGGCTTAATTAATGACACCACTAAAAACTGTTATCTCTGGCATTTCACTGAAGAAGAACGAATCTCAGCTGATCAAACTGAATCTTTGAGTTGAAGTTATTTACCACTTTAGTCACTTACAAATGATTAAAGCTCAACTTAAAGGTAAAAGAAATGGGATTGAAAAGGAAACAGATTCGATGAGTGGATTTGAAATCAGATTTGGATCCAATAAAATGCTGTGAAGTCCAACCTTTCTGCTGATGTTTCTGTCTTTCAGCGTGTGTGATCAGCAGATCAGTGGATGTGCTGATGCAGCATCATGACAGCAATTAGTTGTTTTTTTATTTAAACCCAGGAAATAACAATTGTGCCTGAAAAGAGAGAGAAAACAACATGAAAACTGGCTGCAGAAACTAGATGACATGCACTCTTTATAAAAATTCTTGGGGGCACTGTGAAAGAGCGAAGCGCAGTGAAACAATCTGCTGAAGATAAAGGTTCATCCATGTGTTTCAAAGAGACCTGTTCTCCATGTTGGAGACTTTCTGACTGATCCTGCAGAACAAAGGCGGTATGGAAATAACCGCGCTTCTGGCACGGCGCTCCACTCTAACTTATTTTAAGAAATCAACAGAACACAGAGGCCAGCGTAAGTCGTCTCCATGATGCAATTATATCATATATCAAAACAGAATCCGAGGTCAGATGTTTCGCGGCTCGCTGTTTGATTGTTTTCCTCGTTGCATCATTGCACAGGCAGGATAACACTGACGCTGACTGGTGAAATAGCCCCCCTGTCAAAACCCATTCTCTCACTGCAAATTAATTCCTGTCTCTTTCCTTTTTTGCAGCCGGATGGAAGTTTGAGGCCAAAACGAGCCGCTTTCCAATTTAGACTGCTCTCTTCACAGAGAGGGAGGTCATTCGTATGATAATGAATAACCAAGCAGATTGTCTGATTTAACGCGGTGCTTCGGGTATGCATATAGCCCGAACAAATGCGCCAATGTACAAGCTAATTTAATTGGAAATAACGAGCAAATGCCCAACAAGGGTTTTTTTTTCCCCCCTGCTGTAAATGATATATACTGTCATTGAGAAAAGGGCTCCGTAGTCCAAATAAAGGGTAAAACATTTATGAACCAATGTATACAGTAAATAACAACTGTGCTATGACTTAATGACTGTTAAATAAGATCAGATTTTATGTGGCAGTCTGAATGCAATTTTTCCGTATTCTTCCCATGGCATTCAAAAGTAATTTTTTTTAGTGTCCTCTGCAGCCTGAAGCTAACAGGTTAGTTTAACATGCAAATGCAAAGTTAATGGAAAAATAGCTCATCTTCTCTCGTCCATACATAAGTAGGATACATGAGTCTCAATACACTGTCGCATTTGTATATTTTGGAAGTATTAAGACTTCTAAGTAAGTTTTTTTTTTGGAGGGGGAGGGGTGGTACCCAATTTCCTCGAGCTGCTCTGTCTAGTTTTCCTGCAGTTTTGTGAGTTCCTACATTTCCCAGAATCTAATTTAGCAGCCGGAGAGCGCTGAGAGCTGGTGTGCTTTCAGATACTGTAGGAGTTTTTCTGTGTAAGTGGAGGGAGAGTGCAACAGTGATAAGGAAGTTACAGCGAGAGATTTTTTTCTTTTCCAGAACTTTTTTTTCAAAGTGGATCAATACCATACTGGAAAAAAAAAAAAATATTGCCAGTAAACATAATTTATAGAACAAATATGTTTCCTTTAACGCACAAAAAGAGAAAACCAGGGTTGACAGGAGGCAGGGTTGTTTTTTGTCAATTGAATAATTTGAAGTGACTGTCAAAGGCAATAATGTTCAGTCCTCAGCGAGTTACAGATGTGTGCAGCTGTGTTCTCCACTCAAAGTGTTTTCGACTGATGTACTGAGCAAAAGTAAAGCAGAAAAAGTCACGATTTAAACCGGAGGAGTTGCAGAAAGTGACTGTATCTGACTGTATTTGGATGAGAGGAAGCGTTGCTGTGTGATGCTCAGCAGGCGGCTGTGGCTAATATCATTCATAAGGCAATGTCATCAATTATGCAACACTGTTGTTCTTAATATTTTAGTAAGTGAATTAAAGTTCACAAGGGGGGGTTGATGTAACAAAATGTAAAGGAAAAGGGCAGCATCCAATACTCAGTGTCAAAGAAAAACATAACTTCTTGTATTTAGTGATTTTATTGGATTATAAAAGGTGAAAAAAGTGAGCGTGAGGTTATTTCATATCATGAATATATGTAGGAGATACCAGTGAAGCCCTTTTTTAAGATCTGTGTGGTTCTGCTTGGTGCCACAACATCACAACATCATCTGTTCATCATCATTTCACCTTTAATACCACAACACAGATCTGTCCATAATGTTTACCAGCCTCTCTGACGGTTTGGGGATCAGGTACGTGGAGGACGGAGATGCATCTGTGTCACAGCCACATAAAAAGAGACAACAAACCGGCTTCTGATTAAGAATGTAAAACTCACTCGTCACTTGTGTTGATTAATGGGGCCCAGCGGGCGGACATGCCGCTTCACCAGACCCATCTCTAAATGCACAGTAGGACGCAGACTCAAGAGAAGTTTTTTCTTTTTTTTTCTTAACATCTCAGCTCTGATAGTAAGTTAATTAAAAATTGCCATCATATCGACGCAGGAAAAAACAAACCGTGGATCATCGCTTCAGTCACTGATATATGACTCGATCACAGAGTGGCACAAGTCCATAACAGGGTCCATAAAGCGTGTTAGTATGTCAGCAGTGCATTAGAGTAAATAACCATCATGGTAGAGAAGTTCTTGACAGGTTGCTGGAGGAAAGATTCATGTTTCATCTGACTGCCGTCTCTGCAGCACAGAGCTTCACCTGCCAATTAGACGCTATATTTTCTAATGGCCACTTTATCTTTGTTTTTCCGCGCTCGGGCTGCAGACTCAGACGCTTCTTTGGTGCGACTGAGGTGAGGAATTAAGGGGGGTACTCATTACAGAATGACTTATTACACTGCAGAGGAGAGATGAGTGTAAAAACATGGTTATATTTTTTCATTTATTCAACACATTCATCTCAGAGTTTGTTTTTTTTTTTCGTCTTAAGCAGGACAGATCTCTGCACCTCCGGCTGTTTGCTAATGGGGGAAAAATTCAATTTGAACTATTGTTTTGACTCCATAACTGCCGCCCGATCGATCTTAACACAGTTTGCAAGTTCTTCCTCTAGTTTTAAGATTCAGATCCACATCGGTCCTGGTTTTAATCCCAGTTATGATTTTCTGGCAAAGTGCAATTAACTTGTTTTCTCAGAAATATTCTTTTATTTGACTGCAAATATCCTTAAACAAGAACAGTGTACATGACTTTTTTATCATTTTCATGTGAGATAACACACACGCTGTCTCGATTTTCTGTGAAAAAAAAAGCAAACAAACTTTATGTGACCTGTAGTGATTAAACTTTGCCTGACATCAACACAAATGGATGATTGAACTCTTACAAAGTTAATGTCGCCGTTTAAAGGGTTGCATTTGCTTTCAAGTCGAGCAGTTCAAATCTATTTTTATTTAATCAGAAAGTCATTCAAAATGAAACAAACACATTTATTGTTGGGTCTGAAAATGAACCTAATATCTTAAAGCAAAAATATATTTTCTAACGAGTCCAACTTCTGTTTTTTTAATGTGTGAGTTGATTAATTACAAATAAGCAGCAGAGGGGACGTGTCTTTAGATAATTGGCAGCCGTTACTTCTACAGCGATTAACAGTCAAATGAGAGATTTCCAGATTTAAGACAGTCACAGACTGATGTAGATGGATTTTTTTCTTATTTTCTCATCTATTTGCTTTCAGAAACAAAACATATCCTGTGTTAGAAACAAACTATTTCATAAACACACACACGGGGGGCTTCAAGGAATTAACTGATGTTTGAATTGATGTCTTACCTAAACAACACACTCACACAACTTCATGTGTGGTATTTAGAGGGATTTGATCAAGTCAAATAAGGAAAATACCGAGCTGTTGTTCTTTGTAACGATACGATGATGGGCAGACTCCGAATGTGAGACACTGTTTGGTTCTTAAGATGCTTTTTTTTTTTCATCCTCTGAATAAAGGGGGGGGCTGATCATAAATTAATCTGTGGATTTGTCAATCCACAGCTTCATAAACACTAATGCATATTAATGCTGCTGCGTGTCCATATTCGCCACATCTCAGTTTATTTAAATGTGATTATGCTGTTTTAATCCCCCCCCCACCACTCCCTTCAAAACAAGAGAGACCCCCATGCTTCCTGTCGATCTCATCAACTTGGAGAGACGTAATCTGAGTGCATTTATGTCATGACTAAAAAAAAAAAAATGCTATTTGCGGGATGTTAATGCCTGCAGTGCTGAAGTTAATTGAGTACATAGAATAAAATGGAGGAGCACATTCATGACGAGCCACAATAATCATGTTTTATGCTCAACACGTTGCTTGTAATGATCAGTGGAGCGCCTATATAGAGTGATGACTTCTTTCTAATTAGATGCAAAATGCAAATGAGCAGCATAGCGTGGAAAGCTATGGAATACATTACCCACTTCCTGGTCTCCGTGTATTGAGGGAACACAAAGCTGCGTACGCAGACGCGTTGATGTCGTACGCGGCTAATGCGTTCCCAGAGGGCGATTTTTTCCCAGAGACAAACAAATGAATGTGATGTATCAGCCTCTCAGATTGATCCGTTACTGCTTCAGAAGTGCGTTCGTGTAATAGTACAGTAGGACTGTGACTGACAGTCAGAGTGCCGCCGCCGTCCTCCTCTGGGAAATGTTTCTCTGGCAAAGGCGCGATGTGTGGAAGGCAGAGTTACAACCCGCTCTGAACACTGATTAGTTCGCTCCGGGCTCATGCCGTATGAATTATGCTCTTTGTGTCAGGAAGCCTTTCCTGGAGAGTAATGGCTTCGTGAGCGAGGGTGCGCTCAGGTCGAAGGTCAAAAGGTCAAAAGTTACAACCCGTGTTTGCTCAGAAACTTTCAGTAGTTTGACGCACGTCTCTGAAGTTTTAAAAGAACATCACAGTGAGTAAATGCAGATATTTTAGAGAACTTAAGTGGAAAAATAATATGTATCCATACAGAGACACATTTTTATTCCTTGAGACAATCGTTTTTCAGCTTTCTCCTGAATCTGTATTCTATTCATTATCATTACGCTTCGAACATAGAAACAAGTTAGACAACAACTCATGCTGGAAGCCTGAAGTATTGGCTTTTTTGACAGCCTGCAATGAAGGAAGATAAACCTGTCAGTAAGAGTGAATAATTTGTTTCCCCTGACATCTGCTGTGGGATTTGGGAGGCTGGCACTGTTCTGCTGTAGCCTCGAGAATAGTTCTATAGACAATGGCTGACACAGTCGAGATTACAGCTAACCTCGCCAGATCTTAAGTGGGAGATAAATAAAACACAGTTTCCCTGGGGAGATGCCGGAGTGGAGGATAGAAACTTGCATCAGTTTATCCTGATGAAATGCCGTGAAGTCCAAGTTTAAGATTAAGGCCAAATGCGTTCTCCACAGTCCGTTTTTTTTGAAAAAGCAGTAGATGCTGGAACAATGTTTCTGTAATAAGTAAAGGAGAGAAAAGCTCTGAGTGTGCGTAGAAAAAAACAGACAAAATGCATGCATTTCACAGTGGATTTTTTTAATACACCAGACATCTCATCTTTCAGTTCCTCTCCTCTCATTCTCCTCTGTACCTCGGCCAAAACTAAGAGCCATTTTTTTCACCCATCACATCCAGAAGTGTTAATACTTTTACGACTTTGCCGGAGCAGATGGAAAAACCTTATAAGGAAAAGAAAGAAAAATAAAATTGATAATCTGTATTTTTCAGTCACCATGATGCTCACGGAGAGGAGAGGAGAGGACGCGACGTTCGTCTGCAAACTTTTCATACGACACGAATCAAATCATGCACAGATGCACCGAGCAATCTGCCTGCTCGGCGAGGATATTCCAAACAAAACCGAAGCGTTCGTATGTATTCTGATAAATAATGCACACGGATTAAAGCTCTGTATTTGTGTCTTCAAACAAACGCAGTTAGAATGATGTCATCGTCGGGCCTGTGCGTAAAACAACACAGCTGAAGAAACGACATTAAGAACAGCAGAAATCCAGTAGATGGGACCTGCTGCTTAAACCTCATGAAATGTGGAAAAAAAAAGCCCCCCCTTTGCTCACACATGTGCACGTTTAGATACTCTGCCTCCGCCGACACAATCGAGGGAAGCAAACCACTTAACATGGAAATTGTCCTTTCATCTTTTTAGGAGGGAATCACTTCGAGGAAGTTAAAAGGGAACTAATCAACAATAAAGGAGATAGCTCAGCTGCAGCTTTTTCGACTTGGGGCGAAAAAATCTCCCTCTGCACTCTGTGAACCCCCGACCATGTCATTTCCTACATTCGATATGAGCTCTAAGTGAGTTCTAAGTGAATTCGGTTAAATATCTATATTCATCAGCTTTCTTACTGTAAAAAAAAAAAAAAAAATCGCAAGTCCCCTATAAATCCTAATAACTTAAAATAGTCTTTGTGGTGCAAATTGCCAAGATCTCATTCCTGCCGTTAAGTGATGGATGCACTCATTGTAACCACGCCGGCTGAAGGCCACAGGGTCGGCGTTAAGCTCTTCCTCGCCGCATGTGATAACTTCTAAGCTCTATGCGGTGGAATGGCGTGTAAAATATGGACACCAGCCCTGCCAGGTTTCGACTCAGCACCCAGTCAATTGACCTCAAAGGCCACTCAAGATGTGAGTGTGTAATATTTCAACTCATTGAATTTGCATTGAAGCACCACTTTTCTACCCACCTCTTCATTTATTTGAATCAAAACAGCAGAACGGGGGAGCTTGACTCTGTCTTCGCTCCAGCTGGACCATATCTTGAGTTATATAGCGCTATAACAGCCAATTTAAGGTCACAACGCCGTATAAAAAAAACATGTTAATAATACTTTTAAAAAGATTTTCACTTCTTGGTTTGTGTCCGACTGCAAAGGAAAAGTCAGCAGACTCAAGTAATTAGATGCAAGAGATACAAGAGAGCACGAACTTTCACAGGAAGTGGAATAAGATGGTGGAGACTGAAGAAGGACGGGTGGGTGGGTGGGTGTTTCCACTGCGTGAGGACCACTTTCAGTCCCAGTGAAGTGAAATGAAAGAAAACACATAGAGCAGTGGATGGTATGCATAGTTTAACTTCTTACACGGGACATCTGAGAGCCCACTGGCTAAACGAAATCTAATTAGGTTTTGGACTAAACCACATTATTGCCTCATTAACGTTAATTGACCTCTTGGAGACCTGTTACTGGAACAGTGCTGAGGATGCCTGTATACAAATGGAAACATTAAGGGGGTTATGTCGAGAAGACTGCGAGTGAATGGAAAGAACATTAAGAAAAGAGCACACATACACACCTCCGGGAGGATTCTTACTCTTTTCATTTCCAACTGAGGTTCTGATGAAGAAACTAAGAAATACAGTAAGGAACGGAGACTTTACAGTGAAGTGTCCCGATATCAAAGGGGAGCTGGAGAAGCAAATTCTCCCTTACGCCAGATGTGTGTGTTGCCTGAGGCGTGCCTTTGAATGCTGCTCGCTTTTCAACTTAAGATGAATCAGGGGATTTCGCTAAGGGGCCGAGGTGTTATCTGACAGGTTTTTTTTTTTTCAGTTTATTGTATCAACGCTGTGGCACTTTAGCTCAAATTACGGCCGCAGCACAAAGCGGTTCAAGTCAGGGTCGCGACCTTACAAGAGCGCAGTTCCTTAGCAAACAAAATCATGACGTACCATTTGAATTACATGTGCCAGGACTCTGTTGCCAAGTTTCCATAAAAAGAATCCAACTTATGAAGGCAAAGAAGGAGGAATCCCCCTTAAAACATCTCACATCAATGGACGTCCTTAGCTTGAGGCTCACACGTTTTCTTGCTTCATTAAATCCTCATACATACCCTCATCAAAACACATCTTTCATCTAGACACAGTGTCGGTGCCGCGTGGAGACCAGACTGCACGGCTGCAGATAAGAATTCAGCGCGCGGTCTTCACGCTGTGGACGGACACTTGCTGCTAACACAGCAGGATGAGCAGGTTTTTTTTTTTTCTGTTAGTTTGTTTTTTCTCTTTACAAACAAAAGGGATCCTTAAAGATGTGAAGAACGTTTGAAGATAATCTTCCAGGAACAGCTGGTGCTGATGTGGAGGTCCACTGAAGTGTCAGCTGTGAGTGGAAGTTGGATTTAATTAATTTTTTTTTTTAATTGTTTTTTTTTTTTTTTATAAAGTTGAAATATAGAGGGGAAAAAAAAGTTGTGATGTGATTAAAAAAATTTAAATTCCACAAAGATTAAAGTCAAACAATCTCACTTTTATAAAGACGTTGTCTCTTTTTTTTTACTTCCTCCTACTCCTCCTCAGACATTTTTAGTTGTTTATTTGTTTGATTTACTTATTTTTTTTCCTCCTCTCACATTCAAATAAATAAATAAATAAATATATCTTTCTTCAGAATGCAATATTATAAATATCCTATAGTATTGTATTTCATTTTTATTTATTTTATATGTAATTTCATACTTTATAGACTTGAGCAAACTGACTTATAAGTCAGTATGAAGGAGGGAAATAAAACTCCTAACTTTTGATCATTTCCTCAGTTGACTTTTATTAAAATGCATTTTACTCCACATGCACACTGTATAATTGTTAATTTCTAAATTTTGTACATACTGAATCAGTTTTATGCTCTTTGTTAATCGTCTTTAAACTGTCACACTTGCTATAAATAGAGTAGTAGGCTTTTGGAAAGAGTTTTCTGCAGTGACTGTCTATGTCTTTGCAGGTAGTTTTGATCATACAGGTGTATATTTTATATATTTTATCTGTTTTTTTGTCTGATCAGTCTTGTTTTATCAAATTATTTGATGCTAAATAGAACAGCTGACTTACACTCTGCTGACTGTGGCGGCTTCATGGACAGCACGTCTGTAAACGCCTCCATCCACTGATCACTGCACTCACGGCTCTAAATGACTTTCTCTTAAAATAAATTACATTGTCCAGTGCAGTTGCTGATTTTTTTTGCATTTCTGTCTCAATCGAGCAAATCCATTAAAATGCCCAAATGGTTCGTCATAGAAGAGTCTCTTCTTAGAAACATGAACGGGACTTTTACCGTCTGATAAACCAGCTTTTCTTTTTCTGTCTGTCTGTCTGTGAAAGTCTACAAAAGTCTGTGTGTGAGACTGTAAAAAAAAAAAGCAGTTTTGACAGACATCACTGTCACTGCACCCTGTCGGCTGAATGGGTGCAAAACTGAAGCGTATCACCCACTGGCATTACAGGTAAGCACTGAAGTGTGCATTGATGTATGTTGGGAGCGGCTCTTGTCACGACTGCGGAGCCAACGTGTCTGTTTGTGTGATTGTCACCTCACTAATATTTGAAGTCTAATGTGAAGTGAGTGTATATATTTGCATGTGAGTCTCACTGTTTGCTGTTTATATATATAAAGCATTTTCATTCTGATGTGTTATTTCTCTGTGGATTGCCACACTTGAAGCTCCCACAGGCTTCTTAGATTTCCTCCTGTTTCTTTACAGGCCTCCTACTTCAGTTTGTGTCTTTTCTTTTTCTTTTTTTTTCCCGTCTTTTTTCGTGCACGATCTCAGAGGTTCACCACGACTCTGATCCTTCACTTGTAGTGCTGTGCAACAAACTTGCCTTTACCTGTTACTTGATATCTTTTACGTCTAATTCTCAAGTGCATTCGCTGACTCGGCTTGTGCCACCTCTCGTCGCCTGCTAAGTCACACACACACACACACACCGAGCGGTGGGGTGACTGTGGTTCTTGTCAAGCAGCGGGGGTAGAAGCTGCCATCAAATACACTTTCTATGATAGGATTTGGGGGGAAAAAAAAAAACAAACCTGCACCTGGTTCACAGCAGAGGCGTCTGAAACTTATACTCCAGTAGAAAATTGTTTGCTGTGAACAGTGACCCAAAAGAATTTTTAAAAGTGAAGGTTTCTCAAAGTGGTTTTCTCACTTTTTTGTTTTAAGACTTTGAAACTCTAGAAATTGCTTTTTTAGAGAGTTGACTGTGCAAGAATGCCAAAAAAAAATGGAATATTAAGGTTTTTCACAGCTTAAAACGTCAGGTTAAGTATTTGCATTTGTGCCAACATGTTTGTAATATTGAGATTTTATGTCATCTTGACTCAATATCTTCTGTTATTATGTTTTTGTGCTTACACTGAGTTATTAAACCTCATTTTTTCACTCTGTCTTTTCTGTGTAAATAAGCACATAACATGTAGTTCCTTTTAACTTCCATCGTGACCTCTGAGATATAAGCTTTTTAAACGTATTGACTGATGCATCTGGAACACTTTCAACATTTTCATGATCCACTCAACAAAAAAATTAAAATCCTCTAACGCAACAGCAACCTACATGAAGACTTTTAAGTGCTTCAGTTCACGTCAGCGGTTCTTAGAGCTCGATCGAAAAATGTTCCCCATATTGCAAAAAACTTCACATGACAGTTGACCTCACAGACTCTGCAGCTGGACCAGCAAAAAACCAAAACAGAGCGCGGTTTATTTTGGCCTCAGTTTGTGCCTTTATTCACGGCCATTACATTTGAGTTCCACGGCTAAATGAAATCCTGGCAATCTCTAAAAAAAAACCCCACAGGGTTCTCTGAAGGTATTTCCAGAATCCTCAAAGTACTCCTAAACTTTTTAATAGATTTAAACCAGTAATAGCCGTGGTACTTTGCTTTCCCTGGCTGTGTAATAAGCCATAACAATTTGATAAGCTAAAAAGATTTTTGCTGAGAGATTGGTTTTTTTTTTGCACCCCCCCCCCCCCCAGTGGTCACCGTCCAATAGGCCACAGTCGTCCCCTCTGTTCAACTGTATCCAAGTCGCATTAACATTTCAGTCAGCACATTTACAGTTTACCAAGAAGTGTCGGTGTAAGAGAGATATTCTGAAAAAAATCAGGTGGTGCGATGTGAAGCAGAATCCATATCACCGTGCTGTCGGGATGAACAGAAACATACAATATTTATCTCAGGATTTTCAACAAAATTGGCCACTCAGAGCACTTTTATTGAAACAGACTATGATTGAGATTATATATAAAGATGCAGTTTCCCTCCCTGTTTGCAAATATACAAAAACAAATGGACAAAATATGAAGAAAACAAGTGTTGCAGGAGAATATGTGAGCGAGTAGAGTTTGCATGCACCGCACTAGGCTGTTTTATACTATATTTATTTCATCAAAAATACATCAATATACCTTAAGAATTCAATATAGTGCCAGGAAAAGAGACAAAGTGAGCTTAATGTAACTTTTTTATGTGAAAATGAAGAGATTCATCAGATAAAAATGAATGAAATGATCTAAATAGTTGCTTATATTCCTTTCAATAGACACCACTCTGACAATACTACTCTTATTACACCTTTTTATGTGTCACAAAAGATGTGACAGACATAATGGGTTGCTGGGCAGGATTTTTGGGTTATATTCTGCCATCAAAGTGCAGCACATTCTGCATCTTCCTCTTCCATTCACATTAAGCTCCTTTTATTTGAGTATATCATTTATGGCAGGAGCTAAGAAGGCTTCACAAGCTGAGCTAAAGAGACCTCAATATGCACCCACAAAGCACATTTTTTATTCCTCTTTGTCATCGCAAGAAGAAGACTATATGAAGTCCCAGATAAAAAGGCTGTGATGCGCCGAGCTCGCATGGACACAGACTGCGCTTTAGCTGCTGCTGTGATTATTTACAACATAATGAGGAGAGCCTGAAGTTTCCCAAAAAAAAAAAAAAAAAAAAAAAAAAAACCCAATTTGAACCAGATGGGACGGATTAAAAGAAAATAAGTGTATTTTTTTTAATTTAAAAAAGCTCAAAACCCACAAAAACCAGTGAAATAGTCCTGGCATGTTATTCGTTTTTTGTTTATGGGTATGTGCATGAGATAGAAAACACATTTTGTTCAGAATCCCAAAGAATATTTCAGGAAATTATTCAAAAATACATTTCGTGTATGTCTTAAATTGCTATTAGAGTATTCCTTATATAACAGTTTTGCACCACTGAATGAAGTTTATGACTGACAGACGGCTCATTTTAAAATGAGATAGAGTCAAATGTAAAAATAGTTTCATTCACGTGTTTTTTCCCCCTTAAAAAACACGTTTCTGCTTCCTTTCTTGATACAAAGTGGACTTGAATTACAGCTGAAATTTTGGTTTGTGACTCACTAACATGACACATCATCTGATCAGAGTTTTCTTTTTGTGTAACAGGATACACCAAGTGATTGCAGTGTGTATTTTCAGCTCTTGAGTATTAATATTATTAAAGCATCTGCCGGAACATGACAGTGTTTATGATCCCCTGATAAGCTGACAGAGGTTAGCAGGCAGAAACTCTAATAGATGCTGTTGCATACAACAACAGCACTTAATTTCACACTGTGCTGGTCTTTAACAAAGACTGATCTGCCATCATCCCACCTTTGTGGCTGCTGAATAGACCCACATTTTATTGTTCCTTTTAATGCAAGTCAATGGCCGTTTTTCTTGCAAGAGAACAATGGGATTCAGGGATGTGTTTGTTCAGAGTGATTGCAGATAAGTAATGCATTTTGAAAATATCATTTTCTCCTTTTTTTTTTCTCCCTCTGACAGTCTGTGTGTTGTGCGCCTTCAAATTGTCGACACACAAGCCCTCTCTTGTGCCCTATCTGTTAAGTCTCTCCCTATGAAAGCATCTTCTAACCGAAGTGAAAACAGGCCTTAATGGATATTCTTAATGGGTATCCAAAAGGCTTGGCAGAGACGACGGCACCATTCTTTTTTAATCAGACTGAGCTGAAAATGGAGGTTTGCGTCTTCATGAGATCTGTTGTCAGCCGGGCTTTCAGTGATTAGGAAAAAGTCTTTCAGTTCTGAGCCTGAATCATTGTGGAGAAGGTCCGTCTTTGTACAAAATGTTTGAGAAAATGCAACATAAATGAAGTTGGACATTCTGCGAGGCCATAAAAAGCAATAATAATCGCAGGGGTAGTACCACAAGTGCACTGACTTCTTGATTTAGTTTTATGGAATTGGCTTTCGAGGTACCATTAGTATATTACTGTGCAAAGACCTCTTCATGTAGCAGTGCACTAAGTGGAGTTCAAATCACAGTGTAATTCCTTCAAGTACCCCTCTAATATTCATCAAGACCAGTAACCACCTACACTTGAACACATAATATACTGTGAAGAAATATGGCATGGAGACCAAAGTCAGTAGATCTTAATGTACTGCAGAAAAAAGACCAAGTACTTGAAAAATAGTGATAAAAATACTTTGCAATCTTACAATTATAACAGTTTTCATATTGTTCAAAATTAGTTATGTAAAAAATGTATAAAGGACATTTCTGTCTGATTTCACTTCATTTTTGTTCTGTAGTTTGGTTTTGTTTCTACACCTAATTTCGCTTGATTAAGTGCAGCATCCAGCTTAATTTTTCAGTTTTGGTTCATGGTAATTTCTCTGATGACAGCTCTGTATGAACACTAAAAATACACTAGGAACAGTAGATGAAAACACACATTATGTAACACTTCTTTTATTGAAAGTGTCATCAGAGAATAAACTCCAGATCCAGAATTTGTCTCTGCAGCTCTGCGGGAGAAAAGTATTCTGGGTGTCGAGTTTGAACAGACATGTCTGAAATCTTTATGAAACACCACGCCAAACTACTTTTCAATAAACTACTTTCAGGTTTTTGTGCCTCATCTGCACACAAGACAAGGCATCATTACAGTAGTAGCCATCTTCAGCATCAGGCCAGGTCGATAATATTTCTCGAAAACCATTATGGTTGTGTATTCCCCCCGGGGAAGGTCTTATGGTGGAGAAAATAGAAGTAGCGGAATGACGGTATCAAGTGATCTAATCACTTCTGGAGCAAAACCAGATAGTGGAAAAGTGATTTCTTGTTCTTTCTGTGTCAGTATGCCAGATACGGGACGATGGAACAAAGATAGTCGTAATGAATTCCTGGCATTCAGAATTTATAATTTCAGTTTCTGAATATTGTCGGTTAAGAGTGGCTGCAATTTCGATCTGTGAACAGAACGATCTGCGAGTGCCTGGGCACATACAGTTCTTCACACTGCGCAGTTTGTGAGGAAGTAATCAAATGCTACTTATCTTCGTCCTCATTATAATAAACAGACATCACAGTCACATATGGTTGTGGTAGACAATGGCCACAGATGGGTGATTAGTTGAAGTGTTCTGAGGGCCATGCTGTTCTTCCACCAATTGATATGGAGCTTGAGGCCCCCAGTGTAAAATGAGGACTGTAATCACAGATCCTTCAGAGCTGTAACTCAACGCTAACGAACGGCATCTTTGCACTTCTTAATTTTTTTTCTCCCTCTGCCAAATGCAGCCAGGCAATCCGCCCCCTTTTTTAGAAAACGGGGATGCATCTAAGAAACGGCAGATTTACATACATCACTACTTAACTGATTTTTCTTTCTGTAGTTCTTCTTTTCCTGTAATATATTCATATAGCTTTAAAGATGCTGTAAAAGTGTCTTAAGATTTAGGGTCCATTACCTTAGATGTAGCTGGCTGTGTTCTTAATGAATCACTTTGCTTTATGGCATCCCCTTCCATGCTAATATGCTGTGCACTCATATCTGTACCAGGTATAATAAAACGCAGCTTAGAGAAGCTGGTGCATCGTGCACTCGGAGAGGTATTAATGGCTATGTGAATCTTTGGATGATTAGCACTAGCTGGGACAGACAGCAAGCATTAATCATATGTTTTGATCATGTGGATTTGAAGAGACTCGCAGCACTCTGCTCGGAGAAGCCTGCGGAGGTCACTAATTGAAGTGAGTGGGGGGTCTGCGGAAAGTGTGATCCTCCAACCTGGATGCCAGAGATGTGTTGATGAGTCCTGAAATATACCTTTTTTTTATGAATCTGAACGAGGGTACATGTATAAGCCTCATATTCAGAAGGCCTTTAAATCCACAGCTGATTATTACATTTTGAAAATCCACACATAAGCACATTCAAACCGAGAATCTTTCCGATTTCTCTTAATGTCCCATCAAGGGCAATAAGCAATGTGTAGGGAGGCCAGATTTATTGTCACATTAAGGATAAACCACTAGTGATGGCTACTGCATGTAAATCCATCTGGATTAATGTTCCTCAACTAATGTAAGGGCAGAATTAACAGCCCCCCCCCCCACCATCATCCTCACAGAGACTTCGGTGCATAAGATGGCTGAAGTGCAAACCTCCTTGTTGCTAGGATTCTCACGTTGAGATAGAAAAACATTTTCCTCCGTCTCCTCTTTTGGGGGAAAGTGGAAAGAGCGGGCAGTGTTATGATAGCAAGAGAAATAGAGATTCTTAAAGGAACTGATAATAAATAACAAAAGGGAGGATGGTGGTATTATCTAGCTCATGTATCTCTAAGAACTATGTGAAAATTGGACAATTCCTTACCTCCTGTTTTTTTGTCCGGTGCCAACATTCAATGCCAGTGCAGGAAATAGTTTGCCCCAGAGGTGCAGTAGTGCTTATATGTGGGTATACGTCGTGTACCCTCCTCCGGCCAGGGTGGTCTAAACATATATCTCCCTAAATGTAGCCACACTGCTTTATCTTGCAGAGCGAGGCTCAAGGCAGTCATGTTACAGTCTTTAATGTAATCTATAGTGCTGCTGCTCACAGAGGCATTTGTATCCCTGACTTAATTCTTTAGAGCAGAGCTTTCTTCCAGCCAACCGAAGTACCTCGCGAGGTCACAAAGCCCGAAGAGGAGAGATGCACAAACTCGGGGGAAACAAATGTCTCCTCACTTTGTTGTCCTCCCGTGACCCTTTAGCTTCGTTGGTAATCGGATGCACACATCTTCAGACACGAGGTGGGCACTTTCTAAACTTCTTTTCTTAGGGATAAAAAAATACAATGATGATGCTAACGAGCTAGAGGAAAAAAAAAACAAATCCAGAAGGTTGAATAGAAGGATGTGGTGTGTGAGATAACAACGTTACACACAACACAACACAAACAGCATCATGATGTTGTGTGCAGTTGTTGTTGCTTGTGGAGGGAAGAATTCACTTTATAAAAATAGCAAAATACTATGAAACACAAAGATGCTCCATCATACATAAATGTTGGGGATTGGAAATGTCAAACAAATATATGACAAGTCTCAAACAAAAAGTCTGCTTAAAAGATTCAGAGAAGTGGACCCAGTGAGTGTTATGTAATTATGTTATATTACTGGATTATAGTTACTCACAGTTTAACCCTTTCAATTCCAGGCAGAAACAGATCCTTTGTGCTGATTTCATTCGTCAGCTTCTCAAAGTCCCTCACTAGGTTCAAATATGGATGTGCTGCACTTTTGTTTTTTACAGAATAACCAGGAGCATTTACCAAACACTCCTTATATGTTTATCTGTACATACATACTGTATATGCACGAGAGTTTATTTAGCTTATGAGGAGCCAGAGGTGAGAATAAGAGGTGAGGAGTGAGTTTAACCAAATGCTTTGTGTACATGCCTCATTTAAACATTTAAAACAGTGGGCTGTGTGTGATAGAGTTACATTATATTAACAGTGCAACATAATGTCAGCTTGTTTTTGCAATTACAAAATGAGGTGGAGTATAACACAATGTTTCCTTCTGAACTGTAAGTAGAAATACTCAAGTAATGTCGAGTGTCTCTCTTTGTAGAAACGACAGGAATACCAATGCATCAGTCCTCCACTGTGGCTGCTCTTTGCTGTATGTTGTGAGGTGAAAGGTGAGGCAGTGGAGGTGGAGGTGGTGGATGAGCAGGCACAGTAGCAAGTCTAACTTTAATCCAAAAAGGCTGGAGTCTCCACAACTGTGAGTCACCGCAGTCTTCCACAAACCACAACATAAACTGAGTGGTCAGAGTCGGAGAGAAAAGGAAGTGGGCCTGGCTGAACCCTGCTGTACTCCACTCGTCTTCACTTGTCTCCTGAAGTGTCGACACACTCAAGCTGCGCGTCGGAAGCCTGACAAGATCCTCTGGTCTGTCGCCAAGCCATGCATCGACAGCTCGCAGCTCGCCGCTGGTTTTGGTTTGGCTAGAAGCTAAACTGAAATACATTTTTCATGAAGCATGATGGTCAATAACTAAGAGGCCCGTTCCTGCTCTTATCTCTTTCACTTCCTCTTCTTCTGGCTTCAGCTCTCTGACAGGCTCAGATTAGATGAGCTCTGCCTTTTTTGACATTTAGTGAACGATCAATATGACAGATGCCAACCAGTGACGGTGACAGTCAGCTTCAAACTTTTGGTCAAATGTTCTAGTTCCAGATCTATAAACCAACTTTTACCGATTGTTTCAGTCTTTTAACCATAACCGTACTTTAATCCCAGTTTATCTGCCTCAACCAGAGTGTTTTCCTAAGATTAACCACATTGTGGCTGCCGTGCCCATATATTTTAGAAAGAAAGCACTAAGTGCAATTAAATGCATGAAAAATCTTGTCCATTATCGAGTCAGAGCTGCAATGATGAGTCTATTGACGAAAGAACAATCATCCATTGGTTTTGCAGAATAGCCCAGTATTGATATTCTTTACTGGTGTTTAGGTTGGATTATTGACAGTTGTGGAGGAGTAATACAGCAATTTACTGCATATTAGATTTGCTTTTAATTGGATAGATCTATTATTGTGTTGAGCTCCAACCTCTGACCTTTTTTCCTTTTGTCCAGTGAGCAGAAGCCATTATTGTTGGTTTCACCTCCGACAGAATAAACAGTCCAGATCTTCTGTTGGCTTTAATGAAGGGATTTTAATTGAAAGGGCAGTTAAGCCCATGAAAGCAGTTTGAAAGCATAACACACTCCTGCGAGATACTGACCTTGAATAACCTTCATAAAGTTCCTCAGAAAGAACTAAGCTAATATGGATTAATTCCTTTCTGTCTGAAATGCCAATTAAATTAGGAATTAACTTTATTTCTTGCCCAGACTGGTTATCAGCGATTTCTTGATCCTCTGATTGGTCTCAACAGCTCTCCCGTAACAACAATAGGCTGGTATCATCTAGTTCACTTGCAAATAATTAAGGATTATCCAGCAAGACTGTGTTAATTATGCCTACAGCGACAACAGGATCAGCCTGACGAGGGGGTTCGGTGGCGTCCCCATAATGACCAGTGGCGTTCGAAGGACAATTACATCAAATGTGAGCACATTGATACATCTGATACTCAGCGCTTATATAATGCATCATTATTTAGGTTGATCTGCGTCAGTGTATGCGTGATACCCATCATACTTTGCAGACTTTCCATGATAAGTGTGAGCAGTCATTATCACTCATGAATAATATCCGACACATTTTCTGCCCACTGTGGGCGAAAACTACTGATGTGATCCGAGTAATCTGCATCAGCTTTGTAAGTTCAGCTGTTGCTGATGTAATAAAATATACATATAAACAAATGTACAGTGTATTCAATTTGCAGTTATTACAAAAACAGTTACTGCTGCATGTGAGTTTGCATCCGTTTGTATTTATTTTTCATGTTATTCACTTGATAAATATTATTTCATCCATTTAGGTCAAATCTCAGCCAGTCGTGTCTCTTCTTTATTGAGTCTTTTGCTGAGAGACCTCTACACATGTTTTGTTTGAAGCTGTCAGATGGAGGGGGAAGAGCTTTTCTCCCATTTCAGCCGCAATTCCAAGAGAGAAAGCTTTTGTCTTGTACTCGTGCTGGAAAGAGACCGAGCGAAATGAATAATTGATGGCGCGAGATGGATGGATTCCTTTCTGTGGAAAGCCGGTCCAGTTGTGCAGTTGTGTGTTGTATTACCTGGAATGAAGGGGCCGCTGTGTATCATCAGCAACACAACCATAAGCTTTTTTTTTGCTACACTTAGCTCTGCATCTTTTTTATTCCTTCTTGGTCTTTTTTTGCAAACTTTCCTGTAACCCTGTAAAAGTCAACAACTGCTCTTGTAAAAAAAAAGCCTGCAGACCAGTGTTAGTGAAGTTGGGCAGGATTTATTTAATGATGAGAGCTCTGTTAGCATGTTACCGCCCGGTCCTGAAGGTGTCTGTTGTCCAGATAAATGATACCAAATATGCCTTAATTAAAGCTAAATTAGTTATCAAGGTTTGTCTGATGCAGTGCAGAGAAATAAAACAGTCTGACCTTTTCTTGATATTTGAGGCTGATAATAATGAGCACAATGTGACTTTTTCTCTCCAGTATCTTTTCCGATTTTAAAAAGCAAATACCTCTCAGCTGGAAATGGAGATAATGTCGCACAAAGTTATAGTTTAAAAAAACATATATAATGTTGACCATTGTTCTTTTTTTATGTGTGTATTAACACAAAACGTAAAAATAAATGCAAACATATATTCTGGAAAAGGAAACTTGTCTTTAGGAGCTGCTGTGCTGATGAGAAAACAAGTTTCAGCAGTCTGATGGACAAACTTTGCAGTGTGTGATCGTTTTTGTGATCAATTGTGATCATTTAGTGTTTCTAAATGATCACAATTTCAACAACTTCTGAACTGCAAGTTGTTGTTACTTACTAATGAAAATATTTCACAGGTCAGATTATTATCACTCAGTGATTTAATGAGTGACTTTGAATATCATACTTGTCATACTGTGTTTTACATGAACACTAGATAATTGTAACATTCTGGATTTTCGTCATGTAGTTTCCTGTTTTATTTTGTAGTGTTAACCTCTTGTGTCATTTCAGTTTTCCCGCCTTCCATCAACCACACCTGAGGCCACTCACTCACCTGCCCCTGATTACCCTATTACCATCTCTGTCTATATATATACCCACCAGCTCTTCATGCCTTTGCCAGATTGTCTTTGTTCCCCATGACCTGACCTTCTTGGATTTCCTGAGTGTTTTCTCCGTGATTTTTGAATGTTGCCTGTTTGTTTGAGTTCTGAAACTTTGCCTTTTTCCTGTCTGTTTTTGTTAGCCTTTTGGATACCTTGTTCATATTTTGCTGAACATTAGTAAAGACAGTGATTTTTATTTGGAACCTCATTCAGTTTCCTCTGTATTTCTCTGCACCTGAGTCCAAGCCTTACCAGAGTTGTTACAATAATATCCTTAATAATTCATAAAAATAGGTCTCTCAGCTTTATTGATAATGTGTTAAAGGTGTTAAAAGAATTTGAATAAAGGGGACAAAACATTTTAAAATTGTATTTGTAAAATGCTTTAGAGTTACATGAATTCAGCACAAAAACATGAAACAGCCAGAAGAGAAACTGACACAAAAACAGCGAAATAAAAAGCTAACCAAGAAGAGCGAGGCGATGTGCTCTACTGTGAGTCTGTTTTATTAAGCTTAATAGATTATCTGATGGTAAAATGTGTCGTTTGAGCATTTACAGAGTGATATTGTTGTCTGAAGTAGAAAAAGTTTTTTCTGTGATGGAGGGTTTGCAGCCATTCAGCGGAGTTGCTCAACATTAACTCTTCAGATGAGTGACTTTGCTCTGCGGCTCGGTGGCGTGCCCGCGGCTGAGGGGGTGCACAGCGGCGGCGGCACAATGGTCAGATAAACAGAAGGACGTTTTGACCTGTTGGCTCGTCCCTTGGCTGGGAGTTGGATGAAGCGTACCATGACATTGAGAGAGAGGGTGTGAACGTTTAAGTGGCACAAGACACCTTCGGGGAGATGCCACATAGAAATGTTTCACTTCTAACACAGCATGGTGCCGAAGCTATTTCAGAGTAGACCGCTGAACCCGGGTCACGGGGAGGTGAAAGAATAAGTGCGAGCGTGTGAAAAACTGGTGAAGAGATTGTTATTGGCAACGAGCAGTCTTTTTTTTTTTTTTTTTTTTACACTTTTATAACTGCAGTGAATAATGAATGAAAGGCAACTGGCAAAAAAAAAAAATGTCTGGAACAGCACACAGCAGCTTCACTCCCAGCATGATGTTCAGTGACTGTCGATAAGAGGAAAACCGAAACTTTTCTCTCCGTCTGTTCGGAACAGCGGAAGCCTTTGGGTCAGCAAAACAACTTATTCCCCCCCATATTTCTCTGCGAGCATTGTCAGTTTCCTTACTTTATTGCACCAGACTCAGCTACCATATTTGACAAAGACGGCAAAAGAGCCACAGTCGTACAAAAAAAAAAAAACCTGCTGAGGTCAGTAATCTCAGTGAATTCAGCCTTTTTGAACTTAAACACAAGCATGAAATTTAACCACCCCGGGGGCGAGATTAATTGCCCGGTGAGAGCACCTTTTTTATGGCGGATGTTTATCACAAGAGGGGAGGGGGAAAGGTTCTTACCTGTGATTCTTTTATTTCACTGCAGGGCATTATTGGTAAAGAGAGACTGTTGATCATATTCTCCACCACTTATCCAATCATGGCCAATCCAAGAAAAGATCTGAGAAGCTCCCCCCCCCCACCACGTTGAAATTGGAGATAGTTATCAGTCATCTTAGCCCAACAGGAGAGAGAGCCACTGAGTGATATTGTCAGCTTGGATGTCATCCACGAGGGGAATGTCAGAGAGAGAGGGGTTTATGGGAGCACACAAAATAGGTGGCAATTTATGTAGTTAGGTGGCCATCTGCGGTGAGGAGATGGGTGCAAGGTTTATGGATACCCCCCCGCTCCTTTTTCAGAGCACTTGAAAAAGCATTTATTTTATCAGTGCACTATAGCGTCGCGGCCGTCCACAAGGTTATGTTGTTTTTGACATATATGTCTCACACTCAGAGTCACCATTAGCCCCCCCCGAAGCAATTTCAAAGAGCTGCCGATGCATCATCAAGGTATATCATCAGATGGTGTTTAGGGGAAAGAAGCTGTATCAGTTTCACTAAATAGCAGTGATAAAGGTTTTCTTGGCTGCAGTTTTTGAATATTTACTCAGTTTGACTTTCAATACAAAGCTTCTGTCATGGCCGCTGACTTCACCCTGGTCTTTTTCTTTTGTCCGAGCTGTCTCCCAGCTCAGTCAGGCCCCCTCTGAGCCTCTGGATCTCCCCCACATCTGATCTGAAGCTGTACGTTAAACCCCTCATGACCTGTCATCCTGCCTTTTTTTTGCATTTATCCAGCATGAGAATAACAGTGTTCAGGTATTCCACTTTAATGTGTGAGTTGTGCATTGTGCTGTGCTCTCAGATTTTAATTACAGCATCAGATCTACAGGCACCAGACAGAGCGATACGGTCCTTTTGTGACGAGTCCAATGAGTTTTTCTCCTGCGTTTATGCGGCACACTCTTGAAATATTCAACGAGATGCCAGATTTTTTTTCCCCGCTGAAAGCTGAGAGGTTAACAGCGATGATACAAATCATACCCCTGCACTGATAATTGCCCAATATTATCGTATTACGTGCCCCCATTAGATAGATATTGATTCTCCTAGCCACGAGGACACCAGTGGTTCAGATATCTCACATACAGCCGTAAAAAATATTACTCTGCCTGTAGCTGCATAGCTGAAGTCATTTAAAGTCTTTAAAAAGTTAAAAGTTGGAAATATTTAATTAAAATCACCCATTAACATATGGCCCATGGCTCTAGAAAATGGGATCCAAGACACAAATGGCAAAGCCATAATTCAATCTTTAAAAAGGGAGCTCTGTCAATAGGCATCGGTAAGGTCAGGTACTTCACAATCTCCATCTGCGTCTTCCAGCTGAGTTATGATCTCTCAATTATATTACGACATAAAAATTTTTGCCCAGGTTGGGTTTCGTAATTGAGTTGAATTGACTAAAGGATTCATATTACAGTTTAGTCCTCTGCTCACACAGTGGGGAGTCATTCAAATGTGAGCAGAGAGCCACAGACAGCCAGAGATTCTTAGCCTTGATGCTCAACTCCGCAGATTAGAATATGAAATTAATCCAGTGGTATCTGAAAGCAGCACATGGATCATATATATGTATATATCTAAAAAGATTTTATGCTTTGAAAATCATGAATATATGGAAAGTGATTAATTAGAGCGCGTGAATGTGGGAAGGATTTCATCTTAACTTTAATCATTTGCCATTATGTTTGATTTGAGGCAATGATCGCACAAAGAACAAGTTCCATAAAGAATGATATACTTCAGTTAATACCCAAGGTTCTCCTCTTTTTACATCAGCAGTCCTTTCTATGAATTCCTGAAGCATTTTATGTGTAACGTAAAGACACTTTACATAAGTTTATTAGAGGATTACTGGTGTGGTGTTACCTCAGCGGGTGATGCAGACTTTACGAGTTATATTCCAAATATAACAGACATGTTGGTAAAAGAAAAACACCTTCATGTCATGATTCAAAGCTGTATTGTGTTTACTTTCTGTAGGTGACCTTGACTTTTTTTTTTTTCTGAAGATATCTGAAACCTCTGATGATGTGCTCTTGTAAAGACGTTGCAAGATTCACATCTACCAACAAAGCCTGTGCGAGGAGGAGGAAGAGGAAGAGGAAGATTTTGTTTTGAAGAGCAGCTTTTACTCATCCTGCGTTCATAATTACCAGCCAGAAGATTTT
>JAPZDV010000004.1:18074659-18089908 GCA_029814665.1 Acanthurus lineatus | reverse complement strand
CCCCCCCCCCCCCCCCCCCCCCCCCCCCCCCCCCCCCCCCCCCCCCCCCCCCCCCCCCCCCCCCCCCCCTCGTCTTTGTATATCCAATAACAAGGAGGGTTGAGTTTGTTCCCTCAGAGGTCGACATGGTGACGTGTCAAACATTAGGTCTCACATCAAGGACAATATTTTAGGGAAATATCTGTCATTTTTGCAATAAAGAATGATGTATCTTCTTCAGAGAAATAATATCTTACAAGGTCAGTAACCTAAGTGGCTATAAAATCTATTACATAAGAGAACCTTTGAAATAAATTGTAAGAATTTTCTTCTTTCTTGCAGCTTTGAGACATTTTGTGAGTCCCTGTAGGATCAGATACACGTGATGCTTTGATATGATATTCATTTCATCTCCATGTTGATGAATTACATTGTTGCTGTTTTCCCTGTTTCGCTCACTTGTGAACTAATCAAGATGGAAATTTCAGAAATGACTTTGCGAATCAAATCCTGCACACACTCACTATGCACCCTGATGAATATTCATAGTTTTCTCAGCTGATGAGTGCTGTAGATGGATTAAGATGCTCAATTTGATTCAATTAAATAAATATTTATACACTCCCACATACCACAAAAGCTTTCACAGGTGCTATTTAAAATTCCTCTCTCCATTTTTCATTCGTCTCTCACATTCACACCACAGTTCACCGTCCGATGGCCATTAATCATCTGTAATAAGAAGTGTCATATATTTTATTGGGAACAATTAAGAGCAGAGAAAACAAACGAGCGTCATCATGACCCTTCTGTGCTGAAAAGGACATTAATCAGTTTATTGTTGATGTATTTTCGCTTTTCTTCTTCTGTTATCAGTTTTTGTTGTGCTGGTTAATTTCGCTCTGTTTCTTACAGTAAAAGCGTTTAATGATTCTGCTGAATTATTCTAATCCTACAACACTGACACAGGTGGAGTGTGTATTTAATGTAGCTTGCTAGCATTTTTCTTGATTCATTTATACCATTCAGTTTTAAGTGGCAGTGTATGGAAAAGTTACTACATTTTAAACAATCTATAAGTATAGCTGATATTTTTCCCTGAATTGTTGCTCAGAGGTGGTAAACCAGTCAGATTATGATGCACCTTCTTGTCTTAGTTTGTTAATGAAGGCTTGAAGATGTGCTTGAAGAATGCTTAGTCAGTGAATGCATCTGTGAGGACCATCATAAAAGACACTTGAATTATCCATGTAAATATATGCTAATGCTAGCTTGCTCAGACTTGTGCTCACACACAACTGGTCTGTTACAGTTTCCTCCATAATAATACAAAAACATGAAAGTAGAGGGCATGTAACTTAAAAGTTACTTTAAAGACTCTGCCCCCTAATAGTCCAGAGTCTGTAATAAAGTTTTATGAAGGGGATTTTGAGCTGTGTTTCTACCTCTCAGTTTGATCCCGTTAGATCACAAAGGTTCCCATCAGCCACCTGCCGGGAAATCCCTGCACATAAAATACAGGTACGCTCAGAGAGAAGCACAGAGTCGCAATCCATCCCTCGCGAGTGACAACTGTATCCCTGACCGGCGTGTCCACTTGAAGCCAAAACCCCCCGCGGCCCAACCAATTTCAAGGGTCTGACCCTCGGGATGTCGGCGCTGATCCACAGACATAAACAATACACTGTTAGCTAGCCTGTGCATGTTCCAGTCCCTTGATCTTCACCATGGGAGTCGCCTCCATCATCTCTGAGAGAGAGCTATCAGCACAACACACATGCATTCACTGGAAAAAAAAAAAAGAGTGTTCAGTCGCAGAGACTCAATAAACCCGGTCTCTGTGTTTAAAAATGCTCCACTGTGGGATCTGTTGACAAGTGAGGGCTCCTTCTTCTTCTCTCAGCCACCCTTGAAATATTCATCAGCACAACTTATCACCCCTTGATCAATTATACACCTGCCATGGGCTCGCAATTAATTATTAACATGCTGCTGATAAGCATCTTACCCATTGATTTTTGTCACTCATTTCAGGGGGGATATACTGGAAGGGGTTTTCTCTCGCTCTGTCGCTTGACATTTGGCCGATCACCGCGGTGAACCATCCAGAGCTGACAAGTCAGACACATCAAGCCCGTGAAGACGCCGAAGGCCTGGTCGCACACCGTCATTTTTGATTCTATTTGTAATTTGGCAACTTAAGAAAATAAGACTACGAATGCAGCAAATTACTTTTTCTGATTATGAGTTGATCTGCTGATTAAAGTGATCAATTAAAATTGGAAAATATAACAAAAACAGCCCGTCTAAGTTTCTCATTTTGTCTGAACAACAGTTAAACCCAAAGATGTTTGATTAGCTGTCGTTTAAGACAGAAAACAACCTGCAAATACTTAAAATATTTCCTTTTATAAATAACTGGAAAAATACAAACAAGCCAAAGTGTTTCTCTTCGTAGCAGCATGAAAATCGGTGCAGCCAGAATTTCATCCATTGCTTTCACAGCACTGTGGGGAAGGGCTGGTAATGTGTGACTGCGCTCAGGTTGATATATCGCTATGTGATCACATAACATCACATCCATGATCTATGCTTATGTGAGTGGCAACAGAAAGCTTCTTTTTAAAAAAATAAAAGCTGTGTGCAACAGTGAACCGAGCCTCAGCAGATGGTTCTTCAAAAATCTTAAGACAGAAATGCAGTTAATGTTCAAAATCACAAGCACTTTCTAAATACAGATTGCATTTTCAGTTTAATACATATATTTATTGTTTGTGGGACTTTTGTAGGAGTTTTGTTCAATGATAACTAATTTTGTGTGGCCGGGAAAATAACTGTGAAAGAGTAATTTACATATAAACCCCCAAAGTACATTTGTGAATCCCATTTATTACTACTGAGACTAATCTGACTAAATATGTCAATTAACAAGTAATTGGTCATTAATCTGTAATTAGAAAGGCAGAGTATCTCTTACTGACATTTGCATAATTTTCTAATTTGTGACCTGTTTGGCCCAGCTGACTGAGAAATCACACTTCATTGTCGGGAGCGCCGACACATTCCCAAAGATTTCAATCTCCCTGTGTAAAGCAGCCATAAAAGACCAGGCCCGCAAAGTCCCAGAAAGCACTGCAACACAACATAAAGCTGAAGTTAAAGTTGCCTCTCTGAAATATTCCTGTGCTGCCTCTGATTAAAGCCTCCTGTCCTTCCCCACAAACCGTTAAGGCACAACTGAGTAACTTGTCGCAACAACTGCTGGCAGGACTCGGGTTTCCATGACAATTTCATCAAAGTTGTTGATTTCTCGGATTTTCTCGCGGCCCGAAGCATCATGATTCAGATTCTAGAGATATTGAACAGTGTGAGGAATTATCTCTTCCAGCCAGATATGCAATAAGTCCTGCATGCATAAAATATATGAAGCCATTCATTCAAACAATGCGTCCTTTACTTAGCAGTTTCAGGTAACACAAAGACACAAAAGCAGCAGGTTCAATCACAGACTCCTTTTGTAACCTCATGGCCACTGCAACCTCCACAGCATTCTTCTCTCGTGTCTCTCTGTTCGAGAGGAAGCTCAGATGAATTATTTCATTCCGTCTGCAGGAACACCTGAGTTGCCCATGCATAATGGTACCATCCAGCGCCAAGGCTAACATATGCTGGATGCCACAAAGAGTTGAAGAGAGAAATTGAAATGTTACTTTCTTCATAGCCACGGCTCCCAGTTTCGACAGACTAAGTCTGCCAGGGGAAGATTGATTGCTGGGGAGATTGAGTTTGAAAGTCAGTTTTCACCATGGATAAGGCTCTCAAGATTGGTTTTCAAAATGATGTGTAGATGCTTGCAGATTTGGCAAGAGAAAGGTTGGACACAGACCAGACTCATTTTCGTACTTTTTTCCCCCCTTCCTCCCTCAAGGGCAAATAATTTCATAGAACATCTCAATTTCAGATGAATTCCACGCTTTTGTGCTTTTGTTTAGTAAATGCCAGCTCACAGTCAAACTCTCAGGCTTTCTACTGTCAGAGATCAAAGATCTCTCAATCCCAAGTATTCTCTTGGACTTTTTTTTCTCTCTCAAAAAAAAAAAAAACACACACAACCGTTTTCCTTCTGAATTCAGCTCGCGTACGTTTCTCTTCCTCTGGTCCACCGACATCATCAAAACAAGTCAGTGGACTTCCGAATGTGTTCAGACAACTGTAGATGTCAAGACTAGTCCACAAGGCATATTAAACAGATCAAAGACTAAGAGATTAATAGCTGTGCCCCGATGGAAAACAGGGTAATTAATGAGGAGCTTAACAGGAAATTAAATAGAAGGCAATGCAATTATGGAGGTGAGTGTTGATCAATAACCTTGACTAGCAGCCTCTGGGATGCTGCATCATACAATAGAGCTCAACTTATTCGGTCTATCAGCAGAGAAACATCCCGAGATGAAACAGCGGGGGGGCTCGTGCGTCGGTTCGAGCAGAAGCACATGCATGCGTGTAATATATTACTATTTCTGTCAAAAGACAGTATGGCAGGACGAAGTGTGGCCTCCAGACCAGAAATGGGCAATCAAGTCGTTCATGCATTAATTTACCATTAATTAGCCCCCCCCACCCCTCTACTTGTATTTATATTCACTGTGAGATTGGAGCGATGACCTCATGACCCTTCTGGAAATTATCATTAAACTGGTTAATGAGAAGTTGTTTTAAATTTGCATTCAAGAGTAGTAGGTGAGTCTAATTGGTTTCAAAATATAATTTGAAAAAAAAAGGGGGGGTATAATTAAAGATTTTCATCCCTAATCCCTATGCTGTGTGTGAGTCTAACGTGGGTTTTTTTTCAATAATGAATATCTCCTGTTTTTTTTTTCCAAAGTCATCTCATGATAGTTAATAGCCTCAGAAAACTAAGTGCGAATTGATGAAAAGACGAAATCACTTTAAGTCGAACTTCTTGACTCTGTTTGAAATAAAAAAATAAGAAAATAATGATTTTATCCTCAGCTAAGAAACACGACTCCACATATGGATTTTTATTTTTAATCAGAGAGCTCCAAGTGTCACATTCTTCAAAGGGATCTCTAGGTTTTATTTTTTAAAGGTACCCTGTGGAGTTCTCATTGTAAACAAGCACTGTTTTATGTGCATTCAATATTTCTCACCAAATTGCCTTCTGTGAATCCTTACGGCTCAACAAAAAAACGAATTGGATGTATTTTCTTTTGAATAAAACTTTTTTTTGCACTGTTTTTAATGCTTTCAATCTTGCAATGTTTACTTAGCCTTTTTATTGGACTCCAGGAGAGTTTAACAATTATAACCTCTTTTATGGATTAAAAGAAGGACAGTATTTTATCGTGTTTGCAGTTGGAGGCGACCTGAAAAAGCTTTTCAGACCACAGTGAGTTTTTTGGTTCTGAGTTCAGGATTTGATGCTACGGCAAGTTAACTTGTCAGTTTTACAGGCTGCAAGTTAAATTTTCTTGTTGAAATCAGCATTAAAACAAGACACTGCTTGTGTTTGCTGCTCCAAATGGCCGAAAAGTCAATCTATTTATTTTTAAGATGCAAAATTGGATTTAGTGACAGAATTAGTGACTATTTTACAAGAAAAATGTGACTATTTTCCATCAGAACATCAAGAACATTATTATCGCTGTTTATTTAAAACCTGCTGTCATATTTCATTGTATTGACTTCTTAAGTTTTTGAGTTAGATTTAGTGAGACTCAATTTACCTTATCATTTTCCCAGCACGAACCAAAATTTGATCTTAAATCTTCAGGTAGAAATTAACTCCACAGGTGTTTCACATAAAACAGAATTTTTTTCCTCCCATAATCCTCCTGTGATGATTTTTTTTTAAAAGATCTCGTTGCCTCAGAACCACAACATGTTTTGATGGCGGTGCGATTGAATCAGGGTCACACTTATGTCACAGGATGTAGTTTACTATTGTTGCCATGACAACAAAAAAACAGAGGCACCACTGGTCCTGCTGTACTTCGTAATGTCGACATACTGTCAGCATGTAACTTTGCAGGTAAGAAAGTTTAGTCAAGTTTTTTTTTGCTAGCAGGCTCACAAACATAAATATGAAACATATGTGCAGAATACTTTGTGTTCTGGTCAAACCTCCACTGTTGCCTCAGTGTTAATTATAGTAAGTGAATTAAAAACAAATATTAAACTTCTGTCCAAAGTGTTGCCAGAAAAAGTCAACAGGCAAAGTAAACGCTTTTTTCTACAACTGCTGGAAAAAATACTTGTACTTTTTCATCCTTTTAATTGCAGGATTCAAAGTATACAGATCAAAACTAAATCCATTTTGCATGTGCCAGACTTTAATTTTCCGAGAGGCACTTTGTTATTGAAAGAGAGCGCTGGATGCCGCTTTCAGAGCTCGTTACCAAGCACCTCGTCTGGCTTTCAACAGCATCTCAACAGTGCCAACTGAGTTTAAAAATTCTTCAGCTGTGCATAAAGTATATAAAACATATCTAAAATTTAGTCTGTCCTCTCTAGAAAAAGTAGATTTATTATTTATTTAAACATTTAAAACAACCTGTGTGTTGTTTGCACAGTTAATCTAAAAGGCCTTAAAGTTTGGAATAGGTGTTCACCTTTGATTCTGAATTTCATGGTTCCTGTCGCTTGCAGAAAATCAACATCTGGTCTTTCTAAAAACAGTTGGATCTTTCCTCTTCCTCATTGCGCAGCTGCTGCAAAATCTCTAAACATTTGTAGTTCTTGAAACACTGTGACCCCCTCCCAGCACAAGAATAACTGTGAGCCATGCAAGTATAAATGGTGATTCGGTAAATGATGCACTATGCAAAAAGGACCTGTGCACAGTCAGACCCGATGACTGTGGTTAGACACGAAAAGAGGCAAATCAGCAGCACTAGCAGCATGATGTGAGCAGCCATCATCATAAAGAGCTGAAATACATGATTCTTTTACCAAATGTCAGAACTTATGATGCATCAGTCCATCAGAGCTCTCAGAAATGACACAAACTGACACAAACCTGCAGAAATTTAACAGGTCTGCTCAGGTACTTTAGGAATGTAATAGATTTTAAGTGTACTTTTTGAGTTTTTTTAGCAGTCAGAACTTCTTGCAATGTTTAAATTGTCCTTTAAACTCAGATTTGCAGCTTTCAGTTTAAAGTGTGGCAGATAAATTCACCAAAATATAATGACTGAGCATCTGTCTCTGCTGCCAGTCTAGAGGCCAAAGGCGTATTGAAAATGTGAAATGTGCACTGTAATGAGATGGCTTTCGCTAACGTCTTGCTGCTTCTGTCTTAAAAATCAAATCATGGCAAAATATTAATAGCTTGCCTAAAGGTTTCTTTGGTCTCTCTTTTTTTTGATATTTTTGCAGTTTTTCTTTTTATTGAGGAATAAATGCAAATTAAAAAAAAAAAAAGAGAATATCTCCCCAGAGTGCGACTAAAGCTGCGCGGCATGACATTCCCCATATAGAGTAATATGTCGGGGTTTTAACAGTTTTTGTGAATGTATGATGTGTCAGACTGTGAAAATTAGCAAGTCTCTGCTATTAATGATCCAGTTTGATTTGCACTTTACATTTCAGCTGATCCGCATAAGAGTGGATTTCAGAAAATTGGACCCCCAGAACACAGAATCCTGTTTCCTCAGGGGGTTTTCCCTGAGTAAGTGATCCACAAAATCCCAGTGCATGGAGAGATAAAGGGATGGAGAGGAAGGAAGAAAAAAAAGAAAAGACACAGAGGCACAGAGGGGGGGAGAAGGGGAGAGAAGGGGAGGAGGGCAGAGTGTGACATAGGAGTGCATTTCAGCTTCACTGCCTCCCCATCCTGCGCATGTGACCATGGAGGATCTGAAAAACCTCAGCTTCGCCCCACAGCAACGGCAAGGAGAGGAATGTTCTTGGGGAGACTAAATTTAGACCCAATGTGCTGTACCATCAATCCCGATTAAGCTAACTGCGGAGCCGCACTCGTTGTGGGAAGAATATGGCTGAATGTTGAATCCAGGTTACATAAGTGTTACTTTGTGTCTGGCCCTGTGTGGCTCGGAAATAAAAAAAGGAACATAAATGTTTCTGAGAGCGCTGTATCATACTTCTTTGAGGATATTACAGAGCTGCAGTACTTTGTGCACTAACTTAAAAAAGAAAAATCTCCATGAACATCTCAAGGTGCTCAGAATTATTTGCTGTACTAAAGCAATAAAATGATAAGATGGCTTAAGGTTCCTTGGCTCTGGATTACTGATGTAAACAATGTTGATCAACAGCTAATTTCACCTTTTTTTCATGTGTGTCCTGATGGAAATTCTGAATTTTATGAACAGGATTTTTCTTTTTTTTTTAATTTTAAAGCCTTACAGGACCACGTTTCAAGTGGGTTTGCTTTAATTGACAGTTCTCTCAAATTCTGGCACTCAGTTCTGGTCACTGCTCCAGTGGCCTGTCCACTTCAGCTCCAACTAATTGTCCAAATTTTTAGTTTTCTGTCCTCCAAGAGCTTAAAAAATGCAGTAGGCAGCAATCCAAAGCTGTTCACTTGAAAAGATCCCAAAGGGGTTACATTAGAGTCTTTTTCAATGCTGCACCAAAGTCTACATATGTAAAAAATGTTCTTTTTCTGTTGCCTTATTCTGTGTGCAAACGACAGACATGGAGTCTGTGTGTGAATGTGAAAATGCAAACACCCCTTAAACTACACAATGCTTTGAAATTACCACCTCACTAAGTGTTCACTGTTAAGTTTTCCCTCTTATAAAAGATCTTTATCAGCATTGCGATGTGTTAACACATGTATTACAATGACAAAGTTGACTGTGCTTCACTAAGAGCTGTGTTTTTATAGGCTTTGTCTCAGTCTAACATTTTAATTTTATATCACCCAAATACATTATAAATGAATCGTACAGTTAATAAAAAATGTCTGGCTTGATGTCTGAATTAATCAAGGAAAAGATCATTTTTAAGTTATATACTTTGTTATGTGCTTCCATTATCCCAAGTAATTCCAACTAAGTCCAAACCAAAAAAACACAGTGCGGAGCTTCATCTCTTTCACGCCCTCTAGCAACTAAAACTTCAAGGGAAACACAAGCAACATCAGATGATATTTGGGAGAATGAGGAAGCAAACTACCAAACTTAACCTAAATTTATCTTCGTCCATAAACACATATGCAGGTGATCTTAATTTGTAATGGTGATTGTTTATCAATGGTGGCAACAATTCCCATAATCCCACACTACTTTATCACATCATCAAACCATGTATTTTTACACAGTAGCAGCAAAATTTACAAAATATGCATACAACAAATGTATAAAGGATGAAAATCCTTAAATATTTAATAGAACTTACAGGACGGATAAAAATAGACAAATTTTTTGTTTAGATCATGTAAAATATGCCAGGAACGATTTAAAAAGACGTATTTAAATCTTTAATTACCTCAGAACTTGATATCTTTGTGTCACATTTACCGGTTTTAAAAAAACAGGCCCTTGATGTTATTTTTGGTTTTTTTTGTCAGCTGTTCCTTTTTAAAAAACACACACAAGCTGTCGCCACTCGCACACCACGGCCAACTCATTCATCATTCAAGCACCCTCCTTCAATCACTCCTTACAAATAATGACCAAATTATTAATTCACAGCGTATTGACAGCGAGGCAGCTCGGGTCACCATGGCAACAGGGACGAAGCTTGGAGTTCATCCACAGTCTGAAGTATTTTCTTGGATTTTCTACTGGAGTCCTTGTGTTGCCTTGCTCTTTATCACACAGCCTTTCTAAACACTTTTAAGTTCCTTATTCTTCTTCATCTCACAATTTAATGTCAAGAGGGGTGTCACACAGACACGCCAAATAAAAAAAATTTAAAAAAAAACCAATGTGTTAATGTGATTCTTGGCTCTTAGTGGCTCTCCAGGCACACGGAGAGAAAAAAACCTCCCTCATTATCAGAGTAAATGCCATTTGCATTATCCCAAAAAAATTGTGATGGATTTTTCCTGTCAAACATGCATGTATTCTGCTCCGGCTTAATCAAATATTTATTCAAATGCCGTGTTCCTGAAATAGTGCGATAGTTAACGCTTCACTTAGTGGGGATAAATAGAGTATTGATTAATACCCCTCGTTTCATTTGCATGCGGCCCTACTGCGTCTTGACTTGTGTGGATGTAATTTAACCGAAGTCTCTCAGTTAATGGCGCCGCGATTCATCATGTAAATAAATGCATCAACATTACAAAGCTGTTTTCATAGAAGACATTCATAACATGAATATATTCATTGAACTTACACTTACACTTGTCACTTTTTGTTTGCGCTGCTTTCAAATCAGTTTCAAATTACCTGTCTGCGTCATCTTTTATACTGGATGTGTTCTCAATTGCGAGGGCATCCGTCATCGCAGCCACTCGAAAAAATCTCAAATTAGAATCCAGCAGGGAAGCCTATTCTCTCAGCTCAGCGGGACCGTCTTCTCCACCCCCCCCCCGGTGGTGTATGGATATGTGAATGTGTGATGAGGCCGATGCTGCCTCCTTCCAGGTTCAGAGCCGTCCCTCGGCGCTCCAGCCTTGTCACAATCTGACTGACGGATGTGCTGGTCTGAACAATCACTCAAACCGAGACCAGCACCCTGCCAAAGGCCTCACACCTACCAGATCGCTATCCATTAGTCACATCATCCTCTTGATCCTGGCCTGTTTGGGTCATTTGTTTTGGGTTTTTTTTAAGCCCACATAAGGCTTCCTGGTGTCAGTAAAAAAAAAAAAAGTCAAATGAAAGCAATGAATTGTCCAGACATCCTTTTACATTCGTGACGATAGCAACATACAGCTTCTGCAGGGGAGATTTTTACAGTGTTTGCCATCAGAAAGTCAAAGCAAAACAGAGCAAAACCCAGTGTTTTTCTGTCAAGAACTGTTATCTTTTGCTGCACAGTCTACTGACACTCAGTGAAGCGGGCTGAGAAGCACAGGTGGAGGAACCTGACGTCAGATTGACAGCCATAAATAATGAACCAAGCAGGGACCTGCATTGCTCACACCGCCCAGGGACAGCCAGTCTCCAAAGAATGATGAGAGGAGCCCAGGAGCCCAAGGACACTCATCTAATGGTCCACCGTAACCAGTGCTGCTGTCGCATATCTCAATCAAAACCACGCAGCCGCCGCCCACACACACACACACACACACACACACACATACTTAAGGGGAAAAAAAAATATCCTGTCATGTACATTTCACAGAGATGAAGATCTGACACTGAAACTCCCCATACGTTTAGGTTTAACATCCCTCGGCCTAATGGTTGAAGACGAACATGGTGATTAAAGGCATAGCAAAGTAGACACTGGTCAGCTTTAGAAAGGCAAAAAAAAAATTAAAAAGCAGTCCTGGGTCCTGGAGAGGGAGTCCTGCTCGGTGATCATTAAAAGATCCATGTGGTGAGTCCAGATGGAGCTGTCACAGTGAAGCATGCCTACACATGTCCTCAGTGTCTGTGGGATCCATTGCTCTGGGCTAAATCAGGGGAAAGGAAAACCAACATAACCTTGTGTCAAAGGATTCGCTCACACTGAAAGATGGATGACTTAGCACGAGAAACAGCGTCCTTGAGGAGTCTTATACAAATGTAGGGATGCTTAGACAGCTCGAGTCGACTGCCAGTTCTTATCAATGGAACATCTCTGTAGCTGTTAGTTAAAATTGGCCGTACAGTGATTTCCCGCCAAGCCAGACAAGTTGATCACAGTGTGAGGCTTGTCTGGCTCGCAAGCTGTGGTCAGGAAAAGTAGCTGCTGTATCAGAGTATTTTCAAGCTCATATCTGTAATCTTATACCTCCATGAGACATAACACACGCATTAGATGTAAAAGTTTCCATTAAACTCAATACGCACAACATAATGCATTATAAAGGGCCAGTGCCAACAGTTGTATAGATAACATATGATTTCATCAGTGTGGAGTCTGCTTCCAACTGCAGCTACATCAACTTTGCATCAGGAGACTTTGTGGCGTTATGAAACACTGCAAGCCGACGATCAGGCAGTAAATGTGCCACTGAGGGTCGTCAAATGATAATGTTCGATTAATAACCAGCCCCGTTATGAACATTATAATTCTTTCCTCCACCTGCAATGGATGGAGAGTGTAGTCGTAGTCTGTTTTAATGGTTATGTGACGTCCCGTCCGCTGAAAGGACAGTAAAGGTTCAGTTAAATTCAACTCAATTCTTAACCATATTAAAAAGAGGAATTATAGTGCAGCAGGATGTCTCTGTTAAGAAGCTGGTAGCAGTAAAACTTTAGCATTTTGGCTTGATAAATGACTTTTCTCATTGAACTTTTTTCTTTCTTTTTAATGATTAATCCCCTGTGTTTTGCAGTGGAAGCCCCGGCAGGCTAATGGTTAAAAATCCGGGGGAACACGGTGGGCGTTTCAGCAGAGTTTTTCGGTCTCTGGCCTCACATGTGTCTGACAGAACAGACGTACTTTATTTTAATTAATACAGCTGTCTTCACAGTCACATTTCAGCGGCGCTGTGTGCACGTAACCACAAAACCCCAAAATGGATTTATACGTTTCAAGTCTATTTTCGTCCGTTTCACACATGCAGCCGCAGTGATTGTGTGTTGGGCTCTTTAGCTCTGCCAAATCAGGGGTGACCTACGCTCAGTAGCATTCAGTCTAACTTATTAACATACAATAATATCATGAATATGTACTGTGTAATCAGTGAGGGAGACGGTGAGACACAAGGCCAGGTACAAAGAGGTGTGTGATTCACTGATATTCACGGCCCTGCAGAGTCGATGCTGTGTGTTTCCACTCAGTTTGCATCTCGTGTCCTTCCAGCAGAGCTGTGCTTCTGCTTCCTCTGCACAGCTACGTTTCCACTTTGGATGTCTGTCATGATCTCTCAGGGTATTTTTTTTTTTTTTTTTTTGAAGGCTGGAGTCTGTTGCGAGGATCAACAAAGTGCCTGCGGTGACAAACAGTGTGATGCTCATGTCCTGCCTCCGTCAGATCTTCACAGAATATCTGCTGGATATCAATACAGCCTGAGTTTTACCTGACGCTGACGCTGACGCTGACGACCAGCAAACTGTAAACACAGTCTGTCTGTTGTTGTTGTTACAAAAAAAAAAGCCCCATTATGCTCATCGTGCCTTGTCGACTTTAATAGCATATTAGAACACCTGATATTTAAACACATGGACGTTTAAAAAAAACCCACATGTCATGCTTTGTTACTGTGAGGAAATGAAATCACAGATGCTGCTGTAGGGCAGCATTTTGGCTCAGTGGTTCGCTCTGTCGCCTCACAGCAACAAGCAGGATTCAATGGCCTTTCTCTGTGAAGTCTGTATGTTTGTCCTTCGCTTCCCAGGATGCTCCAGTTTCCTGGTCCTGTCCATGACCTTGACCACAGTCGAAGCCCAGATGTTATTTCTGTTTAGTTAGTAGCTGAAAACAATTTCCCCATGTTGTACCAAGAATAGTTTTATGAGACAAATAAGATTCTTCTTCTTCCTTTTCTTTTTCTTAATGCATTATGAAGGTTTATGGAGCAAAAAAAAACAACAACAACAACTATAATTAGACCCAAACACCTCATCTATGATGTATCCCCGGTCGCTAACAAGTCTAACTGAAATTAAATTGCATTTTATTTGTCTGGTGTAACAAAGAAATCTGCTCTGTAAATCGTTTGCTCTTTTGTTTCTATGAAGAAAAAAAAAATCAGGAGCCAAAACTGATGAATTGTCTTTATTTTAGTAAAACCAATCTAATATGAGAATAAATATCTGCTGCCCAAGACCCAGAGACATTTTAGCTCCGCTGCTAAAGTCTCCTTGTCATTACGTCTTACAGACATAAACACACACGTCACACACACTTGACCTGCACGTCCTCTTGTTGAACGAGCGACCAAACAAACCTGCACTGATAATGTCAGTTTTGCAGCTTCATTGCTCCGTTGCAGTTTAACAGCAGGTAAACTCTCCTGCAAACGCCGCTCAGCTGAGGCTCTGAAGGTAAAGCGGATCATCTGCTTTATAGATGCTCGTTGGATTGATCCCCGACTCCTTCAGTGTGTGTGTTCGAGGTGGCAGAATTAGTGTGTGAATGATGTTAATGTTCAACTGTGAATTAAAGTGCTTTGACTGACCAGAAAAGCAGTGTATAAAAGCAGTCCATTTACCGTTTACTTTGATCTGGTAAGCGTTTGTTTACTTTGTTCTTATTCTTTAAGTGTAGCACTGACACTCTGTCAGTCTGCCAGCCGCCATCAATCAAACACACGCCGGCGTGCCCCTTCAGCCGGCTGGAACCAAAAGAGCATTTCTGAACATTTCTCACATCTTTTTTCTTTCCTTTAGAGAAAAAAAAAATCATGAAAACATTGACATTAGTATGCATTGCAAACTAAAAGACTAAGTTTGAGTTCAGCTGGACTTCCAGCGAAGCAGCACGTGAGTTTTAAACCTGGAGTTAAAGCTACTTTAGTTGATTCTTTGGCCACTTGGGAAAAGACGAAAAGCTGTTCAAGTTCCACAGCTGTTCTTACATATATATATAATATCACCTGATAGAGTTATTGCATACTTTTTAGAAAACTGTTTCTTACTTTTCCATCCATTTATTCATTGATGCATGTTTCTAGAAACATTACAAATGTAAAGAAATAGTAGACGATTGAATGTTTCGGTCTCTTTAAATTCCTAGAAATGAGAGGTTGCTCAGATTCTGAGGACTCCGTTGTGTTTACCAGCTACTGGATAATTTTGTGTGACTACTGTTTGGTGCTGAACAGATTATTTACAGCAGGTTATCACTGTTTTCTCTCTGAAAACAGCAGCCTGTTGTGGCTGGAAACAGGGGTTGAAGAAGGTGGTGAGACTGATCCAAAACAGAGACGCTGCTGGCAAAAAATCCAAATCATTTAGGTGATTAATGTAAAAAAATGCTTCAAAGAGCAACGGTTGACTACATAATTTTAATTCACAGACAGTAATTATATGCAGGATTGTCATTGTGGGCGACCACTTTCACATTACAAATAGTTATTCATCCAATCCTAACGCTGCAGTATTCACTGGTGCAACTTCTCGTCCTAATCTGAAACTCCTGACTCGACAAATCACAGATAAAAACATTTTACAGTGACGAGAATCAATATGAAATATTTTGCCGGGTATTTGGAAGCTTTTGATTACGCAAAGACAC
>JAPZDV010000004.1:18048087-18074559 GCA_029814665.1 Acanthurus lineatus | reverse complement strand
CCTTTAGAGAAAAAAAAATCATGAAAACATTGACATTAGTATGCATTGCAAACTAAAAGACTAAGTTTGAGTTCAGTTCCAGCGAAGCAGCACGTGAGTTTAAAACCTGGAGTTAGAGCTACTTTAGTTGATTCTTTGGCCACTTAGGAAAAGACAAAAAGCTGTTCAAGTCCCACAGCTGTTCTAACATATATATAATATCACCTGATAGAGTTATTGCATACTTTTTAGAAAACTGTTTCTCACTTTTCCATCCATTTATTCATTTGATGCATGTTTCTAGAAACATTTCAAATGTCAAGAAATAGTAGATGATTGAATGTTTCGGTCTCCTTAAATTCCTAGAAATGAGGGGTTGCTCAGATTCTGAGGACTCCATTGTGTTTACCAGCTACTGGATAATTTTGTGTGACTACTGTTTGGTGCTGAACAGATTATTTACAACAGGTTTCTCACTGTTTTCTCTCCGAAAACAGCAGCCTGTTGTGGCTGGAAACAGGGGTTGAAGAAGGCGATGAGACTGATCCAAAACAGAGACGCCGCTGACAAAAAATCCAAATCATTGAGGTGATGAATGTAAAAAAAAATGTTTCAAAGAGCAAAGGTGGACTGCATAATATTAATTCACAAACAGTAATTATATGCAGGCTCGTCATTGTGGGCGACCACTTTCACATTAAAAATAGTTATTCATCCAATCCTAACGCTGCAATGCTATTTGCTGGTGCAACTTTAAGTCTCGTCCTAATCTGAAACTCCTGACTCAACAAATCACAGATGAAAACATTTTACAGTGACGAGAATCAATATGAAATATTTTGCCGGGTATTTGGAAGCTTTTGATTACGCAAAGACACAGTCTAGACATGATGTCAGAATTATAGGTCAGTATATCAGAGTGATAGTCCTATCTGTCGGCCTTTTGAAGAAAGCGCTTTGATACATAGTTCAATAAGAAACTAATAGCTCTGCATGAATACCTGTGAAATGTATCCCCTTTGTTCAGCCCATTACAGATGCATTATGCATTCTTCTTCACTCCTTTCATTTCCAAAAGTAAGTTATATGACAGTCTGTTTTCAGAGGAATGAAATAGAATTCTGTTCTCTGCAGCCAGCCACCTTCTTCTGTATTTCGATATCATAAGTGATTCATTGCATGAATGTTTCATGGCTAGAAAAATGCAATTTGTCAGATATGGCCCACTCCAGTTGACTAAGCATAGTCCTCTTACTCTCCTTTGATTTTCAGGTGCTGTGTTATAAAGTAGAACCTTGACAAGCTAACTGAGCTCACCACATATTGTTTTGCTATTTTTATATCATCTCAACATCTCCATTTTCCTGTGATATGTAATAATTTCTTAGACATGTTTACGAAGCATACGAAGTTTTGTGAATGAGCAAGATCGAAAGGAATCAGATAATAAAGGTGGCGTGTATCCCCTTTTTTTGACCAACATGTGTTTTCTGATGGGTGAGTGATGTTATCGGCGATATGACGCTGGAAGATGTTCGGGGGCAAAGATTCACGCAGGGATCTTTCCTTGTAGATGCAGTAATGAAACCATAAATCACAGCATCATTGGACGTCTTCCCGGCCTCTGATATTTCCCCAGACACTTTCATTCCAACCATTTCAGTCTGCTTACAGTGTTAAATAGATTGACCATGGAAGATAAAGTTAAATGGGACTTTCTTCCGGTGCCTCTGACTCGACAAGAAATGAGGAGGAAAAAGAGCAGTTATATACTCCAGGAGTATGGGCTTCAATACTAATATTTTGGTACGCTTGAAAACTAGAAGCAACAGAGGAGGCGGTATTAAAGCAACACATTTTCTCTGCATTGTGCTGAATGATAGTGATGGAATAGCATTTAAATGTCAATGAAAGACCCTTTTATAGTGGAGCATATTATCTGTCTAAGTGGCTGCGGAGTGAGTCCCTTTGAAGATTTTTCACCAATATAATACCATACGTTGCTTCTTTGAGGCATAAACAGGCGATGATGCCTTGCAGGTTGGACCCTTTATAATGTGTAACTTTCCCTCAGGTGCTAACGTGGCAGGAATAAAAAAAATACATTAAAAAAAAAACAGAAAATTACATTCAACATGGCGGAAATTTGTGGCATGTTTTCACGGTTACAGAGAAAACATCATACTACATCATCCGTCTTGTACTTGACTCTGAGGCCTGTGTGATAATGGCCTTTTTTTTTTTTCATGAATAAGGAGTAGATAGAAAACTGGGCATGTGCGCGCTTCCAAGGCCCCACAATGAATTCAGGACCTGCCAGTCCAGTAATTAGTTTGGGCTGTGGTTGGCTTTCGCTGTGATGGAGGCCGTTCATCACCCCAGAGACAATGACTGCATAAGAACTGCCAAATCAAGGCCGTGTGATCGCTTCCTTTCGCTGTAGCTTTGGATGGTAAAATGGGTCTCAGAGGTGTCGTGGGACTTTACTGTCAGGTTTTTACTGGCGTTTTTGCAACAGTGTGTCTCCCTAACTCATGACAGATGAACAATATTATAGCAAAGACAGAGGGTCACTGGTTGTAGTAGCAAATGTTTCATTTTGAAGCAGAAGAAGGACGATTGTTCGTGCTGTGTTGTGAATGAGGCAGACAGACAGACGCTCGTTTCAAGTTTCTTCAGCGGCGAGAACATAAAAAAAAAAAAGCCTCATGATGAATTAAAAACAATCCATCTCATCTTCAGAATACTCAGCTCACATCTCTGTCGGCCGTGGCACATTTTTATCTTGAAATTTCAAACCTGTATACGCTGTTCTGATTTGTTTTTTTTTTTATCTGTCTGAGTCTAAGAAACAAGCTATAAACACAAGACTGACATATTTCCACTCTATAAAAACTGATACGGCAAATATAAACAGATACAAAGCAACATTAGTATTCCCTTAGAGTCATGTTTGTGTCCACCTGATGAATATAAATCTAATTCTGACTCTCCATTTAGCTTTGTTTTGCTCTCCTACGACTCCTCAGAGAAACATACCTCACTCTTTGGCTCCTAAATGCTCCGCTATGTTTACCCGCTAGAGGCTAAGCTTGTCTGTCTGCCATTTGGTGCCGGGCAGGTAGTGTCACAGTGGGTTTTAGAGCTTTTTAGTTGGAAAAAAAAAGCTGTACCCTGCATCAGGAAACAATGCTGCGAGTGGAGAGAAAGAACCAAAACAGTTATTTGGTTTTAAAAGCAAACAAGAACCTGAGAAACACATAAAGCTCCATCATCCTGAAAGGAACTGCAGAGTCAGATGATGATTCAATGTTGGTTTAACACTACATTTACCTCGTTTTAAATATTATTAATATGTTTATTTGATCAATTCCTGATACAGAAAATTTGGATTATACCTAAAGTATTTTTATATGTAACACATCTTGAGGAAACGGCAGAGCTGCAACAAGCTGTTGACATTTTTTTAGACAACAAACTGTCATTTTTTACATTATAACAACTAAACTATCATCATCACAACTGTGCAAAGCTCACATGGTGAGGAGGGGCCATGATATGTAGCTGACGGCTGTGGAAAACCCTCTTAAAAATGACTGCCTGATATGATTTTCTGGCATCAAACAGCAAATTTCCAAGGTCAAGAATGAACCTTCCAACTCAACTTCAGAGACATTAACTTTTTATCAGCTCTGTTTGCAAGTTTTTGTTTTTTTTTTGATATTATGCTAACAAGCAGACAGACTGATGATACAACCTCAAGGTCCTTTTTTTTAAGCCCCCGTCCTGCATAAGTGTCTAACACTGAATCCACAGGGTTCACATGCTATCGACTAATCATGTGGAGTGTACTCTGTGTACTCTGTGTACTTTATGTGCACTGTGTATTTTTTTTTTTAACTATGAGTCAGAAACCATATAGTGGACCAACGGTGGAAATGCTTCTGTAAACCAATCATGGATTAGAACTTTAAAGGACCCACTGCATTATAAGTCATGAAATGAGATTTGAAGCAGACTCCACTTTTGCACCCAAGCTATTCAAAGCCTCGAGCCGTGGGGAATCTGTGGTGCAGAAGGAAGATAGAGAGGAGGGGGTGGAGAGGGTGGGGGGGTGCATATGACACCATGAACCGATGTGGAAGAAACAAGTCAAGGTTGTGTGACAGCTGAGCGAGAAGGGCTGAGAAACGAGAGGCTTCGGGTGTGTTTGAGCGTGTCTCATGTATGTGCGGAGTGAACGGAGGCACGCCAATTATACCTGTGTGTTAAAAAATAAGGCATCTCACTACTCAATTTGATTTTTTATTCAAAGGGGGGGGTCACGAATCGATTCGAAATCAATACTCGTTTCAAAACAATGTCAGGATTTAAAAATCGACTCCAAATCTCAGAATACAGGAGTCGAGATTCTCGTGTGATACGATGCTTTCTCGCTAACCCCCCCTTTCAGAAATATCACCTTTTGGAAAAATAATGATAAAAGATGCCGTTTCAACTGTCAGTAAAAATGAGCCTGATGTTGCACTTTGATTGTAGTTTATTGGCGCGTGACTTATGGCTGCAGCTCTCTGACCCGCACGGTCAAGGCCAAGCGGTTTGACGCCCTTCCGGACAGGAACGTTAACCTTGCACCTCCAATGTGGGGTGAGCACCTTATATCTTGGCGGTCTGCCACAGCCGTCGCTTTAGCTTCCCTACCAATCAAGTGATTTAATCCAGTTGCAGAGGATGGAATAGCCTTGGCCCTCACACTCTAATCCAGGGAAATCCATGGTCTTTTCCAAAGCCTCGGCATCAAGTGTTGTCAATTACAGCCTGAAAAAGCTTAAAGTGAAGGGGAAGATTTTCGAGTCGGCCTGAGCCCACGCCCAAAAGAGCGAAAATAGGCTCTTGTTTATCCATGACTGAGAATGGAAAAAGAACATCGACTGTATTGTGCCACGACAACAATTCAATTACGTGAGTTGGCCAGCTGCTACTAATCTCACAGTGTTTACCTATGTAGAAGACTTCTTTTAATAGACTCTCACTGCAAATTCCAACTAGCATGGAGTTAGCTATGTTAAGACCTTTGTGCAGGCCCTCCAGCTGTGTTCGGCTCATCAGAGAGTAGAGTGTTATGTGGTTAATAATGAATGTGGAGTGGGTTATTTGGTCCAATATTACTGTGGCTGGCCTGGGTTTAATGAAAGATAAAAAAGAGCTCAGAAAAAAGTACAAACATATTATCATTATCTCACAATCAAAATCTAATATTAAATGCTTTATGTGTTGTCTGATTCGAGTCCACGATGCAGTTGTATTTTTAGAGGTTGCATTAACTCCCAAATAACACACATTCAACACGGTTTAAATAATGCATGGCGAGCTTGATCTTGATGTGGGTCGTTGAGGTCTTTTGGGTTTATGACTCGATATTTAAAGTTACAACAGTTCAAGTCGGGTGCACACTTTTGAAGCAAACTGGAAAGAAACACAAGCCTCAGATTTTTCAAGATGGTGTAATAGAAGCAGTAAGATTGCTAAAATGGGTACACTTCTGTACATTGGTCTCTCTATGTTCAGCCCTGACAGCATCATCGCCTCAATTTAGATGACTGCAGCTGAAAGCCTTTTTTTTTTTTTTTTTTTATTCAGTCAGAGAGACGAAATCCATTCTTCAGCTGTGAAATTACAGAAGTGTAGTCAGCAATGAGCATCATACCATGTAATGGTAAATCTAATTATTTAAAAAAAAAAAAAACCCTGCACCTATTTTATATTTATTGACAAAATGACAGCCTATTCATACTGACAGCAGGTAGAGAGAGTTTGTGCCACACAGCAACAGAGTGCTGATTATCTCGACGCAACAGCATATTTGTTTGAAGCCAAACCACTGCTTCTCCCTCAACCTGTCAGAACCGGATGCAAATGAACCCAGTTTCTGGCTCACTGCACCTCACAAATTAATAACTGTGCATACCCTGCATTACAGTACAATTAGATTGTCCATTATTTTGTAAACGCCAGCAGAATCATTCCATCCTCTCAAGCATATTGTCATGTGGCTGCATTTGCCTAACAAACGTGAGATCAAAGGCGTATTTTTGAATCCTAATCAAATCTATTTCAAGTCCCATGCTGGCGCCGGATGGCAGGCTGCGGTCTGTGGCTGGCACGGTTTGAGGCCCTGTCTGAATACCTGCAACAGTAAATAGATGGGCGGGCAGGATGATTTGCATATAAAAAGGAGCAGTGATAAAAGAAAGTACTTAACCTGGAGTTTCTCACCATCCAACACTCTGGCACCTCCAACAGAATGACAGAAGACTGCTCTTTATCAAAGAGGATCCCATTATAAGATAAATGTATTTATTCTTGACGGAGAAATGAAAAGAACGAAGAGAAACAAAGAACATGGTCCAGGACTCGCACCTGGCGGAGGGAACGAAGAGCCACTCACATTAAACGGCGAGGAGCCGAAGAGCAGAGATGTTTGTAGTGTCAGCGTGCATTTGTACCGGGGCCTGTTTCTGTACCAAGATGGCTGCTTTGAACTTGTAGGAATCCTGTAAGGTATAATTCATGTCGTGTCAATTACCAAGCAGCAGCTGTACCGAGCCCAACAGAGGGAGTCCCAAACCATAACTCTTCAAACAGCGTGAGCTCACTTCTCCACCCCGTTAACACTCCTCTTGTCAGTCACGCGGTTAGATCAAGGCAGCAACACTCAGCGTTTATGAAGGTTTCTGTCCTTGTTTTTGGGAAATTGGTTGGGGATTCCCTGAAGGGTTGATGACTACAAACCTCTTATGGGATGTACACTTTTTTTTTTCTCCTCACATACAACTTGTATGAACATGACTGAGAGCCAAAAGTCACACTGGTGGCTTCATTTGGCTGCACATGGTTTATTAAACTAAATGTCAGCACACTCCCAGTGGCTATGCTAACATGCTAATGTTTAACAGGTGTGATAGTTACTGTTTTCATTAGCTTAGCTTAGCTTTTTTACATGCTAACATTTGCTCATTAGCAATACAGTGCACCTGGGGTTAATTTAAGTAGTTTTTCATTTGTGAACTAAAATATGAGTTAAAGAAAACCAGATGTTTTGGAACAGATGTGGGCACTAGTTGACAAACTAAGGGAATCAAATTTTATAGCACCTTATTCCAAGTTATCAAGAGAATTACACATGTCAGCCTCTTGGTGGCGCTGGAGAAAAGGTGAGAAAGTCAAGAATTTTCATTAGGATTCATCTTCTGGGCATCTTGAACCCACTAAATTTCAAGCTGACCTCCAGTTGTTGAGGTATTTGACAGATATGAAGACAGACGAACCAGGTGACAGACAGACCGGCCCTGTTGTGTTTCAATACGATCCCTAACAAACACATTCAGACTTAAACAAGATAAAAAGCAGAAACATTTACTGACTCAGAGGGTTTTTGCTGTCTGATGTTTATTTTAAAAGCCCCTGTGTGCAGACATGTATGGAGCATGTATCAGTGCATGATGTTACCATGTGATGACTTCACTTGGCTGTGAGTAGTTTCATATGACCTTTCAGTCGTGGTTCAACAGATGACCAGCGTTATCAGTGCGCCATCCAAACATCTCCAGGCTGTATTCAATGTCAAAGTCTCCACATATCTACTTCCTCCCCAGAATGAGAGACAGCTTGCTGCTTGCTGCTGGCGGTGTGGGGGGATCACAATGAGCAATCCATCCCTGAAGACCTCAAGTGGATCTTCAGGAAACCATGAGGGCATTTGTCCGATTTCTCTTGGGTCTCTTTTAATGAAGCACAGTCATCACGTGTTGCAGCGTGGCCTCGATTGGTTCACACACACATGAAATATAAACATTTGTAAAAAAAAAAAGGGGGGGAAGGAGGGTGTTTGTCCTCCTCCTTTTGCATCTCCTTCAATCTGTTGTCAGATCTTGCCGTGTGATCCGGTTTCTGGTCGGTCCGATGCATTGAGTCATCGTTGCGGCCGTGAAGTGACCTTGACAATCAGCACTATTGCATTGCAAAACCCCCCACCTCCCCCTCCATCTCTGTTGCAGTGGTGGAGGCAGAGCAAGCATCCCTCTGGGGGGCTGTTCATCTAGATAGGAGACCCATCAGTCAAGGCGGCCATTGATCGGCGTGTCAGATGGCTTGATTTCCTTGTGTAATAATCGGCTCAGTTTTGACACCCTCCCTAATGTGTAAATGGGAAGAGAGAAACAGGGCAAATGGATTGTGAAGGGCAGCTCTATCCATTGTCTTTAGTGTCAGATGCATTAATACACACTCTTATATAATGGGAACCCCCCCCCTCTTGGTATTGCATATGGAGTGATATGACATGTGTGCGTCCTAATTAATATAGCATGCTTAATTTTCCTGTGCACTGGAGTGTGGTTCCTGTTCAAATGATGAAAACAGGATCATCCAATTGATCCATCCTGCATCCAGAGGAGGATAAAAAAAAAACAAAAAACATTGTCCTCGCTGTTATTTCCTTCTGCGGAATAAGACATACTCTCAGCAATCTCCTGCGAGCGCCGCAAATGCCAAGCAATTGTTCTGGATCCATTTTGAGACCACAATGGATTAGTGCGTTGGGTTCCCTGTTGTGGTCAGCGTGCTACCAGGACAGTCGGAGGCAGGCTGACATGTGTTGGGCATTGATAATGACCGTTGAATCACGACGGATCCACTGGAGTGCTGGTAAAATAAAAGCATACAACCGTATCAGTCCCAAGCATGGCGACAATCGCCCGCAACAAAGAACACTGTCTTGCATGCCGAGCTAAGCTGATGGGTTTTATATTCAAATAATAAGGACGGGGAGGAATACCAGCAGCATGGGATCTGGAGCTACCATGCACTTGCTTATAGTTATAGTATAGGCTGCAGGATTCATAATTTCTCAGTGATCCTCTCTGAAAAGGAAAGACTGCTTCCATAAAGCCACAGACTTAAAGATGCATTCATCAGCAGCAAGCAATTCAAGTTTAAATCCTTTAAGCCGACTGTTTGGCACCATGTAGCATGTTCCCATCAATAAGTTGTTGATTTTCAATGGACTCTCAGTATCTAATGAGGGGGAAGTGTGCAACATCTTGTTTTGTTTACCAGTCCTTTTGTATCTGCCTGGTCAATAGGTTCAATTTGATTCAGACTGTGGGTGGGAAAAATAAATTGGAATTGTAATGGGGGTCATGTTGGACAACATTCAGTTTGTTTTGGTGCTTATCACTTTCAACAAGCTAATGTGGTCGCGCCATTGAGTGAATTCTGACACAAGAATCAAAGTTTTTTAATTACATTTCAGAAAGAGAAACACTCGACTGCATTTGATGGCTGTTAAATGGGACTGGAAGGGAGTGTTACTGGTTTCATCTTTATTACAAAGCTTTTAGTCTTTTCACTGGCAGCCAGCATGAGACTATATGAAGAAAACATTTACTGAAAAGATGAATTCAGCATGTTTGCACAGTTAGTTATTCAGTGTTTTTTTTAAATCTTTGTTTAAAACTATATAATTCTGCAAATTCTGGTGCATGACATCTTTGGGAGGTACATGGAAGAAGACAAGTTGTCTAAAGTACTGGGGTTGTAAATATAGTTGGGAAAGGGGTGTGTATACTTATATTTGGTTGAAATTGAATCTGTCTCAGTTTTCATCTTGATTTATTTAAAGTTGTATTTAGTTTTTGTCTTTATTTATTTATTTATATATATATAAATAAGTGAGAAAGGGGTAGGGATATATAAGTTTTACTTCCACCTACTCCTTTTCGGACACTAATTTTTGGTTGTTTTCTTTTTGTTTTTAATTGTATTTCTGTTATGTTTCGAAATAAATCAATTCAATTCAATTCAATTCAATAGCAGGTTTGGATCAAACGGCTGAAAGTGTCACAGATACACAAACATGTAATGTTACAAAGCTGGTGACAACATGATTTCCTTCTCACTCAATGTGGCGGTGATGTAGCATCGCTGTTTGTGCTACATCTTTGCTGGATGTGGTCACAAGTGCAACACACAGCGGCCATGATGTGGAAGTGAGAAAGTCGGCCTTTCGTTTTCATTTTACATTTCACAGTTTCCTCTGCACCTTTTTTCTGTGTGCACAACCATGTGCAACACCATGAATGCCTTCGGGGAGATATTGTCTGAAAGTGTGCACTTAAAGAACATTGTGTTAGCCTTTTCCTCGCCACGGCGGGCTTTTCACCCCCACCTTTCCTCTGCGGCTGTGTGGAACAGGTAATGGCACTTATGCATCACCACGTGGTCATGTGACAAATTGTCAAAACTGGGTTGTTTTAAGCATTCTGACAACTTTTATACCTCTCAACCCAGAGAGACCGGAGAGCTGTCTTTTTTTTTTCCTCCTTCTGACGCGGATTATTCTTTAAAGCTCGGGCTCTTTAAGGCTGTAAAAGATGAAAGGTTTCACACTTACACAAAAAATAATAATAAAAAAAAGAACATACAAGAAATCTCTGCAAGTTTATTTCACCCTCACTTAAAAATAGAGATGTATAGATAGATAGAGAGAGAATATTGACAGTGTTGGATAAAAATCCCTGATTGTACCTCTCAGAAATGATCTTGAGAAAATAGCCCTGTCTCAGGAAAAGCCTATATGCTGTTTCCTCGAACAAGCTCAGCGCCCTGACCTCTCTTTCCATTCCCTTCCTATTGTTCACCAAGATTTCCCTAGTTTAGCTCTGACAGCCAGATACAATGAATCGGAGGCTCCACAAAAGAGACTTTTACGCTACATTAGGCAAGGGTCCCACGTGCTTTGCTGACACAAAAATACAATTTATTGAGACGGAGCCGTTCATCTTGACAGAATCTCTGCAGATATGATGGGCTCTCTCCAATAAGTCTTTTTTCTTCCCCGCCGTAACTGCTCTATTGAAGCCGACATTAACGTTAACATTTATTCTTTGAGCGAGTATATGGGCTTATCAGGACATTTAAAGAGAACATGACAATTCAAAGCAGACAGTTATGCAGAATTAATGACTTCTTGTGAATTACCTGTGACATTATATGTCATTAAAGCATAACTATAAACTTTTAAACACAGATATACACTGACAGTACCTTTTTCTTTTTATTCTCAGTTAAAAAATGAGGTTGTTGGGTTTTTTTTTTGTCGAAGCTATTTTTTCAGTCTGCTCTATCTTTCATGTGATGTCTGTCGAGCTATGGGAATGAGCTGATTAATCACAGTTGTCGAAGTGACCCGAACGCCAGCGGTTGGGCTCCGGGATTCATCACGTCAATGAATCGATCGGCTGTGTGCTCACACATGAAATAAGACCCAAATGAGAAATACCTTTACCTTTAAAAAAAAACACAGATCAACAAAGGAAATCACAACTGTCATCCTGATGCTGAAGAGAAACAAATCTCCAATTCCTTACCCCCCGCCACCCCCCCCACCAACCCCCCCCCCCCGCCATTTCCTAACGTGCTGATTATCTCTGTTGGAGCCATTTTCAAATCAGCCTCTGTGACAGAGAAGAGACGGATCGAGTGTGAGGTCGCCTGCTTTACAAACTTCTCATGTTCCCTCACCAACCACTTCTACTGTGCAATCAACAGATCTCCATCTCCCAACACACACACACACACACACCACGTTTCAGAGACATGTGCTGACTGGATGAGTGTTGTGTGCTCTGTGGATGGTTATGACCCTCCCCACACACACACACACACACACACACACCCCTACGCAATCTGTACATAAAATTGCAGGCCTCAACCTTTTCCCCGGGAGCACAGACATAATGTACATTGACTTGTTTTGATTGAGGCTGTTCGAGGGACATCTGAGAAAGTTTACTGGTGTATTTTTGTTCACCAGCGATGCCTTTGATATTGATGGGCTGGTGCGTGGAGGGTAATAAGTAGCTGTATGCGCTGACAGAACCCATTATCTCTGCTAGAAAATACTTCACATATCCACTCAAATCTGTAGGCATGAGGGCATAAATAGGAAAATGTTCATTGGACTCAGTATAGCTGCTGAAAAGTGAACATTATCAGGGTGTTATATGTCTTTCAAATGGGTCTGTGACATTCTTATGTTTATGCTATTTGCAGCGGTGAGCTGTCGATCAGCGGAGAACAAGACGGTGCTGTTCGACTTGCGGCTATTGTTTGTAGACTGAGCGGGATCTTTGTTCAGAACTTAAGATTTATGTCCTAAGTAAATCAAAGGGCGGTGAGCCAAGTTCACAGGGACTGCAGACAGTCTGTCAGGAGCAGTTAAATCAATTTGACCCGAGATCTTCTCTTTAAAAAACGATGGCGCAGCCTGTTGACACCTTAATAAGACGAATGAAGATGAGAAATGAAAGGAAAATTGTATTATAATATTACTTATCATTTTACTTTAGAGGGAAAATTAGCAGGGAAGCATCGCTAAAGCAGGTCTGTCTTCCTCAGACGGTTTGAGCTCTCCTTCAGTCTGAAACATGCACACTTCTCTGGGGGTGAATATAGGTGAACGTGCACAGGGAGGTGCTCATGCAGATGTTTCTGTTGTACTTGTACAGACTATAGTAGAATGGTTGTCTGATTGTCTCATTACTGTCATGGCCTTTGGCATCACATCTAAACGCAGAAGGTAGCCTTTAGCATCTCTGTAAGATGCTAAAGCCTTCTAACAAACTGCGGTGTCAGTATTAGACACTAGCAGTAACTCCAGCAGCTGATGTAGCAGAGAGGGGGTCGAGGGAGGCGGGTCACTCGGTTCTTTTGTCCTGCGACTCTGAACCTGGCTAAATGTTGAACTGACGATGAAATCCTAAACCTAACCAAGTTATTCTGGTTATAAAACCAAACTATTTCACAAAGTTCACCATGTAAACATGTTTTTTTCTAAAACCTGACCAAATCCCTTTTGTTCCTAAACTTAAACTGCGACCGTTTCGTAGACCATGTGTTTACTGGGTTTGGCAGGAAGGCCTGGCGGTCGGACTCCGGCGCTCGCAGGCACCTTGTGACAGAAGCAGTGTTAATCTGTGATGAAGTGGACTGCAAACAATGCGGTCAGAAGAATCACCATTATACTCCAATGACACATTTAAATTATAAAAATGCTTCAATTCTGGGAATTTTCACTCTGTTGTTCTGGGGGTTTTTTTGCCTTTAATTTGATACCAATCTGTTCTCCTCTCTGCTGAAAATCAATCAGACTTCGCTAGATTTACTTTTAAGCAATCTCAATAATGCCAGTGGTGACACATTTAATTATGCCCGTGTCCCTGTGATCATTTCTTTTCCTCTCTTTATAAAGAAATGAAATGGAAGATGGAGTGAGCTTTTTGAGATCTGACAGTGTTAGCTATGAAATGTGAACAAGCATATTATTACCCAAACAGCACAACACAGAAATAAACTCTGACTTTCACTGATGTTTGATATCAACAAGGAAAATTAAAGTGGTTTGCATGCTAATGCGTGCTAATGAGTGGTAACAGGAAGTACATACTAAAGTAACGGCCAAATGAAAGGAGGTAATAATATCATGCAATCTATTTCTGGGTGTTTTCACTTTTTACTGGAACTGAAAAGGGACATTTTGTGAGGTTAGAAAACATATGCCCCAATAAACAAGCACAAGTGTTAGCACTAAACTAAGCTCCGCTGATGAGATCCAACCCACCATCTAAACCAGAGCTTAAGGCAAAAATAGGAAATCCTGAAAGGTTGTTTCAGTCCACAGAATGTTAATGTCTCAAAGGGTAATTTCAGGCCGTCTGTTTTTTTCTGTGTTTCACTAAAAATTCTGGGTTCTGATGTGGTTTCTGATCGGTGGTGCTTTCCGAGGAGGAAACTCCCTCGGTGGTTCTCGGCGTCCTTTGAGACTTGGAAAACGAAGCTCTTTAAAAAAAAAAAAAAAAAATTCATCACCACAATTACAAGGCAGAGATTTCAGCAGGTCAAAGAGAGGACAGGAGTGAATGTGATACCTGCAACATGACTCATAATCTCATCAGCAGTGACACTTAAACAAAGAGAGGATAAATAAATAATCGCATTAACAAAGACAGCCACATGCAGCAGGCTGTCAGCTTGAGAAGTCTGACATCATTCGTTTACTCGTCCAAGTTTCACAAAGTTTTTCAAAAGATAAATGGCAACAAACACGAATCCCAAAGAGGCAAAACAATTCTCCAATTGCAGGAACATTTGTTCAAACACTGCACAATGTGACAAGGGACACAGGCTTCAAGATCATCTGCCAAATCCTGACAAACTGCGTCAACGGCGAAGAACACTGGTCACCAGTTAAAGCTCTGACACAGACTGATACTTAACACAACAGTTGCTAAAAACACACAAAAAAAAGAGCCACAGAACTGATTTTAAAATCTTACCTTACAGTTTGTCCGTCAGCTTAATATAGAGTTTCAAGTTGAAAAGCAATTGTAATTTGTGTCACAGACGAAGATGTAACAAAGGTACAAAGGTGCTCTAATCATTATGCAGCACATGCAGCAGCAGCAATGGAAAAAAATAAAAAAACCTTCTTAAAACCTTCTTAACCTTGTCTAAGAAGCATAAAACATTTCATGGTCTAAAGATTCTTTTTTACTATTTCCCCCTACATGTGGACAGGGAAAAGCCAAAGGATACCAACAGCTCACAAAGTCTGTTACCAGCTGTTAAACATGGCGGAGGGTATGCAGTGATATAAGCAGCCATGGGAAACATTAGGTGTGGTGATTGCTCTGCACGGTCATATAACAGCCCAGGAATATGATGCCATTTAACTGAAGCACCCTATAGTGCAGGAACTGTTCTCTTATGACATTGCTGTATTCCAAGAAGGAAGCGCCTCAGTACTCACAGTAAAAAAGAATTGGAAAGGTAGTTTCATAAACACGGGAATGACGTCAAACGCCTCCGAGTCCGACCGCAGTGACCAGATCTGACTGTTAGTTCAGCTTTTATCAGAGGCAGACTTCTGTCTCTTCAGATTTTTTATCCTGACAGACCGCTCCTGTAATCTTTAAGAAATTTTTTTAGGCATTAAAGTTCTTTTTTTTAATCTATGAAATAGTTTGATAAATCAAATTTTTTATCAAAGGTCATCTTGCTCGCTTTTTTTTCTGAGAAAAAGCTGTATCACAAAGAAAAAAAACAAGCTTCAGAGGAGACTGTTGCTGCTGTAAATCGACCCAAAGTCAGGATTTTTGTTTTATCAAACTATTTCCAAGGTCAAGAATGAGCCACTTCACCTGACTTTTTAAGTCGACGCAGACACACGGGGGGGTCGTAACCGGGATTTGGATAAAGGTGAAACAGCACGCAGGGGAAATGTTCAGATCTTTCAGACCGCAGCTTCAGAGTCAAAGTTCAGTGCAAATTTGATAAAGTGGGAAAAAAACACACCCACATGCTTATAGAAATGTTTCCTTTGTTCTGAATGATGCCATCAAATATGTATCAGCATGTTTCGCGTGTTTCTATTCACATATTCAACAACAGAGAACAACAACAGGAAACACCGACACACTGATCTTATTGTATTCACAGCTCTCTCTTTCCTTTCACATAAGCCTTATAATGTGAAATTCTCCTCTGCAGGAAGTGTTGAGTTTCATTAAAAGTGATTAATAAGAAAGAAAATAGACAGAAACTTTCAGGAAAAGAAAGCCAATAACTGAATTTATCAAGCAGCACATTTTAAACAACATCATTGAGCTCATTTGTTTCACTTTATTCATGGTAATTTGTGTAACACACCATTTCCCAGGTATTTCCTGAGACTTGTCTGTTTTTTTTGTTATTTTAATTTGGTAATTGACTTTGCTGCCTAAATATCTTGAATGACAACAAAGATAAATTTATTCAATTTGTAAAAAAAGAAATGACTCACCATTTACCTCCACATTCTCAGCTGCAAAGGCAGAATTGTTAAATCAGACAAGTTTTTTGTGTAAACTTGAAGTTCATTCTCCATATTCATGTTTTCTTTCTTCTGCCATCACTCAGGCCTTAAGCAGCTCACTCCCTCATTCAATCAGATTTGTGTCACGGTCTCTGAAAGGGTTAAATTTGAATTTTTCCAGTGCATTAGGCCAAATTACCTCATCTCAAATGTAAAATTAGCATACAGATTTCCAGCCTGAATTGCTGCTGGTGCATCATATTCATCACCATCAGAACTTGGAGAGTCATGAATTAAAGTGTCTAATCAGCAGGAACAACAAACATGAAATACTTATCAACAAAGAGCAGAAATTTTTTTCTGCAATCAGACAGTTAAGAGAGCTTCTAATACGCTTCGCATGCTCATCACATCTTAATGATCTATGCAGAGAGCCTGGAGTGCCCCCCATAACAAGGAGCGCATGGGCTGCACTCGAATGCTGGGGCCTATTTGTTGGAGGGGGAGAGTGATGCAGACCTTTGCCTCAGTGTGAGGAGGGGGGTGGGGGGTGGTGGTGGATAGAAGTGAAGCTGGTCAGAGTACAAACAAAACTCTCCAAACTGAGAAAGAAATGACAGGATAGAGGGGTGGGTGAGCGGAGGGGTGAAGGGACGGGACGGGGCTGCATTCACCTCGTATCGATTTTTCCTTTGGGGTTGTTTTTTTTTTTAAAGAACAGGGAGCTTGTCACTGTGGCCAATGAATAGAGCCCCCCCCTTTTGTATTGCATTCCACATGCTTGTTCTGACAATGAAGACACCACAAAGCTTCTTTTTTTTTCCTCTTCTCCAGTCTCTCGTCTTTTGTCAATAAACGCAATCGCTCATCAACTTGGAAAGAAAAAAAAGTGATTGCGTCTTGGAGGAAACAGGCGACCTTGATGGGAGAGTTTCAGCTAGAAGAAGAAGAAGCCAGAGACGGAGCATCCGGACACAACTTAACTTTTTTAAAACTGTTGGCGAACAAAGCTCTTAATGGGTCCCATAATGTGCACAACATCTGTGGATTAAAAGGAAACTTTCCCTCGTTGAGCAGCATGTCAGCTTAAGACGGCGAAACAGATAAAGAGGTTCCCGTGAAAGTGGACACAGAGGACCAGCGTGGTAACTGTTGTCAACTCGTATGGCGCTCTGTTACACACCGCCATCATCCGTAGGGTCAACAGCTGGTAAATGTTTAGCAGGCCAAACCCCAACTGAGCACCGTTGGCTTGCAGATGCTGCTGAAGAAACTTAAAATTCACACCTCGTAAAAAAAGAGGAGGCAGATGTTTGCATATTAATGGAGATGGGATATGGAGAGTGTCTGGTACGGGGAGGCATTACAGCTGCTCCATTACAGTGAACCGCGTACAGTATACGCCACAGATGGACGTACTCTTGTTTCATCTCTGGAGCATTTTTTATTTGCCTTTGCATGCCGGATTATTAAGGGACGTTCTAATATCTGCACTGCAGTCGCCAGGGAGCGGAGTATTAGATGGAAAGTGCAGTAACTGTATCCATTTATTTAAGCACAGAGTTTACACATAGTTTTCCTTTCATCTGTATTTTGAGACACTTTATGATTGTAAACCACGAAATTTAAGGAAACGTTACACTTGTTGCTCCTCTGTGTTTTATCGCTCAGCTGCAGTTATGTGCTGCAGATTGTGGCTTCGTATGAAAAAGATGCGAAATGCTTATAAAATCTCATGCAACGTTAAAGTGCAAAGTGTTGATAAAGCTCAGGTTATTATTCACATTTGGTGGTTTTGGGAGAACTCAGAACTGCTCCTGACCTTCTTTACTGAGCCACCAAATCTGTACAACATGTAAACTTAAAGTTATGACCAGAACTAGAACTAAGTTTTCTTTGTTTCACAGCCATCATGTTACAGTTTTAATCAAAATATTAAGAGCTTTTTTGTCTTTACTCACAAATTTAAGATCTTTACAACAGGAAACGATGGAAACACTACCGCTTTTATCCACAGGGGTCGCCAAAGTCAGCATGGAATTTAAGATTCTTTTTTTGCTGCTTTAAAGTTTCATCATCAAAATTTAAGCATCAGTGTAACCTTGACTCCCGCCTCATTACACAGTGTGAAGCTTATGTGAGAATGAAAATGAGTCTGTTAAAGTTGCATATATTGCATTTTACCCATTATTGTTTTGTTTTTTTTTAATGAAGAAACTAAACTAATTCAAGAAGCAGCATGGCTCACACATTTTAAGATCCTTATTATAGACTTGTTAACTTTTGTGTCCCTCAAGCTGAGAAGTGACCAGACAGTGCGAGGCGAGAACAAACAAGTTAATACTCGAATACCAACTGAGCTGATGCATGTAATATTCAAGTAGAGTTACTGGTGGATTACCAGAGCAGACTGGTTAACTGTTTATCAGCATAGTTTGAATTTGGTGGAAACTATCAAGAGTGATTTTTCACTTGCTTCAGTACATTTTTTCAATGTCAACAGCAGAATCTTCACTGTAAGGCTTCCTTTCAATGAGTATTATTTAAAATGTAATTTTAATTGTTGCAGTGACCCAGAGCAGCAATAGCATAATGCTACTGTAATGCTGCTGCAGGTTAATAATACGACTGTATAGGTGGAAAGAAGATTGACCGCTTACATCTTTATCAGAATCAGCTGCCTCAAAGTGTTTTTCAAGCATTTTCAAAAGACACAAAGGCCTTTTGTCAAAGGTGCACTGTGAATGTCATGTCTGGCAAAATGACAGTGAAGAATCGTCAGTCTTAGAGGTGGACGGAGAACAACGGTGCATGGAGGTGTTCCTGAATGCATCGTACTATATCAAACATAAATCTATTGATTTTTCTTTCTTTCATTCAGCTGCGTCAATGGGCCATAAATCTCACTCCACAGTCCCGACAAAACCACAAGGGAGTCTGTCGCCAGAGACTGAACTCGGTTGCTAAAAAATGTAAACGGGATATTCATAATAATGCAATGCAATGAACTTTTTTTTTCCAAAAATTACTCCGAAAGGTAGTTTTCACGATGACAGTGTAGTGCCACCTGCAATCAGCATTCACTCAGTCCTGCCATTGTGGACGAAATCAGTGAAAATTAGACCAAATCAGACTTTTAACAAGCTTCCATCCTGAATGCAAATCCGAACACATGAAGACAAGGTTGGGGGGTGAGGTGGGGGGGGGGGAACGGATGACGACTGAAAGCCAAATTAGCCTCCGTGGGTGGATTGAGGCAGTTCAGGCTGGCTTCTTATTACTCTTGAGTTCGGCTCCCTGCTGTGACACACTCACTGACACACACGAGAAGGAAATATCACACAGTAAACATGGACTAATGGCAGCGGGCCCACCCATCCCTCGAAGTTGAAAGCATTAAAAAGTCTTGAGATACAAGCTAATAACCGTGCATCTTCTTTGCTAGTTAATTGTCAACCAGTCGACACGATTAGAGGAGTTTAGATATTTATGTTTGATCTTTGAATGTCTACGATGCATTAAGCCTAATGGCTTCACTCACAATGCGAGAGTCGCATTGGGGGGGGAGCAGTTGGAACCGGCGGCTGCACAGTATGTGGCTCAGTGATGGCCTCATGATTGCTGGTGCAACGTCGAGACTAAAACTTACAAATGAAAGGAAGCTTCAAATTACATTGAAAGGAGGTGAATAAATCAGCAAGAGCAACAGGAAAAAAAAAAAAAGATCATCAACAAATATAAACATAGTTAGACTTGACCCCAGGGGGGGGGTTTTCTCTGCAGTCTATATTTCCTGGAAATAGCAGTGAATGATGAGGGAGCTGTCATCAAGCTAGCTGGGGAGTGTAATGCAGTGTGTGTTTAATCTCTGACTAAACATCACGACTGGTAGTCCGGGCACGTTGGCTGTGTCAGTGCTGCCGTTTCATACTCTGCTCACTTTGGCCCCCCCCCACAAAAAAAAAAAAGAAAAAAGCACTGTTTCATTAAGCACACTTTACAGCGATTGGGCAGATCAGGGACCAGGCATGGCCCCGCGGGGTCGAAACCACACTTCAGGGAAGGGTGGTGGCTGAATTGCTGCTGCTGCCCCCTACCCTCCTCTCCCTCTCTTTTTCCTCGCCACCCCTCCAACCCTCTTGTCCTGGGGGGGGGGGAAGAGAAAGAGAAAGGGCTCAGGAAAAGACCCTCTTTATTTTCCTTTTTGCAGAGCTGTGAGGGAGAAAGCGTGAGAACAGTCACTGCAGGGCCTCGGGAACATTGTATCTGTCTGTAGGATGAAAAGCCTGGCAAGAGAATGATCGAATGAGAGGCCCTTTTGGTGAAGTCTGGCTCGGAGAGAGAGAGAGAGGGAGAGAGAGAGAGAGAGGGGAGGGGACAAAGTGAAAGAGTTCACTACTTCCCACTAAATTACATTAAGGTACGTATTGATTGGGTAATAAATGCCAGTAGGGCTAAACTACAGCACCATCTACAACAGGAGCTGTTTCAGCGTTTCTTGAAGATAATGAAACTGGTAATGAAAGTACAACTATCTTATTACAGCACATTTGCACCCATGTATCACACCAGTAAAACAAAAAAAACCCCAAAAAAGCAGCAAATTGCCCCAAATGGAATTGGAGTAACCACACAATGAACACCCAGGGGCTCTCAGTTCAGGGCGTCGCTGCCCTATAGGAACTAAAAAAAGTACGACGGTGAGATAAGTCAGAGCGGCGATGTTAGCAAACCTGCTGTCTCAGCAGCCCGGCAGATGTGTTCCTGATAATGGCGACTCGCTGCATGCAGGTCCCGATGCCAAAACTCGAGCCAAGACTTCTGTTTTGTGCCCTCACGGCAAGAACTCTAGGACTCTCCATTAATCTGCGCTTAAGCTGCCTGGCTTCAAAAACAGATGCTTGAGGAGGATAAGACAACTCAGCAGGAGAGGAGACACCTAAGCCCGGGTTGGATAAGGAAAAAGTGGCAGCTTTACAGTGTGCCGTATCTGCTAGATGGGACTCGACAGGATGGGACAGGAAATTGTTTTTTTTGTTATCATTCCATGCTTGTCTGTATGAGAACGACATGTGCTCCTCCAGGTGTCACAACCACCACTTCTTCATGGAGATACCGTAACATGCTGTCGACTTTTCATATCCATCAGGGGGAAAAAAAATGCCAAGACATTTGATTTATTTTTAAAAATGTGCAGTAGTCACTTGTAGTTTCTCATTTTTTCTTCTGTAGTTTCCAAACTGCAAACAACAGAACGGCCATCGCCCTATTTGCATTTCTGGTTTGTTGGTTTGTTCAGTGTTTTGTGATGAGTAATCTTTGTTAGCACTGTTGTAGAAGAGTCTTAGCAGGAACATTAGTAATTATCATACATACAACCTTGATTCCATAAAGTTTGGTTTCTTTGTAAAACATAAATAAAACAGAATGAGATGATTTGACAATCCTTCTTTACATGTTCTCACTTGAAAACAGCACCAAAAAGTATAAATATTTGATGTTTTACCGTGTTTACTTCACTGAATCCGATAAATACCTGCTTATTTTGGACATTAGCGAGCTACAGGTTTCAAACTAGCTGGGACAGGGGCAGCAACAGACTGGAAAGAGGGTAGCATGTTATGAAAACACCTGTTTTGAATATTCCACAGGTAAACAGGTTCACTGGTAACAGGTGATAGAGTCATGATAATATATTAAAGGGGCATCCTTAAAAGATTCACTTGGTCACAAGCAAATATAAATGGAAAACTTCCCAAAGCTGTTGTTGGTGAACGTGGTTCATTGCCATATGATTGCACTCTGTGTTATTTTATATTTTTCAAGGCATCCTAACTCTTTTGGACTTAAGGTTTAAGTGTCTCTACTGTTTTACGGTCTTCATAAACCTTAGAAGAAGAAAATATTCGTCTTCCTGGTAAGGGCCACTTGTAATTTTATGTATGGCTGAAGAAAAGGACCACAAAAAGATTTTGTGTCAGACTTTTTACAGCAGAAAATCTTTGCCAAGTAGTTTTTTTTTGCCTTAACTTAATAAAAATTTAAGCATGGGGGGGTAAATTAAGAGCTTCTTCATCAGGCAGGGCTGCTTCTGAAATCAGCAGCTCTTTGTAGCTGCTGATTCTGTGTATTGTTGTCACTCCTGATAATAGCTTACACTTCTTTACCAGCTGCATATTGTCCTGAACATCAAGGTCGAGAGAACTTGCTAAACAGTAATTATCATCTCATCAGTGGATCAACACGTTTGCTCATATGGAGACAGGCTGCTGTGCACAGTTGTGTCGCCAGTGGAGCTCCGAGAGTAAGGCAATCTGTGCGGCTCATGTGATAATCTATGGGTCATATGACAGATGTAAGAGGCCCTAATCAATAAATGTCCTCATGCTTTCACTCTGAGTGCATCATTTATAATTCAGCTCCGTTTTTTTTTGTATGTATATTGTATTGAATAGCCAGTGAAAGGGACTGATGCCCTGTTGTGCATCTCTTGCTGATGAAACCGTCCGACTCCTCACTGTGAGTGTGAATATCGTTCCCGCTTCATCACAAAGCGTTACATCATTGTTTTTTTTCCGTGAAAAAAAAAGTGGACCGTGCGTCATGGTCATTGTAAGCATTTTTTGCATTTTATGTTTTTGCTCTCTCCCCCCCCCCCCTCCGTGGTAATCAGTATCTCAGAGATCTGCTTAATGGTGTGAGACAGTTTAGTCAACAGATCCAATGATAAACAGCCTATTTTTTTTTTTTTTCTTTTTTTGCCCGGTTGCTAGATTATGTTTTCAGGGAGCAGTGCATCAGCATTCAACAATATGTTATTTCTGCCTGTGTGGAATTGCGCTGGCGAGTCCAAGCATTTAATAAAAATCCGATAAAAAAAATAAATAAAAAATAAATAAATAAATAAATAAATAAAAAAAAATGATGCTGGTCACAGCACAGAAGACAGAGCTCCTCTGCTAAAGCGTATTCAAATCCACCCCCCCCCGCGCTTGTCTAACCATCATGAAAAAACTATTATACGTGGTCATTGAATTTTATGATTACACATAACAACTCAGCAGATAGGAAAAAATAACAACAGACAGCAAACCCAATTACAGTTCTGTAGCCCGACACCTAAGTTTGTTTGCTTTAATTTATAGCCTGGCTGGAGTGATGACTTGCTGGTGGCAGTGGAGCATGAAAGGCCACCAGCAGATTTATGCAGTCATATTTGTAGTCAAATGACAGGGCGGGGTGTCGAGGGGGGGGGGTTTATTCATATCACTGACCGGCCTCTTTTGTTTCTACCCTTGTGTATACACATTGGCCTCATAGTTTAGATAGTAGGGATGTTGGATGTGCTTATGGAGATGTTTTCTTGTTCAGGCCTGTAGCTGGGGGCTTTTTACCTTCATGTGGAAATAATTTTACCTTTTTGACTTTTAGATAAGAGCTCAAATTAGCTGCTTTTTGCCGACAGCGGTTTGGTCTTTTAGTACAGCTGGCTAATCTCGTCTCTTGTCAGGGAAAGTAGAAGTTGAGCCACGGGGATAGCGCGGCTTTAACCTCAAGGGCAACAACCCCTTTTTGGGTTTGGGTTGCATATCGCAGCGGATTAAATTGTGTCTGATATCATTTGAGAATTTTTGTCTCACACTTAAATTAGACACTCGCAATCACAGCTCCGACACATTCCCCCGGTCGCTTCCCCCGGTGGCTCCTCGCGAGGCCATTTGCACTCCTAAAAACGGGTCCGTGGGGCTGATGCGGTGGCGGGTCAAGGGTGTGCGATACGTGATGAGCAAGGGGAAAAAAAAGTGCCGTGGAATTCAGCACTTCCCTCGATACTCCGGCCGTCGTACAAAGGACATTCTGCACATTGAGGCGAGACAGTCATGCACGCAGACATTCGGCGCACACGTCCGCAGAGGCTCCCAACGGAATGTGTGACCCTTAACCCCGATACTTCCAGACAGTAATTAAAGGCGGACAGTGTATTATGTGACAGTGTGCAGTTGGTCCGATACAGATAGAGAGACACGGAGTAAGGGGACCCTGGGGACCAATGCATGTCCAAAATAGACCTTGGAGATTAGGGGCAATGCTAAAAAGCAGCCACACTTGTGCAGGAATGTCACAGCTCGCCACGATTTTGTATTAAGGCTGCCAGTATCCTTTCCCATAATGGCTAAATTCCTGACACCGTGAAGGTTAACAGGCGCGACTCCCTGCTGGCCGTTCCCTCCCTCTTGAAGAATGCATCACATTCCTATGGATTCATCTCAATTGGCTTTGAACGTTTTGAATGACTTGATCCGGTCAAGGATGCACGGAAACTGTCAAAGACCTACATTTTATGTAACATCGTAAAAACCAACTCGACTAATTGTGACCCGTTTTTTTCCGCTGTTTTCCTTTTTCTTCCATGTCATCCAGGAGAAGAATACACTCGAGGTAGACTTGTTATTATTTCTGTTTGTCCAGGAGAAGCACTGCAGGTTCTTTATTGCGATGTTACACAAGAGAGGTGGACACCACAAGTAGACCATTACTGTATCAGGTCACCCGCCGTTGTGTGAGACAATGAGCTTCATTATAACAAAGTGTGTCGTTATATCTTTCCCTGCTCCTTTGACTCCTGTTTGCCAGCGAGCATTATTAAAACTCACAGCTGGGCATTTATCATCCGTTTGGCAGACAAGGAGTCATTTTGGGTGCATTGTTTCAGAGGAGAAAAATGACATGTCGCTCCTGTCGGAGGATAATACAGAACAGAATTGTATTGGCACAAGAGAGTGTGGTTAACTTCTGAGTCATGCTGCAGATTTGGAGGATTAACGGAAGAACAATGAGAATCTTTCAGGGACTCAGATAAGCATATTGTGAAAATAGATAGGCAGCTATGGTGCCAGGAACTTTTTTTTTTATTATTTTTTGTTGGACTGACAGATAAGAGACTAAGATATAGTCTTAAAATTTGTTTGATGTGAAAAATTAATTAAACGCCAAATGTGTAAAAATTTCTCCGAAGAGGAAAAGCATCTGTTAAATGGTAACAACTTGATACAACATCAGAATCATTGGCTTTGTAATTAAAGGATAAGCCAATAAGGTTTCATTTTTTATAACACTCATCATATGCAAAATGGGTAGAGGAGCTGCATTGTTAAGGTCAAGTTTAAATTAGTTTGACTGTGAATTAGTTAGTGTGCCTTCCTCGCAGTGCAGCGTGCACAGCAGCAAAACAGATCATCTGCAGGTTGCTACCTGGGAAATGATATTCATTACGCGTGAGCTCTTCCTGGCACCAAATACCAATCTCTGTGTCTCACAAATTAACTGAGCCCCAGCCTACAGACTTGTTTTGACGCAATTTGTCATGCCAGCTTCATTTGCCCTGTTTAAAGCAGCAATTAGGAATTGGCTGCATTGGCGATGCCCTGGGGTAAGTCACACAGATACAGTTCTCGACCTTCGCACCCGCTGATACTCCGTTGCCAGTGGCCTCGTTGATGATCAAAAGCGTTACATTTTTACACCCTGAAGGACGCTCAACATGTTAGTCCCTCAGGTGTAATCCAGTGATGCATTCTGCTTCATTACCATTTCAAAATGCAGAATTACCTGTCAGGGCTCTATTGGGAGCCTGTGTTGCAGCACTCCCACACCCACAGTAACAAAGGGTACTGCCTCTTAACACATAGATTGTCATTAAATGAAACTGGAGCTATTTGTAGGTTCATTAATTACACCCTTTCACACACCACTTCCCTTTCCCCGGAACAAAGGGAAGGTGAACAAGGACTTCCATTTTTGCTGTACATCAATGTCAGATTACAGCCGTCCTGGCTTCAGCCAGCTTCCCCTGCTCACTCCGTGTGCCCCAGAGATATGCCATTAATTATAATGAAGTGGAGGGGTAAAAAAAAAAAAAGTGGCATTGATGTCAGTGTGTATACACTGTCACCTTAAACTTTATGCAAGACTCATGGCCGTGAAATTGAAGGGACTCGCTCTGAATTTTTTTATGGTTGTCACACGTTCCTGTGTCCCGAGTTCATGAATCCAAGTCTCATCCGTGAGGGGAAGCTCAGGGAGACGTCATTCAAAATGTTGTCCATTTCCTCCAGACGGCCAAATGTTCCACTGCAATTAGTTCAGAGGGTGATATTAGACTTGAGTCATCATCCCGGTATTGTTTGGGCCTAATGAGTAACTGGAACATATCCTGTTGTTTGCCATGGAATGTGATACTTTGCTGTACATTAGGCACTCTGGAAGATAAAACACTGTGCAGTAAAGCTGAAGGAAAATGGGGGGGGAGGATAGCATTTCCCACTTTTCATAAACATAAGCTAATGAGCCACTGAGAGTTGGCCAGCAAACATCAACCTCTCTGCTTTATGTTTGTGCTGAGATCGAGTGTGTGTGCTGAGATCGAGTGTGTGTGTGTGTGTGTGTAGCTTCCATTGTAGCAGGAAATGTTTGTTCTGCATTTCAAATTAAGCTTTTTTTTTTTTTTTAATAAGGCCAAACGCTGTGAATACAGGAGCAAGCATCTATGGATTAATCAACCATCTTTACATATTTTCAAA
>JAPZDV010000004.1:18001982-18026590 GCA_029814665.1 Acanthurus lineatus | reverse complement strand
TAAAAAAGCACGCGTCATCAAGCCTTTCCTGCTCGCAGTCTGTAAGGTTTTTCCATGCGATTGCTCCCATCAAATGGACCGTGGCTTAACGTGGCTGTGTGGAATGTTAATCAGTGTGGAGTTTGATGAAGGTAATAATTAGAAGGAGAACATTCCTCCATGAAAAGACACGACTGTCGGTGTCTCACAGCGTGTATGATGATGTGTGGGCTGGTCTTTGCTTTCAGGTTACCATTGCAGGGAATCTGTCAATGATTATTTCTATCATCGTTTCATCACTTTGTAAAATAAAAAAAAAAAAAAGTTTCGACATCTTGAAGACTTATAATTTCCCCGGAGTCTAACTTCCTGTTTTACAGACCCCCCCAACAACATCCTTGAAGTTTACTTTATAATTTAAAGCTAATTATACAGAAAATTTGCATCCTGTTCAAAAGCAGCTCTTTTCCAAACCAAAGTTAATATTCATTTGTTATTAATTTATATGTGAGAATTCATTTTTTTTCACATTTGTCGAATTGTTTGTTTGCATGTAGACAAATTTCAGGTTTTTGTTTGTGCGTTTGACCTGCTGTGTACTGACTAAAAAGACTATGGAGTGTCATAATAATTATTTGGAATTAATTAGCCTAATTGGAAGTTTGCTAATTGAATACTGTTTGTGTTTTCCTCTATAATCAGCACCAAAATTACACAGTTATTTTCATGAGGTTTTTTCTAGTTCATTATGAGGAAATTACAGACGTTTAAAATGAAATGTTACCAAATTACCAAAAACGTTTTACTCAGTTATCGAAATTATTTTGATAAAACTGTCTAACCGTAATTGTTTCAGCACTTATACAGAACAAGAGAAGCATCCCAGCTTTTACATCTTGATGTCATATTACATTGTTCAGGTTTCTTTACTCAAGGTCATCTCATCCTTTTATTTGTCTTTTTTCAAGAATATCGTCCGACTCAGGGGATCGGACTCTGACCATAAAGCTCTATTGGTTAATGGAGGTCTTACAACATTAAAATGGGGTCTTCTGGTCATAAATTGACTTTAATATGCTAGAGGTTCAGATTAGTGAGGTTTCAGTGGCTGTGAAACCGGGATAACGTCTCTAAAGGTTAACTTTTTTTTTTTTTTATTTAGGTCTTGGTTCCAGCAGCCTCTGAGCCCGGACAATGCGAGGCCCAGTTTTGTCACTCTCATGGTTTTGTCTGCTCCTGGTGAGGCCCTAGGTGCAGAGTGAAATGAATCTTGGGTAAAGGCTCAATTAAGAGGCGGGATCCCTCGGCATGCCGGAGGCGCTCTGCGGTCTCCCCGGTCTGAATAGAAAGTGTCAGGAGGCGCTAAAGCATTGAGCGGTGACCGTCAACTCAGACTGACAGCATGTCATCTCTCCTCTTTCAGCTTCACCAAGCAGTGCCCCCTGCTCACCTCCCCCCCTCATACAAACACACACACTAAAACACATACCACATCCATATCCTCACATACTGTACATACCAAACACACACACACACACACACACACACACACACAAATAGAGCCTCCCACACTTTTACATTTGAGGCTTCAAGCAAAACTTCTGGTGAGTAACTCATTGACTCAGACAAATATTATCATATTCTTCCTCTTGCTCACTCTCATCTCCTGCTTACACACTTTTCCATGTGGCTCAGCACACATAAAAGCATGCACACACACACACACTCTCCCCTGCTAAGGAATGCACATTCACACAGATGAATGTGCACACACACTGACAGAGTAATTAGTGGGTAGGAGTTCAGAGTCTTGGTGGTTTGTGGTCTGGTCGCAATAAAAAAACTCTAGTTAGCCTCATTAATCTTGGTATCTACACAGGGGAATTCAAACCTTCTTTTTTTTTTTTTAAACTCACCAGCAACATTTTAGAAAAAAACAGCCTCCAGAACACAAACTATCAGATATTCACCAGGGATCTTTAACAACATTGGCGTCAGTGTATGATGAGTGCAGCAGCACGTCCTGATATGAAAAAGGCCTTGATTTGAAGAGGTTTTCTCAACCTCTTTGTGGGTGCCGGAAGAAACAGAAGCGCTTTGTTAATACACCCATTCAGCGAGGTGAAAGCGTTTAAACGGTTGACCCAAATGTGCCCAACTAAAGCACCATTAGAAAGAAAGCAAAGTGGATCTTGTGGGGTAAATAGCACAATCGTTTCTAATACATTGGAGTTGGGTGCGGTGGCATGCTGCCGAGGCCGGGGCTATTTCTATTCAAAACGGCTTCGGTCACGTGATCCGGGGGCCGTTTGCGCTTGGCTGAACCCGGCTCCCTGGATTGGATCACCAATGTAAGGCCCCGATTAGAATGCTGAAGTGGATCAACAGATGAGTCACCTTCCCTTGGCTCCTGCATCAAGCTGTTTGTGTCCACATGCCATTCAACGCTGGCTTATGCACTGAGCTCCATGCAGGAGCCTCCAGCGCAGTCTGAGAGGAGTTTGTGTGTGAGGTTTTGAGGTTTTTTTTAAAGGAACTTGTTCCTTGTTATGTGACAAGCTCTTATTGCTTCATGCACTTACCTAAATGTACTTGGGGGGGGAAAAAAATCAATGTGATATTGTTTTCCTGGTGAGTTTTGGCGAATAAAACTTTCAGCGTCTGCGTATCATTTTGTTGCTGCACCGATTCTACTTTTTAACTCCCAAACGGGGCTTTCAGTGACAATAGATCTGCAACCTGAGGGCAGTTTTCTCTTTCACCATTAGAAACTTTTCTTGGCTCATTCCAGCTTTCACAAAACTCTGTCTTTTTTCAGCCAGGATTCAATATTCTTCTCATGTTTTCCATGAGAGACGGAGGAGCTCTTGTTTGGTGCAACTTTGGGCTATTTCACTTTTTTGACCTTTTACATGCTCAAAAACAACCTAGATAACACACATAAGGACCAGCAAAAACCCAAAAAAAGCCCAGCACAGCCTCTTCCAAAAGCACAAACAGCTATCTTTCATGCTTTTGTTCTTGTGGGATGCAACGGCTTCAATTCGTGACCTCCGTGTTTCTAAAATCTCGGCTTTGGCCCTTTTCTCAGTGATGAATATGATAATATTATAATACCTCAGGTTATTGGCAGATGTTTAAAAGCTGACCCAAAATAAGTGCTCTTTTTTTCCCACTTAAAAAATGTGTAAATGGATGCACGAGTTCGTTCATTCTAGTGACAAAAAAACTAGAATTCACTGATCCCGTATGAAGATTATTTCAGTTTGCTTTTTCCAAACCAGCCAGCCAAAATCTAAAAATTTCATTCTTTCCTTTAGTTCACAGGATGTGCCTAAATGGTTGAACCCTTGTCAAATTACCACTGTATTATATCAAAAGCATAATGTGCATTTATTCATACAAAGATTTCGCAGAGCGTCACTCGAATAAAGGTAGAGCACCTAAACTCGATTACATAGGCCAGTGAGCTGGTAAAAGTTACAGGAATCTTCTCTGTCAAAGCTCAGGGCTGTGAAATGTGTTTCATCAAAGGAGAAAATACAATCGCTCGTGTTTTTTTTGTTCAGTCATCTCCAATTCAGCACTGTAATTGTAGATGTGCATCATGAATGATAAAAATTATGCAGCTGGTACTGACCCGGCTGCTAGCGATGCATCATCAATAATTGATGCCTGCAGAAATAAACAATATAATATACTCACTGGCTCAGTGTGATGTTTAAACCAAATTTATTTAAAGCCATTAATTTTTTTATCTCTCCGTCTACAATAACTAAACATGTGTTAAACAGCTCACAGATGGATGAGTGCAAAAGTTGCTTCGTATCTCTGTCGGATAAAGCTAATTGAAAACCTGTTCACTGCTGTTTCTCTGTTTTATTAACCAAATAACGGCATATTATTTCTGAGAATTTTTAGATTTTTTAAAAAAAGACCCAGAGATACTCTGATAACTCTCATTTTGTGATTAATGAAATCATTTCTCCTGAATCTTAATCAACGAATATTTTTCTTCTCTCCGGTTTTATATTATGGATTTTGTCTTCCATATTTTAGCTGAACTTATTGCTAATCTGCAATAATATTATGCAAAGTTATTGATTATGAACTGATGGCTGTGACCAACAGTTGGGAATCATGTACATTTTTTAAAAAATGAAGTAATTCAAACTTGTTTTTCAGAACTGACAGGTTAAACTTAGAAAAAGAATTATAGTAAAACTATTGGACATCTCTCCAAATCTTTCCTTCAAAAGCAACCTTGTGAGGTGAAGCTGCTCTGTTTTCAGGTATTTTGATTCAGGTTTGATATCATTATCCGCACTGAGGGCTGAAGAATTGTTGTTGGTATTCAGCTGATAATTTCTCTGACCCACAATCCTCTTTGGTTACCCAGCAACAGGCAGCTAGACGACGTCCCCCTGGAGGGAGATTTGGTTTAGGAGGCAGAGGAAACGGGAAGAGGCTGGCCTATGGCAGAGAAAAATTGAGATGCTATCTTCTATCAAGTGCAGATGTACGACCCAATCAGCACCCTTGTTTCCAGTTTATCTAATGCTGCTGCTGCAGGATGTCTCCTGAAGCAGGGGCATTGCAGTAAAGCATGTCAACTGTACCCAACAGAAGAAACAGAGAAAAAAATATATAGCACAAATATCTTGGCGAGAGGTTTTCCATGACCTGTAGCAACGCCGTAAAAGATTCCACGGTTCAATATTCTTTCACATTTTTATGAAAAAAGTTTTTCATGCAGAAAAACTGTTATTTCTCTGTGTGCTCTCAGGGTGATGTTCGCAGTATGAATGCATCGCCTGCTTGAGGGTAACATGTCGCAGCAGACTCGGATGTGGAAGGAGCTCTGCTCTCTGTGAGTCTTTGCATACCTGTGAACGCAACGCCGCGCCTCTGTATTGATCTGTTGTATGGAAATAGTTACGTCGGATCGATCGGCTGAACTTGTCGGGACTGTGCTCATCATGTGCGGCTGAGCGGGCCAGCGAGGCAGGAGGTGTGATGGCTCTGTTAGTCAGCAAAAGCTGTGTTTTTACTGAGAGGAAGCTGCAGTGCTGAAAGACCAACGGATAAAATGAGTAACTTATGTAGAAGAAGCAATACTGCACTTTAAATTAAAAAAAAATCACTTAATTTAAAGAAAAATGCATTGTTACCTTATATAAAGGTCCAATGTGTGGGATTCAGGGGCATCTATTTGTGGAATGTGGCAGAATCGATATGTAATACTCATTAATATGTTTTCATTAGTGCGCAATTAGCTGAAAATAATATTTGTGTTTTCATTACATGAGAAAAAGCCGTGTTGGTCTACAGGGGGAGCAGATCCTCTTCCACAGAGCTCACTGCGTTAGACTGACATGTTTCATGCAAAAAAACAACCAACATTTGTGATTAAAATGTATCAGATGTGATTCAGACAGTGTTGAAGCGCTCAAACACAAAGTGATGAAAGTTTCATTTACGTCAAATGTCACATTTAATGACATCTGTTGATTTTTTTCTCTCTCATTTCATTTCACTTGTTTTTCTCATGTCGTCAATGAAACTCACCATTACCTGTAAAGAAAAAATAGCCTATTTCTCTGAGTTTAATATGCTGAAAAAATATGGAGTAATGTAGCTACACAACTCTACATAACATATATAACATACATCCGCTTGTTTGTAGACATTTTACCACAGAAATGTGATATATTGTGCATTTCAGTCAATCTACAGAGGCATTACAGGTAAAACGCCCTGTTCGCTCTCCTAAACACCACACCGGCTGTATTAAGTTACTGCTGACACGGACGTTTCCTTCTGCTGCCACTCCACAATCAAAGTGTTCAACTAGTGAAAGTGCTCATTATGGAGCAGAATGGCTCCTGTCGGTGTGGTATTATAATATAATATATCATTAGATTGTTATTATCGATGCATTAGTGTGTGAGCAGCTCACTGCTGTAGCTGACCAATGGAGCCAATTAGCTGCTTTATAACTGTTAAGCCCAGTTAAAGCTACAGAATTACATCATAGTTAAAGTCAATAGTTTAGTGTCTACATGAAATCCATTTAATAGCTGGTAATTATTGCTGCCAGGGTCCTGCAGAAGATAAGGAAACAACATATATTTGTCTTAATAATAGCTGCTTCAGGTTTTGTTGGAATATTGACATACAAACGTTGACTGTGTGATTGTTGTGAGGCAGACATGCAGGTTAGCTTAGACTATTTTTTGGCCTGGTATCACTTGAGAGAATGGCTTTTCTAGTTTCAAACGATACCCAACATGGAAGTCGTCACAAGTGAGTCAAGACTTCTATCAGGGATCATTTTAATAGTCGCCTTTGTGATGGGGCTTTCGACTTTAAAGAGAAATGTTTAAATCATTTTCAAACAAGCCATGTTTGCTCAGAATACTTGTTTGGGTCCATCAGGCTTAAGCTGTCAAGGTTGGTGAAGCACAAGCATCAAATACTGATGCACCTCGATATCGTATACAGCACATGAGTAAATATGCTTCATGTGTCGACACATGCATGTGTATGTTTTTGGGTAGTATTTTTTTATGTATTGATTTCGAGTCAAATCTCACACACTGAGAACAGCCGAAAACATCTGATGGTGACTGGATGCACAGGAATTCAAAGTAGACGTCTTTATTGATGTGCGCACCTTTTCCATTGTTGAAGCTGCCCCCAGAACAGACATCGATTCTAAATTCACCCTGCAGACGACTGAGAATCGATCCCCCTTTTTTTTTGTGTCGCCTAGATCTTCTGCCAAGTACAAACCTGGCAAATGTCTCTCTTTCCGCTGAGAGAGAAAACGACTTGGTGTTGTGAGAAAAACGCACACCAGCAGTGAAGGCAATGTTTTCTTTTTTCTTTTTCTTTTTTTTTTTTTTTTGTCTATGGTTCAGCACCCTAATTGAATTTTTTAATAACGCTTACCAAAAGAAGAGAAGGTAGTTTGCTCCCTCTCAACTCAGCCTCACTTGTGGATTTACAAGGCATTAACATTCTGGAGAGAATGGGCCGCTCTCCTTTGAGAGGAGGGGGGAAAAAAAAAACATTGTCAGGAAGCAGTTGTCTGTAAATGAATGGCAGGGTCACCCACCACAGTAAAATGTTAATGAGGAACAGTACACTGGCTCAGAATGCAGGAGGGCTTGAAAGAGGCAGGCTTGAATGCAACACGCCACAGTAATTGAGGCGTACTCTCCTTGCGACGACCGCTGAAAATGAACAATACCAAAACATATGGCAGCGTGGTCACAGTTTGAAATTGTTTTTTTTTTTTTTTAAGGAACTACTTTCTTTTAGCATTTTTGGCATCTGCTTGCTGAACACTGGAGCATAAATCATAGATTGGCAGCACTGCAGCTAATAGAGGGGAAGGCAAAGGTCAAAGCAAACAAATGATGTCAACAGATTTTGGACACGTGACAGAAGTGTGACAGAAATGGCAGAAAATAACAGCCAGGTGGGACACCTTTTTTATGAAATGAGATTCAGATTTGAAAATTCTGTGAAACCGGTGAGGCTTTACGATGTAAACTTCTGATGTGAAGGTTGTGGAGTTTTTTTTTTTTGGTGAAGGACAAATTTGCTGAAATGTCATGTCGTATCTGACTCACACTGCGGTAGGTAAGGAAGTGTCATTGCAAGTGTTTGCTCGGTGATGTGATCAGCATTTGACGGACACGTTATAGAAACAGCGTGACCTTTCTGAAGCTTCTGTGGATATCAGCAGTTTGTGGACGACTCAGCTGCACACGTCCACTCTGCAGACACTGTCCTCAAAAAGAGGTCCCCCGGCCTTATCAGCTCAGACTGTATGAAATTTTAATTTCACATTGGGATAATGTCTGACTGTTCTATCTTGATTAATGCATTTCTACTACTGGATGAGGGTATAGTCTGTGATTGCAGGCGTCTAAGGGACACTGTCATAAGGGAATACAGTGTGAATGCAAAAGTGGAATAACAGTGGATGAAGGAATACAGGAAGACAAGCTAGAAAAAAAGGCAGAGAATGAAAAAGAAGGAACATTTGTAACCAATTAGACCTGCAGAGGAGAGGACTTTTAAATGAAAGTGTTCCCCTCAAGGTTAATCACAAACTATTTCATAGGTATTCATTAATAATCAGTTAGTTCCAGATTTTTTTTTTTTCCAATTTCCTTACTGCTTTAAGAACAATGACAAAATACAGTCTCATGTGAAGCAAATATGTATTTTTCTTTTCTAACCTCTGACGCTTTTATTTTTCACCACACAACAAGTCGCATCAAGACTTTTTTTTTTTCTCCCCGCAGTATTATGCTAATTAGGATGAGGCAATTGTACCCCTGTGGGCTAAACACTCACCTGACTCATGATTACTGCCTGAGAAGTGGCACATAGTTCACAAAGTCAAACTCATGAAATACAACACCACTCAACTACTCCTTCAGAGTCTGACGCCCCCCCTCCCCCCCGCACAGCCAAACAAATGATCTCCTGTCAAAAAAAACAGATGCTTTTTACTGCTTTTACCTTCACTTACATGACATTAAAATAAAGTAAATTGCTTCATATGTCTCTCTAACCTTCTGGCTAATATTCTTTTTTACTAAGTAACCGTATTTTACACATAAGGGGTGAACCTGAAGCTAAAAGCAGTGTATATGCAGCACTTTACTTACAGGTGGTTGCCTTGGTTACCTGAGGCTGGACACTGTATCTGGAAAAAAATGAAAATTGATGAAGGCAACACACATCGGTGAAGTATGTGAGAAAAAAAATATAGAGCTGCACACAATATGCGTCTAATGCAAGGACGGACACAGCGCCTGTCTGAAGCTGCAGGAGCAACAACCCACCTGTCCTCTCTGGCTGAGCTGCCCTCTCTGGAGGAAGAAAAAACATGTTTTATTATTGTTGTTGTTGTGGCTGCATTAACACAAAACCCAAAGTTTGATAAAAATGAAATAGCTACATCACTCAGATTTGGACAGGTACGTCTCTAGGGGGACGTAAAGAGAAGACACTTCAGAACAATTCAAAAAAACAAACAAAAGGTGATGTAAATCAATATTTAAACACCTCCATCATGTGACACTGTAGCATCCAAAGCTAACATTTGTGCCTTTCTTTAATAATTCAAGGTGCTTTTTTAAATTGTGGAAATGATTAGTGATGAATGACATAATCTTGAGAATAAAAATGTTCTCGTTTGCTTTTGAAAAATGCACAGCTTGTAACTTTTTTGCATCATGTTGACCAAGATTGCCTTCGATTGCTATCAACAAATTTTAGCTAATGCAGCTCACAACGTGCAAGATAACCCTTCAGTTATGACCATGACATACATGGTGTTTCTTTCTGTTCAGTCAGGTTAAATTTAATATTATTTACAACCAATACAAAGTAAAATGCCATGTATAAAAGCAGACCATCCTATGGCCTACCGTTAGCATGTATCTGCAGTACAGACGCCCAAGTTAGCTTCTGTTTAGCTGTTAAGCTAAGTTCTTGAACATTCTTCATTTGGGTTGTAATGGATTTTCAACCAACCAGAGAAGCAGATGTAGCTCTCAAAATGACTATGGACATCCCTGTTAAGTTTGCTTTTAGTTTGAGAATCTGATAAAATGATAAATGGAGGTCCAGTTCGTAATAATGTATCTTGGTACGGAGCATTAGCACTTAGCTGTCTGCTGTCTCTTCTCACACAGCAGGGTTTATTAAATCCTTTCGCCCACTGCACTTCTAAGGTTTTCTTTTTCATTTTATCTTTAGGTAGACTTTGCATGAGTACTCAGCCAATAACTGTAAAATGTTCTCCATGGTACTGTATATTGCATGTTAATTGCAAAGCCCTGAGGTGGAGGTCTTTTGAGTAAGATCAATCATTTTCCCAAAACGAGTTATTCAAATGTGCTTGCTCCTAATGAACATGATATCTATCATCCGTGGCTCATTATGTTCCATATAAGCACAGTCAATCAAAGACTCATATTTAGATTGAATTCATGTCCTCATAAAAAACGGGGAGTGCATCGTTATTTTTGCAGAATAGTTTTCTGTAGTTTATAGCACAAATAATAATTACCCTGAACAAGATGAAACTAAGTCTGTGGTTTTCTTGCTCAATATTTTAATAACTTAGATAGTGGGAAGCTAAAAAACTGTCATAAAGGTAGCTCAGCACTTATTTTATAACTGCATATTTCCTAATTTCATTACTTGTATCAGAACTCTTTTTGATAAATTACTGCTTTTCAAACACAAGTACATCTTTGGTATTTTTTCAGGATCCACAGCTGACTGATTAATAATTACAAATCTGTTCATTTCTTTCATAAATGAGTGTTTCAGTGGTGCTAATTTACTGTTCTTGGTAAACTGAGTAGATCTTTTGTTTCTTAAACTATTCAGTCACAGTTTCTGTGCTTGATTTGTTTTGATACTTGTACATATGCGGAATATTTTCTCTTTCTTAAAACTGCTCTAATAAAATATTTTCATATCATTGAGGGATCTTATGACTCTGTGGTGGTGGTGGTTATGATATGAAACACATCAAACCACTTTAACTCTCTATTAGACAAAACAAACAACAGCACAGAGCTATTATTTAAGGTGGGATGCGGAGGATGAATTGAAGGCTGAAAAAAAGGCTGAAGATACTGCAGGATTAAGAAACAGTTAAAGCACCAAATACCCCATTTTTTCTTAGCGTACGTTCAAATTTGAAAAAAATTGGTTTGTATTGGTGAGCTTTAGAGTTGTTAAAAGACAGAGTCGGTGTAGCTGGTCCACCTTGTTCCAGTCTTTAGACTAAAGCCAGTAAACACTGCAGTGACTCACTGACATAAGAAAGATATCTCACTGTTAAACAGCACGGAACCAGTATATTAACTCCTCTGTTAAATACATATTTCTTGGTTTAATAATTCAAAACTGCATCCTGGAACTGATTTCATTGACCTGAAGAGGTGAGGAAACTTTGTTCTCTATATAAAAAAAGTGGGTCAAAAGAGTCGAGGCTGCTGGTGGTGGTGGTTGTGGTTGGGGGGAGGTTTACGCCACCATCACAACAACAACCTGGCCTTGACATGTGAAACAGTGTATATTGAAGGAGACACTGGAGACCTGGTCAGGTTGTAAGTGCTTTGGTCTGTAGCGTGCGCCATGACCCCTGGCAGGGCCTATTAGAGGAAATGTCTCTGTGGTCTACATGCCTCCAACCTCTCCGGCAGTCACCGAGCAACATCAATTACACCCACAGCAGCTCCAGCCTATAGCTACACTTGTATATTACCATCACCACAGGGGTAATTGGTGCACTATATACTTCCAATTCCAAGCAAGTCGCAGCCTATTTTTCCAGTCAGTCGACACTGGCCCATGTAAAAATTTGCTATTACGGCCCGCAGCTTCTCGATGGGGTGCTGAGATTGAACAAGAAAGGGGGAGGAGCAAAATAATGTACCAGCGGTGATCACAATGATCAGCTGTGAGATATTGATGCATGTGGGAATATCAGTTTCTGCATTGGCGAATGAAAACCTTTTACCGGCAGTGAATCACCAAAGAAACGACAGCAAATATGAATAAAGATGATTTTCTTTTTCTTTCTTTTTTTTTTCCTCCCTCTTCACATATTCCTCTGAGATGAATGTATATGCATGATGCGTCTCGCTCCCTGCGGCAAGTACTATTCAAATGTCCTCCACTGCAGTGACGCACACACACATAGAGTGTTGTCGGGATCAGACCTGTGACCTTTTCATTTACAGGACAGTTTTGCTTCCCACCAGGCCAACGTCGCCTTCAAGTGACCAGACAGTTGTGTAACAGACAGGATGACAACAATAATTAACTCCACTTATTACATAGTCCAGGATAATGTAAATGTCTCATGTCATTTCTGTTTATAATCCCTAACTTGACTGATATTAGTCATGACAGCAAGAGTTCACATACACACACACACACACGCTTCCTAACGCCACACTTGAATGCGTAATGCCATACACACGCAGTGAAATTATGCACACATGTGTGCACTCTCTTTAAATTCAATTTATTTCAATTACGCCCTATTGACACGACATTATGATCAAAAATGTGTTTTCGCAGCTTAAACATACAGTAAACAGAGTGACAGATGAGTCAACACAATGATTGCTTACGTTGCATTCGTTTACACAGGAGCTTCACTTACATGCATGCACACTTTACAAACATCATGTGTCCTCTGTGTGTGTGTGTGTGTGTGCGCGCACGTGTGCGTGTGTGTGCTCAGTGTGGACTCTGCAGCAGATGAAAGGTCAGTGGAAATACATCCATGTAGGTGGTGCACATTTAAAAAAGCCAGAGAGAGCAAGAGCCACACACACACACACACATAACAAAAACACCATTCTCACACATATAAAAGGCACCCCAGAATGCAAATTTATGCCAAAACACACACATACACACACAGATGCATACAATAAGAGCAAACATAAACACAGAGCTGCATACCCTGAACAACAGAATGGCAGAGATGGACACATGCACGAACATACATGGGTGCACACATACAGAAACACCAGGCCCCCTGGCTCAGGCACTGGGGCCAATTAGGATGCCAAGGCCAATGCATCATCTGAGGGAGCCAGCTGTCTGTGGGCTGCCCTGATGTGGCTGTGCTCACTGTGCTCTGTAAGCCCTCTGCTCCTGGGGGCCTGGACCAGATCTGACACACACACACACACACACACACACACACACACACAGGCAATCTCACCCTCACTCACTCTCTCAAGAAACAAGCTGCGTGTAACCAGTAATAGGTTAACCGGTTAGCTCATGCAACAATTTCACTTCCATTTCCCTCGTTTGAATCATTAATGTTGCAACGCTGGAACAAGACCTCGGACGAGATGATCTGTGTCTTATTGTTTTCAGAGATGTTTTTTTCAAAAACTGTGACCTCGTTTCTCGTGAATGTTGCTGCATCTTCGAGGAAAAAAAATGTCTTTGTCAGTGAGGAACATGATAAGCATGTCAGAAATGTTCTTGTTTTTCTTTCCCACTTTTTTTTGAGTCTTTGCCTCTCCCTCATTCCACCATCTGCTGTTGTGCAATCTAGAAAATCTTTAGCTCTGTTTGCGCTGGATAAACAGCACTGACCCATTGGCATGTAAAGGAAAATGCAGAGGCTGTAAAAATCTGCCAATCTGACAGTTTCTTTTGCTATTGGTATTTATACTATTATCCCTAAAACAAATATATCCATGCACTAAATGTGAGATAAAAGCAAAGGTTAAAATGAAAACACAAAGGGGACCTCGGTAGATTTTTTTCGGTTTTTTACTCACTGGAGTGACATTAATCAGACAACGACTGTAATATATTTTATAGTGTCTTTATTTTCCAGACAGAGACACAGTCTAATGTGCAGCAGAGTCTAGTCAAGTGCTCGACCTTGACCATCTGCTGGGTAGGAGAAGTGCTGAAGTCTCCCAGAGGACACACAGAGTTGCTGCCGAGGATGAAGGAGAAAGAAAAAAACCACATGAGGGCAGCTAGGAAGAACATTTTTTGGTTGTTGTTGTTATTGTTGTTGTTGATTCTGGCGACCCCTGTGGACAAAAGTGGAAGTGTTTCACTGCAAACCGTCCCACAGATTTTGATTTGCTAACATTTTTTTATGTGCATTAGTTTGCAAAGCAAGTTTAAGTGAGAGGAAACTCATTCTTAATACTATTTTTGAACCCAGTTGTTTTCATCACAGTTATCTGACATGATAACTGAACTTTGGGCTTGTGTATGGGTCACAAATATACCCAGAGATGCGGAACGGAGTATTTATTGGCAATGTTTAGGGCTAAACATGTTATGAAACAATATAAGTTACACAACCATATTTTTTTAATGGGTGTGTCCTCGTTTGTTTGTATTTGGTGCCCGTCCGCAAGCATGTGACTGACATGTGACTTCACATTCTCAATGATGGCTTAATTGCTAGTCCTCCCAACAGGCGGCAGCAGTGTGCTAAGAAAAGTTGCAGTGTGTTAAAAAAAAGAGCAGGGAAGAAGAAGAAAACATTAAGCTATCAAACATGGATGTAAACAGCAAAATATTGCCGAATGTTTGCGTGGAAGTGGATGAATCCAACACTATTGTTTGGCCTCAGGGATACAAACAATCTGTTGCATGCAGCTAAAAAAAAAAAACAATCACAGCACACGGTCCAATTTGGTGGCAGATCTGCAGCTTTCCATCATATTGGATCATTCTCAGCAGTGGGAATTTGCCTATTTATCATGAAATTGAAGCTGCTCCAATTTCCTCTTTTTCCATCGTGCACTTGAAGGATTTTCTCATCCACGTTTGCATCGAAGTTACGATTGAATGTCACTTCTTCACCTTGAGAAGTCCTCAAACTGCTCCAGAATAAAATGAAATTTGGAAATAATTCTGTCATATCTGGGCATCTCCATCTGCTGAGGATGATACAATCTAAAGCTCCAGATCACCAACCAAATCAAATCTTGTGGTTAAACCATTTTTTGCAATTACTTGAAATCACATTATATCATTTGAATCCCAAATATGTGTTTTAATATGTGATATTAAAAAATAACCAGCTACTTCTGCTTGTTATTAGATAATCCAGTAATAGATTTTAATGAAGACAGTGCTGTGCTTGAAAAACATGGCAGTTGCTGGATGTAAAACTAGCACTTCTCAAAGTGATTGTGTTCAAAAAATCTCTCTGCCCGACCATTAGGAACATTAGGATGCCATAAAAGTTCTGGCAAGTTGAGCCAGTCACCGTAAAATTATTTGAAGCAATTTAGTTCTCCATCTGTATTCTCCTTACACGGCAAATCCCACCTGTCAGCCTCTCAAAGCAGGTTCGAACAAGCACCAAGAACCATCTGAAATACTTACACATGAATAGTAGAAATGCATTCGTGCTTTTAAAGGAGAAATCAATCCGTTAATGAAATACACTCCTAAAATAATTAGTAGTTTTTTTGTCTTTTTGTCTTTTATTTTTTTTGTGGCCTTGGACAAGCAGTGCACATTTGTGAGTTCCTCCTGCAAACAAAAAGATTCTGTTCATTTTGTGCCAACAACAGAAAAATACTTGGACATCTGACAATGAATATGGAGGCGACTTCGCAGTTGCGATGATACCACCCGGGGTATCTATGAGTGGATATGGGCCCTTTTTTTTTTTTTTTTCCTGTTAACAACTGTTAGCACTGCAGTGAAAATCATTTGGATGTAAAACGTTGCGAGCCAACAAAGTGAAGGCACCAAGTAATTGTAACTGGAGTAGCTCCAGGTTTTGTCACAGATCACAGGATTTCTTGCCTAGTTTCTTCATTTGTTAGCATTTCAGCAATTAGTGGTTGAACTCCCACATCGTTCAATATATCCTCGCTTTTTTTTTTTTTTTGTTCATGTCTTATATGTTTTTCCGACAGGCAGAGATGTGTCCGAAAGGCTCGTGGAGAAGTGTCACAATCCCTCAGAGGGTCTGTTTCTATCACAGTTTGCTTATCTGAATCACACGGCTGTGTGTTTGAACAGGAATGGGGTTTTTGGTGGATGTACAGCCGGGGAGCATCGCAGACAGAGACCACTAGCTACTGTCGCTGTGACACAAGTTCCTCTTGAGGGCAAACAACGCAGAGGCCTGTTACTGGGGATGATAATTGAATGAAATAGAGATTGGATTGGAAGCTCCTGTCACTGCCAGACACATCAGCAGGTTGATGACTCGTCGCTCCTGGCCCCCGGGGTCTGGCTGGTGAGAAAGAAACAGCCTGTTTGGATGGCTCTCTGCTTTACTTTTTGCCTTTAAACTTTCCTGCACAGAGTAAAGTGGGTTATAACTGCACAACAATAATTTTTTTTTTTAAGTCTCACAAACACCAAACCTTACCTTTCCCCCCTCCTACAATACCAGGCACCAAACTAGAGGCTTTTCGGATAAAAAGCATACACACACACAAACACACATACACACACTCGAACTCACACACTGAGCAAAAACAAAGGCGGGAATGGGAATCTTTTCAGTTTTAATTAGTCGTTGCTGCTGTGTTTTGGAGGCGGTGCAGGGGTCAACAGTAATTGGGTTGTTTTCATATTGAGGCATTCAGAGCAGAACGAAGGGATATGGGTCACAGCGAAGTGATCCCACAATCCCACTGCCTGCTTTCCAGCCTCTCTTCCTGCCTCCCCCCACCTCCCCCCCTCAAAGCAACCCCACATCCCCCACCCCCACCCCCACCCCCCTGCCCCTCATCCGCCCTGGCACCAGAGCGTTAACTGGAAAGACTTGTGGATCCTGGCAGGCCTGGCAGCTGGAGAGGGGCCACGGCACCGCCCTCTCAGCGCCGCTCCAAGTCGGTTCTCACCAAGACCAAATGGAGGAATCTGGAAAGCTCCGCTGTGCCATTAAGAACAGGCTTCTGGGAACATGTCTGAGAAAAATAGCAGGACATGAGGCTTTAGAATGAAGTGGAGGAATCGCGGTTCCCTGGAAGCGACGCCAGGATTTTTCTTTACCAGAGGTACCGGGAGCGCCAAAGTGTGGAGTTCCAAGCCAAACTTAGAAAAGCCCGATTTGGAGCGTAGAGAGGGAGATGATACAAATGGTAAGACAGCAGAAATTATTCAGTTGGAGCACAGTTGTGGAGGATAGACTCGATCCAGATGGTCAGCTCAGCGTCTGTCAATAAATTATTTATTGACTGCTTTCATCTCCTGACATCTTAAGCGCAAAAACTTAACTTTGTATTCACGGATCAAACGTAAAGGGCTGGATATTCTTGTGAACACTTGCTTTGTGACAGTTGTGTCACATCAGTATGGAGACTTATAAATTACACACAACTACATAATGAATGCACATGAGCTTTCCAAGCACGAAAGTGCACTTTAACAGTGAAGTTTTCCAAGTTGACTAATCTGAGCAGGTTGAAGGTTCATCACAATGTTGTTGAGAGGACGACAATCTGACAGACATGCGTGAGGTTTTATGATGATTTGCAAAGCTGGTCATGATATAAAAACCAAGAAGCTGTCAGGTTTGTGTGTCTCATTTACAGAGACTAGTTTCTTTTTATATATATAAAGTCTTAAATCTTGTTGTTTGGGGGATTTTTCACATTTCAACATTAAAATACTCAGATTTATTGAAAGGAGCATATTGGTTAAAAAAAATGATTAAAACTTCAATTAATTACTTAGTGAAATTGGGTTTCCTGCTGCTGGAGGTCGACTCTGGTAGCAGCAGAACGTTTTTCCATAAACAACCACTTGACGAGAAAAAATCTGCAGGAAATTGAAGGTGAAGATTGAAATAGAAAGAGAGAGGAAGTGAATTAGCTGCTGACTGACCGCTCGTAATAATCTCTAAGTTTATTCACTTATACGTACGGCAATTAAGTCAGAAAGCGTGTTATTTTGAATACAGATTTCATTTTGACAATCACACCAGCAGAACCACCACAACAGCGTTTTATCATTGGAGAAATATATGAAAACTGAGTGTGTTTTACTTCTCAAAGTGACTGTCAGAAACTGGTTCATGCATTCTTTTATTTATTTAAACAAGGGGGGTGGAGCTGAGGAGGATACTCATCACTTTCAATGACTGTGTGGCGTCTTGCAGACAGCCAGCAGATGCTGTCAGTCAAAACAACCACGCCCTTAATTATGCATACATCCAAGCGTTTACATTCAACACAGACGTTACGAACAGGAAGATTAGCCACAGAAACCCAAATCGTGTTTGTTTCAGGCTGCAAAACGTGTTTATTTCGGCTGTAAAGTTGGGCATTTTACCATGAAACTCTTTGAAGATTTTGGAGTGTGTGTGTGTTAATTTGGAGAGTTAACAAGCTGCAGAGAGAAAAAAATGTGATTTTTTTCACCAGGATTTATGATTTAATTTAATTAGCAACTTCTAACTGTTTCTTAATATTATACAGCACAGAAATCCTCAAAAAAATATAAAAAGTGAGAAGCACAACCCTTTTCCAGAGATGTACTCGTATAGAAAAACTCCACACATGCTGCGTCCAATCCCTGAAAACTGGGTTTCGCCAAAGCACAGCAGTCCTGCCTGCCATCCTGCAGTTGGAAAACACGCGCGAGGCAATGCCAGGGATTTAACATCTTAACATCCTTCTACTTATTGGTCGTCCTCTGTAATTCAAAGCCAAACTGCCACCGCAATATCCTCGCAACTCTCAACAGCATTGGCATTCCCTCTCCTGTCTGCTTTAGTTCCCTTCCAGCATCCACATCAAATTATTTGGAATATTATGTCTGCAGATCCCACCCAACGAAAAAAAAAACCCTGTCGCAGCCCGCCAGATTTCACTTTCAGGGGGAAACACAGAGAAACTAGAGAAGCAGAAGTGATTTTTATTTCTTTTTTTTTTGCATTCTGCTTTTTTGCAGCTCACGCTTTGAATCATCATTAGTGTGATTAATTTTCCCTCCAGTCCTCGCAATCCTCGGTGGCGATTCCCCTCCAACACTTTGGCCACGCTCCACAGAAGTGACAAATGTGTTCCCATGGAAACAGACCTGTCATGGCATTGTCACCGCCGACCTGTCAAAATGAAAATCCAGCTCCGCCAGAGAGGAACCGGCTGGTGACCTGACTGATCTCACATCAGTACAACAGCGCGACTTTTGACAACCAAGTTGCTTTTAAAGCGCGTGTGAGCTTTTGGCTGTCATTGTTAGACACATGCACATAACGGTCTCTTTTGGTCTCTTTTGTCTCTCAGCCTCCCTTTTTTTTTCCAGCTCTGTCTCTGTCTCTTTCTCTCATCATACATCTCTCTTTTCTTTCCCTCCTATGGTTTGTCTTCTACAAAGGCTCAGCACATCTCCGTCTGATGACAACGGCCGGTTGAAATACAACTGGCTGCCTTAAAGGGAGAAAAAGTTTTTTTGGGTTTTTTCTTTTTTTTTAATCCTTTTGCAAGAATGGACTGGAAATGACTTTGCTCACACGGCTCAAAAAGCTCAAAAAGTTCCCAACGATCAGAAAGAAGTTGAACAAGGTTATGGCAGAGAGATCAATCTTTATACTTAGTTGGAATTGTCTCGTCCCACCTGGGGGAGAAAAGTAATTCTCCAACAATTGAGTCACTGTGGCAGCTACAGGTAATAATTATAGAGTAGGTGTAATTTACAAAAGTATGTACTGTAATTCACACCTTTTTTCCCCTCATAATGTGGCTGAATAATATGATTTCAGACTATAAAATACATCACTACACTCATGAAAGACAGCGAGCTCTGCTTCACAGTTTGCTGCACCGAAATGTTACCGTGCGACAGCAGCTTCACCTGGAAGTTGTAGTTTAAAAGGAATGAGTTGTTTGGAAGAAAGCACCTTTATAATTAAACTGTTTTTGCAAAAAAAGTCAGATCTGTGCCCACTTTTTTTTTTTTTTTTGTTATTCTGTTAAGTTTCCAAGCTTCGTGGCAAGTAGAGGAGTGCAATCAGTGGCGTGCAGATCGGTGCCAGGCGTGTCTGGAGGCATGTGGGTGTGGAACGGGGAGTGCAGGGCAGACTGTGTGTCCAGCACTGTATGTACGAGAGAGAGCAGAGGAATGAAAGGGAACACATGCAAGTTTCAAAACACCAGCAATTTTAAAACCTTTACAGCAATTAACTGGTGAACACAGTGGAGCGATTTTTGCAGCTACATATCTGGATTTAATTTTTTTTTATGGATTGTGTTGATTTATATTTGCCAGGTGGCTAAAAAACACAAAAAGAAAAACAATTTTCAGTGAATGTTAATGTTGCTGTTGGATTTCAGCTTGTGCTGCTTCCAAGTGAGCAGTTTAGATATAAAAAAAGTGGCACTTTTACTATCCTTTGTGTCCTTCAAAGTTTTTAAAGAACCTGTACAGGAGGAGCAATCAGTACAATGGAGTCTGAAATTTGCCAGTTCATGTTTTTAAGGTGGAAATATTCTGTTGAACTACTGAAGACAAAGAGCTGATGCTTCATTGAAAGTCAGTGAACACAAAACTGATATAAAGAATTAAAAGGTGTTTGACTCAACATCTTGAATGCACTAAAACAGGAGGATAAAGGAAGAAGTCTGGAATAAACAACTAAATATTACAGTTTTAAGTTTGCAGAACATACAAAGTCATCATAAAACTTGCTCACTAACATTGCTAACAGTTCAACACTTGATTAAAGTAATTAAATCAGCTGTTTGATGCAAACAAATACAGGCTGCACAAACATCCCAGCAGTCATATTGAATAAATGATTGTGAATAAAGCAAAGCAAACACCATATATTCATTAATTCCATCCAACCACACCCACAGAAAATGAACAATCTTGTTAATTTTATGACCAGTATTTTGACACAATGCTACATAAACATGTTTTAAACACTTTACCGGCTTTTGTTCACAAACGCATCTCCTGGTAATGTGACAATTGTCTAATAAAAGCAGCAGCGGCGGTTCAGTTTCCACCCGATTCTGTTGAGCAGAAAGCGTGCTGATTAGCTCCAGGCTGCTGTATTTCCTGACTTCATTACAGCTGTGGGCATTCTTTTAAACACTGAAGAATGCCTGTCGTGATATGAACACCTCTCTCCATCTGCTACTGTTTTAATCAGTCTTATTGTGCAGTGTATGTGTGTGTGTGTGTAGGCCGGTTATCTGCGAGTAACTGAGTCTACCCACAGCTCAGCTCAGTGAAGTACATCCAACATGTCGACCTCACTCCCCTCGCGTCTTAATCTCACCCTCGGTAAACGTTCTCCTGATTAGACACGGCTCTCAACATACGTGTCTTTGCTTTCACGCAGTGGGAGGAGGTGAATCAATAGTCTCACATATAAACACACAAAAAAAAAAAGGAAAAAATGTTTCTGGATTGGAGAAACAAAGGCTTCTGAGTTGTGTGTGTGTGTGTGTGAGTGAGTGGGGGGGTGGTGTCAGGTGAAAATTTGTTGTGAAATCTTCTTTTCCTTCAAAAAAAAACACACAGACCTTGAGAACGCACGGGCCAGCTTCACTTTCCATGTTAGCACATTTCAAAGAGACAAATATTGAGGATAGATTACGTAACGTTTTTTTTATTTTTTTTATTTTTCCTCCTCGCCCCAGCTTCTCTGTTATCTTTCACTCTTCTCCCAAAACAGTTCATTAAAAAAAGTACAAAAGAGGACGACTGCAAATTTCTCCAGCCAAATGGAGAGGTACTGACACTGTTAGAATCCCACTTTGGTTTTAATGCATGTGCTGTATGCAGCGGCTCACGCCTGCCAGACTTTCTGCTCGGATACTTGATGAATTGATTAGGAATATCTGCTGTGAATCATAAATGAGATGTATATGGAGGTCCGTTCATATCTGAGGGGTTATAGAGTTAGCTGGACAAATAGTCATGTGACTAATTTGAATAAGTCTCTTAATTTTTGCCTCAGTTTGAAGAAGGAAATCAAGTCCGGTGGATTTTTTAAAACAGACCAATTGAGGCACATCTGAAATGATTAAAATTCGAGAAAATAAAACAGAAAAGATGCAAGTTAAACAGAGGAAATGAGCACTTTTCTGGTCTATTTTGCTTTATGTTGATGTCTGGCTGAAGGTTGTAGTTTATACACCATTTTACAGCCCCTGTTAGACTCGGAAAAGACAGATGCACAATGAAGGATCCTGACAGCGGCTTTCTGGGCTCTGTTGTGAATTTTCCGTGGACTCGGCCACAAAGAGAGGACTCAGGACATATTGCTTTGGTTAATGACTGGTGACACTTGCGAGATTTGTGATCTTTGAAGGTCGTGGCCCCTGCTGAAGTCACACGAGGAGGGGAATAAGTCGTGGGCCGAGCCCTGCAGAAAGCCGCGGGAATGAACATGGTCGTGATTCATCTCTGTCTCATCGCTCCTGCTGCTGGGGAGCTTCCATGGACGGTCGCTCTCTGTGACACTTATTTCACTGGCCAGCTCCCTGCCAGTGACAGGAGCCATGTGCTAAAATGTAGGCAAGTGTGGTAGAAATGGAGGCACTCTGTCTTTCCCTGTACAGCTCAAACAAGTGTTACGGAATAAAGGGTAAGACATAAAAAAAAAAACATAGAAAAGACAGCGTTTTACAATTCCTCCTACACTACTTAATAATAATAATCACTGTTGTTGGAAGCAAAGCAGGTGATATTCAAAATACTATTTTCTTACTGTCAACAAATCCGATAAAAAGCTGAAAACCAGTAAAAAGTATTTCCTGCTATATTCTCTGCGCTGCCCGAAGAATTCATCAGGGTGTCACAGCGTTTCACTGCCGGTGACACGTTCCTTCATTACCATGAACAGACATTATTGTTTATTTTGAGTCAGTTGCAGATACAGTACACCATCTGTAAAGAGCGACTGGAGCGTTGTGTTCTAATCCACGGCTAAAAATAGTCACCCAACAAATGCATAATTTAGTCCTGTTTGAGAGAGGACTCCAAAAAAAAAAAAAAAAAACTACACTGCCCAGCTGTTTGGGGACAAAAACAAAGTCTTTTTTTAAAAGTTAAACTATATGTTTGTGACCAATTCAAAATATCTAATTCTTTAATAGGAACAAATGGCGTTTGTTCAAAGAATTGAGAGATGGATCAACAAATTGTCACTTTTGGTCTTTTTGTAGTGTTTGTAGACAGTAAGAAAAAGGAGAGTAAAGCCAGAATGATCCTGTAAGAAACTGTAAGGAACACAAGCAGTCAGATGATCATACAGGTTTCACTTATTTGTCAAAGAAACAACAGCAAATGGTAAATTTAAGACCCAAAATGTCATTTTTTAAAAACTCTCTCGGTTTAAAACATCATCATTCAAGCTTTGGCCCAAACTATTCAGCACAGCATGTATGTAAATAAAGTTATCCATTCAATGAGGACTTATTTCCAGTATTTCATGTGGACTCACTCGCATGTGACATGTTGCATATCATGTTTTTAAATCTCAGCAAACAGACCTGAGATCCAACAAGCATAGGGCTCATACAGCCTAGCTTGAAAATCATAATCAATATTTGACAGCCGCTTCTCATTTGCTCATTTGCAGTGTTCCCCCCCCTTGACAAAAAAACGTCTCGCTCATAAGACTCACTCACTCACTCAACACACACACACAGTGAATTTATTGAGATTCATGCTGGGATTCAGAGGAATTAACCATTGTGGATTTAAACGCCCTATCTGGTGTGTGCTTTGTCTTCATTAACCCAAAGATCAATATGTCATTGGCTCAATTACAGCAGACATTGATGACATTGAGCCCGCCATCCTATTTGTTCCGAGTCACTTCATCCCACCCTTAACCCCCGCGATGGGCCATTCATATACAGTACTGACTCCACCATCTGCATCAGCCACCATCTCGTGTGTGTTTCCTCCTGCAAGACAATTTTCATAATAGTGTTTGTGGAGTAAACAGAGCTTGTTAAGATTGTGTGTGCAAAGCTCACGCACATTCCCACTGGGGGAAAGGGGGTTAGCTAATAGAGATTAAAGTATGGCATAAAGAAAAAACCCAAAAAAAAAACAGTGGGTAGAAAAACAGTAAGTGTGCAGGAAATAACTCACGTAATGCAGGCCGGCACTGCTGAAGCTGGACAGATTAGGTTTTAGCTAAAGTAATGAAGCTGATAAATCAGAGCGGTTAATGTTTTCTCGGTGTAACCGATGCTTCTACAAGCACCTGGATGTCATGTTAATTCACAGCATGGAAAATGGTGCTTTGTTATCCGAGTAATTTCAAATATGCAGAAAAAAAGGAGAGTTGTTCAAGGTTTTTTTTTTTCTTTTTTAGTCAGGGAAGCTGTTCTTGGTAGAACTGTAATGACTCAAAGAAGGTGACTTCTTTTAAAAATAAATGCATTCAGAGGTAAATTACATAAAAAAAGGTCACATTCGGTGATGTTTTTAAATTGTATTCAGTTATTGCTTGTGCATATCTGCGAATAATCGTTCATCAGTGGTTTTAGCACCTCGCGGTAATAAAACAGAGGCAATGGACTTGCAGCTGATGTGCAGCTGGAGAAGCTGTGGTTGACAAGTCAAAGTTGTCATGTTTGACTTTAACACTGTGCAAAGTGGGACACAACAGCAGAAGACATTTAGAAAGACCCAGAAGCAGAAAGAAAGATGGCTGCTTGATCACAATTAAGAGTTAGAAATGCTTTAGCAACTTGGGTACTAATAGGTTTGTTTGATTCATAATTTTCTACATTACTTCCTATTAAAGAAACATAATTGAATGTATTTAGTGAAGGAAAGACTCCTGACATCCTTCACTGAAAGCTGTCACATTTAAACTGCAGTCAGATTGTACTTCCTCCTCCAACAACCTTCTGTGGTATCTTGTCCAATCAGATCGCGGCTCATTTGTAATCAGCCTCTCAGAGCCAATCGAGGACTCTGCAGGTTGACCTACTCTCAGGTCAGTTCAGCCTGCATTACTTAATCCTCAACTGGCTGCATTTGAGACCTGCATATAGTAATTTTATTTTATGAAAATATATATATATACATCAAGAGAGTGGTAATGAACGATGAATGTTTTCCAAAAGGTG
>JAPZDV010000004.1:17985835-18001882 GCA_029814665.1 Acanthurus lineatus | reverse complement strand
TACATCCAGAGAGCGGTCATGAATGCCGGATGTTTTCCAAAAGGTGTTTTTTGTGTGTTTTTGGTTTTTTTTTTTGGGATCATGAAGCCATTTCAGTTCAGTCCCATAAAGAACCGTTTCCAAATGGGTTTTACATTTCCTCTGCTGGGTTTTTTTAATTTCATCATACACAGACGGAGACAGAAAGACTCGCATATACTGCAGGTTCAAAAAAGTGCAGATTAGTGCTCCACACACATTACTGCCTTTAACTCTTCCCTGCTCCTCTAAGTGTGTTTCTGGAGCTTCTCTTCATCTGAGGGATGCCAACGCTGGCAGAAACGGCTCGTTCTTGTGTGACAAAGATACAGGTCAGCAGAGCCAGTCGTTTCCTGGTCAGAGCCGAGAGGAGCAGGTGTCACGAAGCCGTGTTTAATAGGATCTCCCCAAGCCTCTTAGACATATTCCATTACTCCAGAGCCGCGTCCCACTTTCTGGATGATATTACTACTCATATTTGGCCCGTCTGGCTTGTTGCTATGTGGTGAAGTAGCTAGTCTGTGGCAGTAAACTGTCATATCTGCCTGCCACTTACTTGCTGTAATGGCATTGCCATTTTTATTACCTCTGGGTAATGCTTTTAGAAAAGAATATTGAGAAATTTTGACTGTAATGTTACGCTTTGAAAGCAGAGAGGTCAGGTGTCTGCAGCAATGAAACAAAAGCCTTTCTATACACTTATTTTGTGCTGTTTAACAAAGATTTATTCAATATCCCTTTATAATTCAAATATACTTAATTAAAGGTCTGGCACTTTTCACGGCAAACACCTATCGCTTGTGCCTGCTGACCTGCTTTTCATACTTCATTTTAAAATACAAGCGGTGAGAGAGACTGTACCTGACTCCCATACACAAACAACAGGAGACAGACGTGCCGTTCTCAGGGCAGGACTTGAGGAAACACAAACGTACACAATGACACATATGCCTGCCCTGCTGATGACCTGCTCAGACAGCCTGGCACACCGAATCGTCTGTCGATTGTATGGTCAGCTGCTCATTACAAAGCCTCTTGACAGCTTTTGTCTTTATTTAGTCCTGTCACCTAGCTGGCTGCGGGTCAGCTCTGGCTTGCAAAAGGGCTTATTTCCTTACTTAGGTTGCCACAGCGTTTACATCCCTGGAGAGACAAAAGGCTGTCGTAGACTTTCTGTCTTCCTAAGTCAGCAGACTGGACGCTGTGTCTGAGTGCTTTGGCTGCTTTGTTGTCGGTCGTGGTGGTGAGGCTAAGATCAAGGTTCGGCTTTGGTTAAATTTAGATTTGAAAAAGCGCTGGGCTTTTTTCTTCAAAGCAACACACAAAGCCAGAATGGATACTACAAAGCAACGAAACATCCTCAGAAGACGCCAGCAGGAGTTCTGATCTAGTTCACCATTATTTTAATATCTGAAAGACGGTTGCAATTTTCTGGAGATAATTTAAAGGAATTGTTTGACATTTTGGCAAACACACTTACATTTAAAAACATCTCTAACACTAGATAAAGATAATAGTTTGGGCATGCAGTAATGAAGTCCAGATGAGTGCTTTAGATTTGTATACAGTAGATATGTAACTTAGTAGTTGCACAACCTCACTGTGTACAGGGGCACCTGACCTTTGCATTAACCCCTGCACTGCCGCCACTTGGATGGGCAAAAAAGAGAGATATTTGCAAGGCAAACACAATTAAACCTGTGGGTTGAAACACATCACCAGAGGCGATGTGAGGTAGATGCAGCCATATGTATCCTGACATGTTGTGCAGCTTCCTGCCTCCTCTCACATAACGCTGCACATTTGTCACCCCCGCTCCCGCCCACATGCTCTGCCGCTAATGTGCGGGAGGGTTCACGCTCCTTGGAGTGGCAGCCTCACTTTTATAGCAACAAGGTGGTGCAGGGCAGACATGCTCGCTAGCAGACATATTCATTATTCAATAAACATTTTACATATGCAGAGTTATGAGAGCGCAGCTCTGTTGTGATTATCCTTTGTGGCTGTGCGCTGCTGGCTATCGGGGGAGATAAACTCGGCATGCCAATGATCACCGGTTCCCATGAAGGATGTTTGAAGCAGACTTTACTTCATGGGGTTATTTAAATATTTTTTTCTTTTTCTTTTTTTTTTTTTTCAAACAGAAGTCACCTTACCTGGTAGATTATTATCCTTGCTGCAGCAGCTCTGGTCCAAGTCCAACCTGAGGTCCTTTGCTGCATGTTGTCTGTCTGTCTCTTACCTCTCCAGTCCATCTTTGGCTGTAAAATTCAATTAAGGCAAAAATAAAAGCCCAAAAAAGATCTAAAACCTAAAAGCTTTGGCTGCCTGTTAATCAATAAAAGACAAAAGTGGGTAGAATTTAGTTCAATTTGACCACTTTTGACCTTTGTTTTGTGTTATCTTTTCCATTCTAGAAAATGTTGTTATTCAGCCCATTGAAACTGTTGAATTGTTGAAACCTTGACACGATTCAGACGTAACAGACTCTAACACAAACAGATTCAAGCCATGATAGTTGTTTGCAGAGGTTAACGTGCTGTGCAGTGCCGCGGTTAGAAATAGCATCAACAGGGAGGTTAAGGTAAAAGGTTAAGGTTAGCATGCAGTGTTGAAGGGTAGCAGGTTAAAGAATGAATATACATCAGTAAAAGGTATTCTTATACATGGGGCGTCTGTGTGTGTGTGTGTGTGTGTGTCTATTTTTACGTGTGCATCTGTGTCTGTACCTGCGACGCTGAGCTATATTAAAAAGATAATCGGTGTTTTCGTGCCATTCCTGCCAAAAACAGTAGACTGATAACCTGATTTTCTGGTAACCTTACACTTGGGGGACACTGATGACAAATACCTTCCTGGGAGGCCTTGGCAGCCGCAGCCCATATATTACTGAGGGTCACCTTGGCCCAGTCCCCATCTCATCACAAAATAGCGTTCAGTACCTTCTCACTGTGGACAAGGCCATACTTCATTCTGCCACATATCTCACCTGCCGGAGCATCTCTGGGTGTATCAATATGAATACTAGAAAACTGATAAACTCCTTGCAGTGTTCTGCAAAAGCAATAATATTTCCTACAGCAGTCCAGAGATAAAAAAAAAACAAAAAACTGCCTGCTCTCTGTTTCACATGAGAGATTAGACTCTCTGCGTCACACACACACACACACACACATGCAGACGCACTCATACTTGTATATATATATATGGAGCCGGGCATACGAACAGACGTAGAAACACTCACACGGAGTATCATCAAAGATAAGTAAAATGTAAGATTAAGTATTGATGTGTCACAGCGCTGTAGCCTGAGGTATCAAACTGTATCTGCTGTGTGTTACCGGAACTACAAAAGACAAATGTTAATGCAATTTGTGAGATGCAGCAACTTAAGATATGCACTAAAAGTTCAAAAAAAAAAAAAAAAAAAAGTACAATGAAAAAAATAGAGGAGGGGGGGGTAGATAAGTGGTGGTTACCTAGCAACAAGCATCTTAGAGTGGACTCAAACAAAAGCTACGGCCCCCGTGATCGGCGGGCATGTGTCATATCATTTGTCATGATTAAACATATTGAGGCGAGTCAGATTCAGAGACAAACAATCATGGCGCCGCTAATGGCTCGCCTGTTTCAGCCAAACCATTCGCTGCTGCTTCGTGGGACCGTTTCCAGATACACAATAATCAAAAATTGTTACAAATGATCAGCATTTTTTTTAGTTTTGTTTGTGAAAACGCAGCCTATGACAGAAGATGTCAGGGGTTTTTTTGGGGGGGAGTGTGGGTCTAATGAATAGATATTTTGTTTGATTAGTTTAACACTGATGAATTTTGGTGTCTAGCTCTGATTCTGTGCGTGTGTGTGTGAGGAAAAGTTTGTGGACTTGAATGCCAATAAGAGAGTGTGTGTAGACAGTCTTTGTGAGTAAACTTGGGTTTTAGTGTGTGTTTCTGTGTGTTTCTGTGTGTGTGTGTGAGCAGAATATGATAGGTGCTCCCTTTCTCCTCAGTGCTTTGCCGTTCGATCAATGCCCTCCCACAGGAGACCCCATGACTTCACTCACAAAGAGATTCAGTTACCTTCTCCCCCCCTTCGTCTGAGAAACAAAACACCTTCACAAACCAAAGAGCTTCTTTCTGTCAACCATTTTTTCCTTTCGGGGAGCCTCCATTTCATTAGCGGGTCTTTTTGTGTTACCTGCTTCTCAACATGGAAGATTCCACTAACATGCACGTGCAGAAGAGGAAGAAAATAGAGAGAAACACAGGAAATAATGGCAGATAAAAGCTGAAATATGCAACTTCTAATTGACTGTCATCCAGACTGTCAGCTCTCAGACTTTTGATAACATGCAGGTATAACTGTGTCTCCACCGCCACCAATCTTCCAAGCAGTCCGGTTCAGTTCAGGACACTCTGTTTCGTGGTGAAATGATTGGTGTGCTGTCGTTTTGTCATTGTCAAAAAGTTGTTGATGTTACCCAGCTGGACCCCTCCGTGTCTGTCAGTTTTTTATTACCCTTTTAGCGATCGGTATAACTTATCAGTCCTTTGGTCGGAGGGATTCGGAGCATCCGGAGTCGTCTTTAATGTCTGTGCTTTAATGTTGGATTTCCCAAACATCCTTTATTTTTTTTTTATCTGCTGTCTTTTGTCTTACTGCCTGCAGCATTTTTTCTTACAAAATTTGTGTCCTTGTTGTAATAAACAACCCCATACTGGGTGGAAATAACACAAAACGTTCGACGTCCTTGTGTTCTTTTTCTTACAAGTGAGCGGCTCACTGCTGTAAGAGATATTGTGCACTTAAATGTGGTTTTGTGCTGTAAACTAAATGAAATGACTGTACTTTGAGGAAGCACATTCATGCTGGTGTTCATATTGTTAATATAATCATTTTATGAGTTGCAACACAACATCTGATGTTAAAATCATCCTGAACCTTGCAAAGCCGACGCTGTTAGAAGGTCAATCTTTCATTCTTATTAAAGTCATTAAGTTTATATTGAAAAAAGGATGTTAATGCCGTCTAATCACCTCCCTCAGCCCCCTCCTTTAAGTGAGAGTCTGTGAGTTGTTTTTTTTTTAAATATGTGCTAATTAAGACTTTAAATTCACAGGAATCAGTGCCTGCTTTGCTAACCTTTACTTAGCATTTTTCAGTGTCACAGCAGTGTTTCAAACCTGTGTTTTTGACGCCCGTAGAAGCACCTCCAGCTGCATTCTTACCCCAGATGATGATACATGACAAACAGGATGACTGCAGCTACTCCCCTTCACACACACACACACACACACACACACACTGGAGGGCCACAGCCTCTCTACTCTCCACTACTATCCACTCCACTTTGCTACCACACAAATCTCACATAGAAACTTTTTAAAACAGCCCTGAATGTACTTCTAATGGCTTTTCAAGCTTCAGCTGAAAAGTCTCTCGCAGCACAGAAACAAAAGGTTTGACAGCAGCTGCTTGTGGCTGAGATGCTCAGTTTGGACTGTGAGCTCTGTATGACTGTGCCTGTTAAACTGAGCGATGGTCGGTCGCACCATGACCACTCCCATGTGACACACGGTGAAGTCACGAGGCCACACGTCCTCAAGTGTTTGTCCTGTGCAGTCTTTGCTCTCTTACTTGTAGGATTTGTCTCCCTGCGACTTCTTTTTGTCTCCCAATATAAAGTTTTTCTCTGAGTTGTAGCCACAGACCAAAGTTTCAAGTCCGTGATGAAATCATAAACACACACTAACACACACACATTCGAGTGGACACCCAACGTGTGTGACTCAGGTGCCGATAATGATGAAGTTATGAAACTTGAAATACTTTGTCATGAAAAGTTAAAGCTCACACTCGCTTGTGCACATTGCTGTGCAGCGATTGGCTCATGTGCAGCACAAACAGCCTCCAAAGTGTGTGATCACATCTTATAAATAACCTTATTTCCTGACATGGTACCAAACACATATCAATCTCTGGGCTCCAACACCATATTCCTGTGCATGCAAGCTGCAAATAGCACAATGTCACGCAAACGCTTGTCATAGTTATGGAGGCATTAAAGGATAATCGCGGTATACTGGCTGTGTTTTCAATCATTTGTTGGACACTGCTCTCTCCAAAGTAATGGCTTGCATCTTTGAAAACAGCATGATAACTGCAAAAAAAAAAGTCATATTGGTAAGAAACACAAAGAGAATCAGACAATCAGTTAACATTTAAAGTTCAGCCAGATAATTTAAGCTACTTTATTTGGAGGTAAAAATGATAGCCAGTGCAGTCAAACTGTCTATAATAATCCCTTAAAGCAAAGATAAACAAAAAGGACAGATTTTTAGGACGTTTTGGGGAAGTGCACAATCTCTTCTCTCCAGCTTGTTAATGTTAAAGTCAGGACTGCAGTTTTTTTTTTTGGTGCCAAACAGAAAACAGGACCAAATGATAGAGATAAACAACAGCGAGGAAGGAGAGGATGGTGGAGTAAAGAATGGAGTCGCAGGTCGCAGGCCTTTGTTTCACCCCTTTAGTGAAGAATTCAAGCTGACTCTTGAAACCATGGTTCAACAATTTTGTGCTTACAGCGGCGTTTTTAGGGACAACTGAGAGTGGCTGCCGACTCGTGCAGAAGGAGCAGGTTGACAGAATGATGATTCCCAGCCTTTCGGTGCTTAGCAAATACAGATGGTACAGTGTGTAAATGGAGGCTTACGGATGGAGACACGAGGGGAAAGAGAGTGGGAGAGAGAGATGCAATGAGACGTATTCATCCAAATTGAGACAGTGAGCAGAGCTGAATGGAAACAGAGTGTGCCGGAATTAAAGGGGAAGATAATGGGACAGAGAAGAGAGGGGGGGAAAAGAGATGAAGAGTAGCAATCGAGGTGAAGTGAGAGAACAAGAGGAAGATACAGTGAATGGGCAGAGAGAGAGAGAGAGAGAGAGAGAGAGAGAGAGAGAGAGAGAGCTGTTTACCAGAGAGAGGAAGGCAGCGAGCGAGAAAGAGACTGCAACAGAAGAGAGATAGATAATCGACGTGGGTGAGAGGGAATGAGAGAAGGGGCGGTCGAGAGTGAAACAGACAGTGACAGAGTGCACAACGGCTAGAAAATAAGATAAAGGTACACGGGGGGGGGGGGTTGCAGGTTGTGAGAGGGAGGGATTTGAAACAAATGGGTGACAGATGTAGAAAAAAAAAAGGAAGAAAAAAGGGGGGGAAGGAGAGTTTCCGTCCTTCCACCCGTGGACGCAGTCCTTGAGCCAACCGAGGGGGCAGCCAGGACGGACGCGGCACTGGTTGCAGCTGGGGAGGGCATCGGGCAGGACGAGCACTCGCGATGGGGGACATTAACAAAGCGTGAAATTAAAGCTGCCATGCTGCAGGGACCCTGGGCTCTGCCTTAACCCACCATCATCATCACCCCTCCGAGGCCTGCTCGCAGACTTTGGGGGGGGGGGGGCAGCAGTGGGGCATTGACAGGGTGCTGAGGGGTAATAGAGCCTGCTGTATTACCGTAATGATGTGTGGAGAAAGGACAGAGGAGGGAGATTATAAGAGGAGGCTCTAATCACTCCTGCGTGACAGCACGGCTCTATCTGGTACCACGGGCGCTAACACCACCGCGCCGAGGTGGCGTGTTCATGGAGTGACAGCCGTTCTGTGCTGTGAATTAAGAAACGCTGACGATGCATGTGTGTGTTTGTGTGTGTTTTTGGGTATGTGTATGCTTGTGTACGTCCCATTTTGAACAACCGTGCACCTTGTCACTCACTGCATTACACCTGTTTGTCTGGTTTTTTTTTTTTTTTTTTTTCAAGTGGAGTTCAGCTGACAGGATGAAGTGACATCCTGGTAAACTCACAATTCAGCATTTCGATTTATAGCTGACACCCTGACAGGAAATGGCAGTGGACATTTCTACCGCAGTTGTCACTTTAGGTTTTTTTTTTTGTTGTTCGTTTCCTAAATGAGCCTGAAACAGAATGAGAGTCACCTGTCTGCAGCCCCCCTGCAGGTCGCAGATTTTCCTCTTCACTGCTTTTTCTGTCTCACTTGTTTTTTTGCCGGACAGGACAGATGGATTTGTGGAGGAGTAAACAAATTACAATAAGATAGTAGTGCTGAATTGATTAGTCCGTTAATCACTCGTCGGTGAAGAAGCAATTTTGTGGAGGATTTATAGAACCAGCAGGACCATACCAGTGATTTAAAACGTTTTAAGCCACTTACTGCAAATCACACACGTGTTAATTTGCAGCTTTTTGTCGACTGTTTTTGCTTTGGTTATCGAAAATTGCAACATTTGTTCTACTACTCTTGGTTTGCATTGACTTTTTATTCATTTAGGTACACCATGAAAATCAAACAAGTCTGCAGTGTCTTTTGTCAGACTTCTATTATTGATGTGAGATAATGATGTCCAGACTGTTTAATTCAATTCAATCAGCACTTTCAACAGTCTGCTAACTAATTGATATCCAGTATTCTATTAAAAAAAAAAAAGAATGGAAACAAATTGCGTGCGAGATTTGCTGAAGATGCTGAAATCTCGAACAAACTGATGGGATTTTTTTTTAAAAGCAATTATCAAGAAAAAACTTGTGGTCATTCAATGTTTCCAGCTTTTCAAGTGGGAGGATTTTTGCTGCTTTGTCCGGTTTTGTAACACTGTGAATTGAACATTTACACAATATTAAATACTTTGAACATAAGCAGTTTGACAGCCCTTTTTGACAGGACATTACTGGCTTTTCATAGTTTTCCTAAGTTTTAAAGACTTTTTACGACTGATTAACAAATAAATCAAACTTAATTAACAGATAAATCAAATATAAAAACAATTCTTAGCAACTCTTCAAGAATTTATGTTGATGCAATTTCTTATTCTGTTTCCATCAACAAAAACCTTATTTCCTTAGGGTGATATGTGCACCTAATTAGGTGTTTTCAAGCTTTTTTGTATCACTAAATAAAATGATGCAGCACTTTGACATCCTTTCAGAAAACACAGCACATAACAGCATAACAGTTATGTTCTCTTTCGTAATGCCGTGCAAACCACCACACGCTCCTCGGTGTGAAGTCACTGCTAAATTGAGACTCGCGTCTTCGCGTCTGCAGCGTCTCTGCAGGAAAATCAACACATGTGCCGCCATCCTCTGCCCCTGCCTATAGATTTCAGTTCATTTCCAGCGTTAAACCTCGTCCCCAGTCTTCTGCTGTCCTCCATGTTCTGCCAGGAGGAGAGAAAGACTGTATGAGTGTGTTATACTTTGTCCATGTCACTGTCAGGGGAGCGCTGGCGTTCTGCTGCAGTGGCGGCCAGTTAATAACCCTTGTGTGAGGTCTGGTGACGGGGCATCATCATCCGGCTCTGTGCTGCCGTCAGGAGCCATTTACCCCAAGCAGCTTCTCGCCTAATGGAACATCTGAGTCAATAAAAACAATCATCGCTGCCAATCCTACTGAAAGCTGGGAAATTATTTTAGGTGGTCAAGGAAAACACGGCTGAGGTGTTTGAATCCATCTGTCCGGGGAGAAGCTTGATGTGCAATTAGCCAGACAAGCATGCAGTCTCGATCTTCTGTATTTGTCTTTTGTGAATACATTGATGATCGCAACAGGGTTTTCTTCGGGGATGCAAAGCCGACTGTGGCTTCACAATGAACCAGCCATTGTTTGAGGCCGCGGAGCCTGCATTTTGATCTCTCTTGGCGAGCCTTGGTGGTTGTTTGGTGGGAAACAGAAATCTATGTCTGGCTGTGTTGACTGGGATACAGACTTTATCAACAACCATGTTTTTACTCCCACCATGGCTTAATGAACCGCTCTCAGCATCCACTCAATATCCCTTCACTGTGGACCTCCATTGTGCCTCCGAAAGGTCAATAGCTGGACAGTGTGTCTTTGAGAGGCTTTCTGCCTTACTCCAAGACTCTTAATGGTGTTCAATGGAGAGACCCACACATGATTCCCAAGGGGCCGTTCCCAGATATCCGCCCGTGATACCTAATCCGGGGCCATTAGCCCTCCTTCCAGCCATGAAAGAGCGCGGCTCCCTTGCATCTCAGGAATTAAAAATTAACCAGCTAATATCCATTTGTCTGATGGGATGCTGTGCGCGGTTGAAACAGCAGATTCCCCCAGCGATGGTCTGTGAGGGATGACTTGTGGAACCCAATCTGCTGGAGGGAAAACGCTGACAGGGATGGCAGGAAGAAACACAGGGATAATGCCTGTCCATCACATCCATCACAACTGACTCACATCAGTAACAGCTGGCTACCGAGAGATGACCTCCTCCATAAAACTAAAGTCCATTCCTGAGCTGTCACGTAGCATACATTACTCCGTTCTGCATCCTGTGCAACGCTGCGTCGTGACCTTGCTGTTATTGTCCTTACATGTGCTATATCTGCATTCTCAGTTGGGGTAGAGTGGGAGGGACATACATGGCACACACCATGCAGCAGCATCCCACATGTTCTGTCATGTCCTGTAGTATTTATTTAACATTTCATGAATAACCGTGCGTCATCACACAGGATGAGGATGTTTGTTACTCTGGAAATTGCTGCACTGTAAAAGGAAAATGCTGTATACACACATATAAGCTGTATTCTGTACGCTGTATACATTGTATGCACCATTGTCAAATATAAATCCAGCATGAATTCTTTATACGTGTACACGTGAATTTACTGTATAAAGCCACCTTCTTCATGTGTTTGACGTAATCTGTTACACTACAACACAATGTTTATTTTCTTTGCGGTTATCACTTGGCTTGTATTTAGACATTATATGTTGTTGGTTGTTGTTGTTTTGTTATGTACAGTGTATTCAAATACATGCCTATACACATATATATATATTTATAAATATAGATAAATGGATAGATGGATATAGATTGATATAGATATAGATATGGATATATGTGTAGAAAAGTTCTATGTTCAATATTCATTTCTATCTCTCTGTTTATTTTTCTCTGTGAGTGAATGTGTTGAAAGTAACTTAAAACCGAACTAATAAAGAGCTAATAAAGAGGGTATACCATGTCTCTGTGTTTTCCTGCCTGCAAAAGCAGTGTTCGACACTCAGCGAAATCCTCCACATTATGGAATATAAACCAATTTGTGCAGTGTCGCCTTCTATTCCTTCTTAGATCCTTGTGCTCAAGGGCCTCGCCAACCTGCTGGCGACCATGCATCTCTCCTCTGTTGCTGAGTGGCTAACTACTCTAACCATAGTGAAGAGAAGAAAAAAAAACAAAGAAGAGAAAGACAGGCTTGTTTCTCTGCCCCCATCCCTCTGCAGGAATTTTATGCCTTTGATTTCTTCTTTTTTTTTCAATAACCAAGGGCTCTTTTCACTGTTGCCAACTCAATGAGAGCTTATATATCCTTCATCCAATTCCAACCCACCACTCTCTTTCTATCTCTCTCTCTCTCTCTCCTGCAGCTAGTGTCTCTCACTCTTCATTTCTCTGCATTCCCCCTTTTGAATATAGCTCCTGCAGAAATGCAGCCGTGTGTTTCTTGTGACTCTTTGAAGGAGCAGAGCATTTCAGATAATTCACGTCTCTCTGTTGTGGTTTAAGAGGTGTTCTTGTGATAGGCTAAAATGCTGTTTAGTTGATTACGTTCTATAATCTATAATTAGACTCTTGAAGGAAATTTTCCTAAATCTTCCGCTGATAAATCAGTATTGTAGATATTATACATGAATAGCTTGTTAAGGACTCTAATCAGAATTGTCACCAAGAGACAAAATCTAATCTCCTCCAGTGATAAATGGAAAACAGACTGATTTTTCAGTTGGTGATTGTTATAGCTTTCATATTCAAAAGGGTCTTATTACTGATAATTTTATCCAGCTCACTGGTAACTGCTTTGCAGACTAAAAAATGTACCTATCACAGCACCATCATGCTGTGTCTTTGGTTTACTGGCACTTTGGAGACTCTTATATTTTATCATCAACTGTTTCTCTGTTTCTAGCGCTAAAAAAGATGATTATTTGCAATCTTAACTAATTAAACATGAAGGAAACGAGAAACAGGATAGACAAAACTGAAAACCTTTCATCCATTAAGCATCACGCTAATTTAACAGTATTTAAATTACAGTGTTTTTTATTTCATCTCAGTTCTCTGGAAGACCTTTCTGTTCATTTATGTGGTATCACTGCTGTGTGCATTTTGTGCCTGAAATTTAAAACGGGAACCACTTTATGATGATCAGATCACTCTGCAACCACAACTGCAACACGCTGCTGTTTGCTTTGATTCCAAGATACGCAACAAGTTGATGCTTTGCCTCTGCGTGTACCTACTTAAAAACGGGTCCTCATTCTGTCTAAAAGCTGAGTGGAAAAACCGCAATCATTAACATGTTGACTGCATGTTGGTTAATGATACAAAGAGCTCTGTGTGTTCCCATCATTAACTCCTATTAACTGTTTCCCTGCATCATTGAATGCTGAGTTAATTGGGTAATGGTTATAAGATGAAAGTTTCCTGCTCTGGAGTCCATGTAAGGTTCCTTGATCATTTATTTATTTTGTTATTTTCTGAAAGATAGAAAAAGCAATAAAAATATATGTTTAGTATAAAAACATAGCAGAGTTGTCAGTTGCCAGACATTTTCTCCATCAATTGCAAGTCAATTAGCAATAAATTTCGTCAAAAAGTTTAATATTTTTTATTGTGATTGCAAGGAGGTTGACATAATGATGTCTAAGTATAAATATATTAGATTCAGATATGAACATAAGATGTTTTCCGATGAAATGATGGGCTGTAACTTATTATAACACCCCAGTCAATCTCATGAGCAAACAATTTTCTGGTAAAAATCCAGAAACAAAACTCTAGGAATTAGCAGAATCTCATTTGGTTTAATAACTCTGATGAAAATATTGAGGATGCAAAAAACTGACAAAAAAAAAAATCTAAACCAAACACGGATGATTTGATTTTTATAAAGCTGAGAAACAAATTATCTCTCAGCTTAGTTAAATTCAGTTAAATTCTACTTATCTGGAAAGTATGACTGAGACAAAGTGCTGAAAAAAAGAAAACATTACAACAAGTGATCTAAAAATAACATCACATCTGTCTGAAGACGAACACGCAGACAAGATGGATTCCTGAAGGCTCAAACCGGTGATTAAATACATTTAATTACCTGTGACAGGTAAACAAGTGGCTGTCATTCCTGTTATTAGGTGCAGACTGGTAGCCAGCACTTATACACCATTAAGTGTTTCAAAGCCAATAATTTGTTATTGTGTTAATAAAACTGTCATTGTACGACTGACAAAACATCTCAATAACAGTAATTTGCCATTATATTATCAACTCAGTTTCCTGTCAGAATAATTGTTGACGTGTAAGCTTCTGCTAACCACAGATATGCAGAAGTTTTATGTGTCTTTGTGTTAGAAATCTTTACTTTTCAGTGTTCAGGTTTTATGTTGCTATAAGACTGTGTTAAAGTCTAGTTATAGTTTAAAAAAAAGCATGTTTTTCCTCAAAGTACTTTTTTTTGCTACAAACGGAGCTGGAAAATGTCCTGACGTCTCCTTAAAAAACTCGGTCTCGTCACAGAAATGGAAGTGAACAGGACTCAAATAGTGATCTGCTGCTTGGACAGGAAAGTGACTGCGCCGATATTAAATCAGCCTTTGAACCATCAGGTCCTAAATATGGGGCTTCTTGATAGAAATGAGCCTTTTAAACAAAAAAGATGCTCAAACAAATCTCCAACAGTGGTCTGCTTCTTGGCAGCTGTTCCACATCTGTTTGCTTTTATTTCACTGTACAAACCTTTGGATTAAGCTGCTGAAATGATCATTTAACCTTAAATATTAACTAACCAAAGAAATTATACTATGGGAAGAATATACAGCACAAAATGCTCCACAAATGGATTGGGATGTCGAAGATATTGTTGTTTTTTCTTTATAGGAAATGTTCAGATTAGCAGTGTTAATCCAAACAGGGCTTAAACCAATCAATCAATCTATACTTCTTTAAAAAAAACACACAAAAAGTTCTTTGTGCTCCATCCAATGTGCGATAACTGTGTGTATATATATAATACATCTCCTACATGAAAGGCTAACTCACCACCACTGCAAACACTGGAGGAGGAAAAATTCTGAGCTGCAGATTTTTCAGATCTCAGAGATAATCAACGCTGTCATGATTACTGCTGGCTGCGTATTTGTCTTAGTGAGGTGGGGATCTGAAGTCTTTGCTCAGAGGTGGGGGACTGTTTATTACAGCCTGCCAGGGGAAGTGAAATCTGGTACAATACATCAAATGGCAGCATCTTTTTATTTTTTTTTTTTCGGCACATCATCAAAATATGCTCAGTCACTGTGAAAATTAAAAAAAAAGCTGGTCTCACTTCATTGCATTGCAAGTTTCTATGGGTTTCTATTCTCCTTTTTTTGTTTTTTTAAATGACTCGTGAACAGAATAGTGACTGCACCAGCATTAAATCAGCATTTAAACCATCAAGTAGCAACTGAGGGACTTCTTGATAGAAATGAATTTCTTTACAAGTAATTTCTCCCAACTAATTTCCCCGTAGAGTTCAATAAAATAAAATAATAAGGATGAACGGCTGATAAAGGGATCCATGTATGAAGCTTCATTTCAGGAATGTTATGGTAAGAGGCTGATTTGGTACTTCAACCCCCTTTTTTTTTTTGATTTGCACTAATTTAGTCGACCATTTATTCCAAACTGCAGCGTTAATTAAGAACAGGAAATAGTTTAGAGTTGGGGGTTTTGTTCTAATACTCTGATGGTTATAAGATGTTTAATTGACTGAAAAAAAAACGAGTCTGAGATTCTGCGAGTATTTGTCATTCCTTAATTAATATAGCATTCATGTGCAAAAAGCTGCAGATTTTGTGTTTTTTTTTTCTTTCAGTTAAAATTAAGTTTTGAAAAGCCTGATTGGATAGAAACTAAGTAAGTCCATTATGTACATTTTAACATCAAAAGCTAAGAGGAATGCATTGCAAAAAAAAATGTCATGCCTGTAAATGTTAAGTACTCAAAGAGAAAGTCTACAATTTCGAAAGTTTGCTTTTATTCAGTGTCTACCAAGGGCAAAGCAGGGTTGTGCTTGTGGACTCTTTAGTGCTGGACCTTAAAAAAAAAAAGAAAAAAAAATAGCACTAGACATCTTTTTTTTTTTTTGACCTTCACAAACAAAGGTTGTTTACAGGTCTCCACTGTCCAAAAGAGATGTCCAAAGCTGAAAAACAGGTCTGGTTTCTGGGCTTCTGGAGACATTGTACATAACAGCATTATTGAGCACATTCACCAATTCCTCTGTCTGGCACCTACATATTGATGGCCGTTGTATCACAACAATGGCCTCCCCTCTGAGTGTAATGGTGCTGGCTAAGGCTCACATTTGTCTGACAAAAAAAAAAAAATCCTATTCCTGGAACATTAGGCACTGTCCAAGGTTATCGCTCGGAAAGCTAAAAGGAACTGAAATCCCTTTCAACTACAGCACTGATGTTATTATATAAAGTACATGTTTATGTTTATGCCTGTTTGTGTGTGTGTGTGCGTGCATTTGTCTCCGTGTGTGTGTGTGTGTGTGTGTGTGTGCTGAACGGAGGACCCTGTGCGATTGCTCAGTTGCAGGAGACATTTATGGCGAGGTGTAACCTTGTGTAAACGTCATTTGCACCAGTCATTAGGAGGGTGTGCCAGGCTGCAGTTCAGCAGGAGTTCTGCCAAGCTAACGATTGATCATGGGGAGGTTAGAAGGCGGGGGTAGACGGGTTGTCAGAATCCTAAAGATATTCAGGTCCTCATTACTGGGGGTCACGGCGTCTATGCCCTGCACGTTCAGCCGCGTCGCTTGAGTGCTCATGCACTAACAGCCAAGCTGCACTGTAAGCAGGAGGAGCCCTCTCTCCGGGGGGGGGGGGGGGGGGGGGGGGGGGGGGGGGGGGGGGGGGGGGGGGGGGGGGGGGGGGGGGGGGGGGGG
>JAPZDV010000004.1:17975162-17985735 GCA_029814665.1 Acanthurus lineatus | reverse complement strand
AAGGCTTATCTTAAAGGTGACGATATTTATCGATATTTTGAGTTTCAATCGATTTGATTGGATCGCTGCTTAACAAACCAATATATCGATCCAGATCGATATATCGTTACACCCCTATAAAGTACAGTGTAGAAGAAAGGATTGTAGAGTTTGGAGCCTTTCTTAGTATTCAAATGTGAACAAGTTGACAAAAAAGCTCACAGCTTGTTAACACGCCTGCGTGTCACTGAAGGTTGGGAAATATTTCCTGCAACTCTTCTCCCAAGGCTGTCTTAAAAAAACAATTTCATGTGTTGGCGAAAAGAGCCGGAAAAGTTGGCCTGTACTCATAAATTATAAATTACAGTCTTGTCCTGAGCTTTCACAAGGTGAGAGCAAGGAGAAAGATGAGGAGCGGGGTCTGCGGATGCATTTTATTTGCTCAAGAAATGAGGATAATAGGGCAATATTTATACATCTTCTACTCTCAGTGATTCATGACTTAACTTATTGCAGATAGCTCCCAAAGTGGGGCCTGGGGAGTAACCTGGATTAGCTGCGGGGGCTTCCCAGGAAAAAAATGAGGAACAGTTTAATTTCACAGTGATATTGAGAGAGTTTTAATGTCTGTTTATATGCAGCATTGTCATTCTGTTACATCTCCTAAATCATTATTATTATATGTTTTCTGCAGGTGAAAATAAAATAAAATAAAAATATATGAAATAAAAATGGCAGGTTTTGAAATCCCCCCCTCCCTCGTGTCCCTAAGTGTGTGTTTTCAGAGGCTGCAGGGCTTTGGAGGGGCAGGAATGAATGGACACAGCGGCGAGTTGAGCCGAATGAATCCGAAAAAATCCTGCTGACCGATATGCATGTGTTTCCTCCACAGAGGCAGAAAGAAGCGTGACTGTGCGGGAGAGAGAGAGAGAGAGAGAGAGACGTAACAGCTCCCTACCTTTCCACAGCTCCTCCCGGGGCGCAGAGTTGTGCACACGAATTAACTTGCAAGAGAAGAAAAAAAACATATATTTTTTAATGCAAAAAGAAGAAGAAGAAGAACAAAAAGAAGAAGAGAGAGGAACGCATTTGTTCACGCGTCTCCTCGCATGCGGGCAGCAGCATTGAACACTTGAAGCTTGAAGCTGACGTTAACCCGTTAGCAGACAGACGAGACACGGGAGCTGCCACGAATAGATCCGGTATCCACGACCCCGGTGTGCAGACCGGGATAGGACCTCGTGTTCCTGTGGCAGTGGACTCTTATCTTTTTTTTTTACCCCATTTTTCTTTTTTTTAACTCTCCGGGCTGGTTTGTAAACTCTTTTTTTGTTTTTTTGTTTTTTTTGGTGGCTGTTGTTAATTGAATGAAGTGGGATTGTGTGCTCGCTCCAAAACCGAAGACGGGACTAAACGCAGCCGGTTTTTTTAAGAGAGAGAGAGACGGAGAGAAATGCCCACGGCTGTGACAAAGACGAGATTCAGTAAGTGCACCCTTATCTTTCTCTCTTTTTTCTCTTTTTTTTTGTGTCCAAATGTCCCCCATTGAACTTGAGACGCAGGTTTTCAGCGTTGCCTTAAGCTAACTTGCTGTAAAATTTGATAACAACATTTAATTTTTTCCAAAAAAAAGGGCTTTTTGCTTTGAAAATGAGACACACTTTGGAAAAAAAAAGCAGCTTTGTGTGGAAAGGTGGAGGGGGTTTTACGCTTAACGCTAAATATTGCGTTAAGTCGGCTCCGTCTGGCAGCTAACGCCAGACAGCCACGCACACACTTTGTTGCTGTTTTATATTTATGCTAACTCTGAATGTAAAGCTAACAACTTTTTTATTTCAATACCCGCATGAAAGCGAATATATACATACACATATAAGTGTCAGTCAACCTGAGAGAGTCTCATAAATATTCCGTCTCCCATATGAGAGACATACATTGAGGAGAAAGGCGGAATAAGCTGCTTATTTATCGTCTATAAATCACTTATTTTCATAAAGCAACCTGCGCAGAGTTGGCGATAAACTGCGCGCTGATGTAGCTGTAGTCACTGCGGGGATGAAAGCTTCAATCAAGCAGAAAAAGCTGTGGAGAATCACTAATGAAATCATAAATATGAGCAGTGGTGGTCTGTCCTCACTCCGTGTGTTTGTCTTTTTTTAATCACAATGGAAGAATTTCATCCCCACTTTTGACCTCATGTTCAAAAATAAGATGCTTTATCATAAAAGGTGCCATCTCTCTCTCTCTCTCTCTCTCTCTGTCTCCACACCTAGCTTTCCGCTTCATGTGTGCGCGTGCACGAGTGCGCGAGCATGTCAGCGAGCACCCGAGCGCCCCCCACCCCCCAGCATATGAAATCTTTCCTCCCCTCCTTTTTTTTTAAAAAAAATCTAGTTTACCCTGCCAGAGACAGGTATTTCAGCTCTTCTTAGCTCATCACTTGCAATAAAAATAATAATAATAATAATAAAAAAGCTGCTGTCATGTCACCAATGTGTCATTCATCTCCCTTTTTAAAAAAAATAAAAAATAAAAAATCACTACTGCTGCAGCACCACCGGCTGCAGAGAGGAGACACTTCTGATGCCATTAATTTTGCTCCATGCAGCTGAGGCAAAAGCATAAACATCACCCATTAAAGAATCAACTCGTAAAACTATTTTTAACAGCTTTATAAAAAGGTGCATCATGTCAGATTAACAGCTTCAAACCAGCTTCAGGTCTTCAAGAGATCTAAAATAGAGAGAGGGGATGTGGTTTTTTTTCATTTCCCCTGCGAGCATCTTGCAGAAAGATACTGAGCCTTGCATGAAGCCCACAGCAACGTTTTGCTTTATTTAAAGAAAAGGATTTGAAGCAATTTTTTTTTTTTTGCAGGGTGAGTGACATGCAGAAGTAGCCTCATGGCCATTCTTTATCAATACATGGATCCGATTATAGCTGTCACAGACACAATGAGGAGACCTAGCATGAGCCAAACTGTAACAGGATGATACAGGGGAGGGTTTGTTTCTTGGAATTGCATCAGAGGCTTTCTGCAAACTGAATCCTAGGCCCTGATGCATGTTTGGGTTTTCTAACCTTCAGCTCTTGCCTGCTGAAAAGAAAGTGATACGGTGTATTTCTGTACTAAATTCTGGCATATTTTGATATCAAACTGCCCTATAGGCTTTGGCCTACGCAGCACTACTGTATAATGCCTCAGAGAAACAGCCTACTGTAAATTACTATGGCTTTTGAATGTGGGCCGTTCCAGTGACACTGGAGAAAACATGCCAATTAGTGGAGACTCTGAGACTTCGTTCATATAGCAGAAATGACTCTCTCTGGCTCTGTTTGGATCCAGGACTCAGAGAAACCTGTTGTTATCAGGTGAATATATATATATATTCCATAATTTAAAGCTGTGTTGACAGTGCTGCTGTGGTGTCATGCTGCTGGAGCATTAATGTTTTCTTCTATCAGGTTGGTTTGATGTCGTAAAGAAAAATGTCCTCACTGTTTTCATCCTGATTTCCTGTTTATTCTCTCTCTCTATGAAAGCTGTTATGCGATGAATCATTTACATTTGACTTTTTTTTTGCTATGTGAATATGTTTTGCCATGTTTAGAGTGAAGGTGTTGATTTGATGAACATTGATTCATTCCTGCAAGCTGTTTTGGCCCTATTTTATACTCCACACCACTTAGAGATGAAAATGATTCAAAAGAAGACAGAGTATGACATATCTGCCCTAATCCTCATGACTCCTGAGGGATTACTGGGTGGCTCACAATGGATCACTACATTGCTTTCTTCTTTTGTTTCCTTTCACAAGAGTCAACGTTTCATTTTGGTGTTTCCTTTGGGATTTTTTTGTAAGAGTGCTTGTGAAAGAGAAAAGACAGGGCTCTTAGCTGGTGACGTCATCTGCCAGGCATACATATTGTGAAAAACTGGGCTACATGGAAGCAAATGGAGCAAATATCAGCGATGTTGCAGCAGCTTTAGCTTGTTTATATTGTGTCAGAAGAACTTTAACTTCAATTTGACTCTTTTTTTAACCATTTAATGTATTTATATAACCTAAAAGGGCTTATTTAGGGAAGCATAAACAGTTTTGTTTGTTTCTCAGCTCATTGTGTTTGTTGACCTGCATTCACCCAGGCCTGTGTGAGCAATTAAACCTAGTTGTGCCGGGTATTTCCTAGCAGGGCCTGGTCTGGGGCTACTCGCCAGAGCATCTGCCTCAGCTTCCTCAAATGCTGGTGCTCGCTGGCTGGAGCCAGGCTGAATGGCACAGTTAAAGAAAACCAGCTCCTCTGTGACCACACGCTGAAAAACCACTCAGCACAACCCTGTCCCAGCTGATGCTTTCTCATGCTTTCCATATGGGTAAAATCTTGGTAATTTCAGGGCCCAGGAGTTCTAATGAGAGGTTTTGCCCGTAGTGTGTTGGTCTGTGGTGGGTGGGATCAGCGTTTCCCGGGTTTATAGTGGATTATAACTTCTCTGAGATGCCTCAGTGGCCTACTATCAGGGCGTAGGCACAGACAAACCAAGAATTTCTTTTTAACCTAGCAGACTGGTTCGAACTGGTTGAGATGGGACTCTTTAGTCACTGGGTTAGCATGAGTCAGGTTATAACCTTAAGTTTAAACATAAGGCCGCAAATCAAGTTAGTTTGTTTAAACAGTCAAATTCATCTGCGGGGGGAAGAGTGCGCTGCTTCCTGCTCAGACGTCAGGATGTTTCACTCTTGCGTCTAAAGGGACACCGCAAGCGACTGCTATTGTCCTGTTTAGCATCCCATCCCCACATAGAGACATGGTGCTCTTAGTAGCACGCTTGGAGGAGTTTTAACAATGCGTGTTCCTTAACGTCAGCAGCGCAGAGGCAAAGGGTGATTTACTATTCTGTCTGTGAGGGTAATGTAGGAGCAATTTGACTGCTGATTGAAACCAGGTCTCCCATTTCAGAGTCCACTGGTGACATTATAAACCATTTACACCGATGTTTTACAGGGCACCCCTGCAACGGGGAAAGTGGAAACAGACGCACAGCCTAAAAATGGCCTGTGCTAACATCAGAGGCCTATTTTTATCCATTCCTTGTGTGATATGTTGTTCTTACTTTAAAGTGTGTTGTTGCTGCGGAGTGAAGTAGTGAATATGGATGACACTGAAAGGTCAAATGTTAATCAGCTTTGATTTTTCATTTAAACAGAAGGACCTCCTAGATATAGGGGGGTCCGCCTGGTTTGGATTATATGCAGCCTTTTCTGTATGGTTTTTTTTTCTTCTTTCAGCCATTACGTCTGAATCAGAACCGTAGTCCACAGGCAATTTGCTGTGTCGAGACCTTGTGACATCTTTGCACTTGTTCTTTGTGTCAGAAGGTAGCCATTACGTAAATGGACCCGGCAGCCTTAATTACATTTTTACCACCTAAGCCTTAAACAAAATACAACTCATTACAGAGTCAAAACGCTGCTGCCGAAGCTAAAGAGCAGCAGAGTTCTTTAGAAGATTAAGTGCAAAGACTAACGAGTGAAGCATGTTGGAGTTCGATGGCTGAACCCTGAGAATGTCAGTGTTCGGTTAATGCAAATTTTGGTAATGACTAAACGTTAGCTAACAACATTAGCTGCGGCTGCTTCACAGTAAAAGCCTTCCAGCAAAGATAATTGACAGGCTTTATTGTGAAAGAGCCACAGGATGTAATCACTCACAGTCATTAGTTGCCTCATACTTTTATTTTATTATATTTTTTAAAAAAGATTAAAGGTGATTTATGTCTGCGTTTAGATATTTTCACCTCTTTTTTGTTTACTGATTACCCTTACACAAGTTATTAACCCAAGATGGCACTGAGGCTGCTTGATCATTTTAATTTTGCCTTTTGATTCAAATGTCTAATGTACATTTTTCAATTCAGAAAAACACAGATCAGGAGCAGGTCAAGGTTTCAAGTCCTCGCTCTGTTTCTTGCTGAGAGCTCAGAAATATCACTGCTCCTTTTGCTGTTCAAATATTTTATGAAGGGAAATGTGTAACGTTTAGACAACTGTGGAATACCATGCTCACAAAGTGTCGTTATTAGGCCATTAGTATGCAAAACAGTGAGACGCAGAAACTTTTGCTATTCATCTGCTGTCCCTGTTATTTCAGATGGTCCCAGATGGCCTTGCATTCTCAACACACAGGCCATCTAATTATAACTTTTAACCACCTAATACATACAAATGGATTTTTTTTACAGGTGTTGTAACTGTTTTATTATTTATCCCTGTTTCCCATAGGGATGCCTGCACACCTATTTGCTTTTTTTTTTTTTTTAACTTCTCTTCACTGACATTTAAGAGTAATTATGTAAAGCCCTCCATTTCATCAAAGAATCTCCACTGCAGCTGTTAAATTGTTGAGATGTTAATGAGATACAAAAGAAGAACGTTTCTCATGTTTTTTGATGGCGCAGTGTGTGTTTTTGTAACTATTTTCAACGCCACTATTGTCAGTGATTACAGATGCTTCAAGAGGCCATATTCTCTCTCATACTGTTATGTGTGTATGCCCATACTTTTTCATATTTCTTTCTCAAATAGTCTTTTTTCTCAAACTCATGGCTGCTGTCTAAAGTGCCTCCATTTTAGCCCAGACCTCCTTAAGGCCCACCAAAAAAAGCCCTGTCTGCTCTGATTGGTCTGATCTGGTCTTATTGAACGGCTCTGAGCAGTCCGTGCTCACCATATGTCCGTTTCGCTCCGCCTGTGGTTTAAGCCTCCAGCTAGCTGCATATCTACCGTGACTATCACCACAACAACTGCTTCTAAACAAACTTCACAACCACACATGTTAGAGCAGATATCTGATATGTTTTTAGCCTCAAATCCACTTCCCAGTGGGCCAATTACATTACAGCTATGTGATTTCCGTGTACGGTGTGAGCAAAGTAGCTGCTGCATGCTAATTAAAGTTATTCGAAGTTGCCAAGCAGATGAACTCAGACAATTTATCCATTTATTTATCCCGTGTAGCTACACTGTTAGCTTCAGGGCATGTTTATTTACCCAACATTATACACACAAACTCAAATCTGTAGGATATCGCATTGTGAAGAGCTTTGTATGGCAACCATGTTAACACTATAGCTGAGTGTATCATATAAACAAAACCAACATGGTAAAACCGGTGCAGCATCCAACCTAATACTCTCACTTTCAAGTCTGAAGTAGCCGTTGTATAGGATGTCCTGTGTTGCACGACCAGTCAGTCGTCTGTAGTGTTTTTATATCACTGACTTAGCTTGACTCAGTTCTCTTGGAAGCTAAACCAAAGTGATATGAAAGAAAAAAGACCTGCTGCTAGGTGTGATCTATAATTGAATAGACAAAAACAAAACAAATATCATGGTGCTGAGATGAGTCACAACATGCAATGAAAGACCTTTTACATGTTGAACCAATCTATGTACAACACAAATGGACAGGGAAAATACAAAAAAAAAAACATTAGCATGCACCCAAGCAGTGCAGAAAGAGGTTATTAGGGTGCAGAGTGACTAACAAAGAGACGCCATTTTCCCCTCTACGTGTCAGTGTATCATCAAAATGTTTTGGAGTAAAATAGTTAGATAATGTTGCACTAATAAATAGTACCAGTGGTCTGTTTGGACTGAAGATATCGTGTGTTCTTGCTGTATAACAATACATTGTACACTTCAGTATTACTCAATACAGTTTGCTTGATCCGATAAATGTGATGAATTACACGATTGACCATGCAATTTACTCCTTATCCGTCAAACAATGCAGCGGTGTTGTTATTCAGCTTAAGTGATGTCTCTTGTTTCGACACAGTAGTTTTTGTTGTATTGTAAAGGACTGCTTTGGTTCGGTGTAATCCTGCTGGGAAACCTCTTCAATGTGACAAAAGTCCATTGTTTAATTTTGAGCTCTCGAATATTATACTTTTTTACTTTCATGGAGTTGAGTGTCATAGTAAATTGAAAATGGAAATATGAGACGCACTCTCAGCGGTCCTTATTTTTGCAGTGTCGAAAATATATTAAATTGTGATACCACTATAATGCATCAAACCAACTGTGAATTTTATGAATCATTAGAGCCCAAAGAGCTTCATGTTCCATGGTTGCCACTTGTGTGTTATTACATCTTTGGTTTGAGATCCTAACAGATTCTGTGTGGATGCTCAGCCTGGGTTATGGTGCAGTAGACAGTTTTATCACATCTTGTGTCTTGGTAAATGTGGAAGGGAGCTGACAGGAACATGCGACACGCATGTAAGACCTCAGTGCTTTTGACTGTGTGTGTTGTCTAGTCAGCAGAAGTACATAGATGACACACTCTTTCACTTCAGACAGACAGAGCAGTGGCTCGCCGGCTGGTGTCATTCATTTTGCTTATCATGTTCAACCTATTCTTTTCATGTTATTGTGCAAGTAGAGGACACACACAGGCGCACACACTTACACACAAACTGTACCAGAATAGATGCAGAGCATCACGTGAAGGTCAAACAGTCAGCTATCTGAATGTGCTGGACTTTTATTGGACATTCCCCATGCTTCAGAAATTGAAAGGAGATAGTTATATTGATTAAACGTTAAGTGTAATGAACAATGAGCCAGGTGTCACAACAAGCGTGGCCCAGATTATCAATATTCAAATCATTTAGGCAAGCAAACCTGTTCTTTGAGAAATGTAAATGTCCTTTTTATTTGCATCCTCTTTGTTATTCAACACTGACACTTGAGACGATGATTGTATAGAATTTTTTTGACATTTGGCAGTCATAAATCTATCATTTTATTTATGTTGCAAGAGAGCAAAGTGTGACTTTGCCTGCTTTCTGTCATTAGACGAATGTCAGCACATCGTAGCTTTTCCTTCGCTTTTTTTTTCTTGTTTTTTTCTCTAAAAGCTTTTTTTTCTCAAGGGAACCTCCGTCCAAGCCATTACCAGTTTTGGTGAGAGTACAGTTATACAAGCATATAGGCAGTCAGAGATTTTGCGTGCGCTTTCAGGTGCAACAATCATGCTGACTGCTCGGGAAAAAAGCAAAAAAAAAGGACCAGAAATTAGTGAGAAAGACACTTTGTCAGGACGCGCCACCAGACTGCTTTTAGCTTATGGAGGCAGTCAAGATGAAGAAGTTCATGACTGACAGCTGGAACCATAGCCCTGTTAAAGCCTGACTTTATGGCGGTTGTGTCAAGAGGAGCCAAAAGCCCTTTTTTTTTTGTGCACATCAACAAAAATTCAGTAACTGACCATGTGTTGATTGTAGCAGTGGAGACTGACACAGGAACCCTCACTGCCACTAGCTGGGGCGCAGCAGTGAATGGCAGAAAAGTACATGCCTTGCACTCCCTCTGCCCCCGCTGATTCGGCAGATGGATGGGACTTTTGGGCGAAGGGGGTGGGTCTCCTTGGCGGCAGGGGACAAAGATGACAGCTCCTCGTCCGTGGAGGGCTACCAAGGGGCCTTGGCTCTGAGCACCTACTGTGTCCTCCTGACAGAGCCTTGATGCCATCATAGACCATTAGCGTTGACAGCATGTCATCGTGTCGCACTGGAGCTCATGGTCAAGCCATGAAAAGTAAGAACATTAAGTGAAGATGGCACATTTAGACTAAACATTTATTTTTTCTAATGCCAGTCTAAGGATCGCTTCCCATCTTGTCCACAGCACTGTTACATTAAAGCTCGACTGAGCTTACATATAAGCTGTACAGATAATGCTTCAGATATTTGCAATAGTCCCCCTGCTGCCCAAATGCTAGCTTGGCCTGTGGCATTTATTCCAGCATAGACGGTCTGAAAAGCCTCCACAGCTGGTGTTGGAGATGTTTCTCATGATGCTGTAATTTGATTAGAGCTCAATGTATGACACAAGTGAAGACAAGTGACTCCAATACAGCCTTGTAATGCAATAATTCACTGACTGAATTAAAGGCAGAGTAGGGCTTAACAGAATGCTTTTCTCAGAAGTGGGATGATTGCACAAAAAAAGCCTTAAGTATGGGGCTTCTTACTGTAAATAATTAACTCTCAGGGCTCTAGCTTCTGCTTGTCAAATGCCAGAGAAAGTTTCTTATGGTCAGACTGTAACTCAGTAGTAGTACTATTGCACCCTTGAGGTTTGTGCTGTAAATAGTGACTCAGTTTTAAAATGTACAAATCTAAGATAGTTAAAACAGACATATCGGCCATAGAAATACAAGATCCAAGTTTTAATTCTCTTGCACTTGATGACATTGATTAATAAATGAATGATGGCTTTGGATTATTGGACGTGTGTTTTGAAGTAATGCTATAGAGCAAAACATTAGAAAATGTGCACATGTAAAAATTCTGTCATTAGATTTTAAATTCTTTAAAAAAAAACAGTGATTTTGAAGTAATTTTACGGTCTTTATTGGAAATAAAAATATATTTTTTCCCATGTCGACTATAAATATAAATAGTGGTCTGCATTACCACTTATGTGTTTACTGATAGCACTTATAGCTTTCAGATTATAGCTTTCTTAAAGCAAGATATGATACCAATCGTGACAACTTGCTATATAAGTAAGTCCAGTGTGATATTC
>JAPZDV010000004.1:17942538-17974748 GCA_029814665.1 Acanthurus lineatus | reverse complement strand
AAATAAAAATATATTTTTTCCCCTGTCGACCATAAATATAAATAGTGGTCTGCACTTATGTGTTTACTGATACCACTTATAGCTTTCAGAATATAGCTTTCTTAAAGCAAGATACGATACCAATCGTGACAACTTGCTATATAAGTCAGTCCAGTGTGATATTCCTCAAATTAATCACATGGACTCATTTTTTTAGAGTTGAGCAAACTGCCAACAGATAAGGCAAATATTTTAAATGGTTTCGATGAGAGACATGGTTTCACTGTTCCAGTCTGATATCTCTGCACAAATAAATGGAGTAACAGGGGATGAAGAAACACTGAGACATTTGAACTTGCTTTTAATGGAATGTCTGCACAGTGACCGAAATGATAAGTTGTTTCCTGTATCCTGTTTATATATAAATATGTGCTATGATAATATAAATGATCCAGTATGTGGCTGAATATTACCAGCATTCATCAGACTCACAGTAAGTACGTTTCAAGGTTACACACTGTAGTGCAGAACTGAAATCATGTACATTTTCCTGACTGTAGTCAGAAAGTAATGGAATATCACAGCACGAGGTCAGAGAGTGGTTTGGGTGCTGGGGGGCAGGGGAACTCATTTGGCTCTATGTGTAATAAATGGAATTTATTGTATATTTAATGTTTATAGGCACTAGATAAAAGACCGCTTTCCATTTCAACAAGGTCTACAGGTTATTTTCCATTGCGGCACATCTGTGGGTGTGGTAGATTTTTATATAGATAAATAGTGTGTTTTTTTTCCAGTTTTATGTTTATATTTACAGAGACTGATATACAACTGAAGGGCATCCTCTAAATAGGCTAAACCCATATATCACAGCATTTACAGCCTTTGCTAATTTTTAACGTTAATTGCCAAATTGGAGTTTAATTTGAAGGAGTACACGTGCATCGCCATTGCAATTGTGCAATTGCACAGGACAAAAACATCAATAAAAAAATACTTGTTAAAATTTATATGACATGCTAAGAGATAAAATCTTGAAGGATGACACCAGATCATCCATGACTTCATGCCTGACCAGATTCAGAAACTCGGAATTAAAGATATCCTAGATTTGATCCTTAGCGAGTACTGCAGATGAGAGTTCCACATTTTGAGCCCTTGAGGGTGGAAAGGGGTTCTTTCAAAGGAGGATTTACAAAAGGACATTTTTACAATTCCCCATCATTCAACCCGGAAGATCTGAGCCCAAAGATGTTTTGCTGAACACATCCTGGTCAAGCAGACATAGATTAGTATTTTTTAATTTAATATTGCTATCAAAGGTTCACATAAATACATTTCTTTAGGCCATTGCGAAAGTGAGATATTAACAACTTCCCATCCAAAATAGTTACTAAACAGAAGCTCCACAGCCCAATCAACACTCAAGTTTTGAGGTTGATACCAATACGAACATTTGAGAGTTAAAAAACAAGCTTAATCTAGGCATTAAAAACATATTTTTTGCATTTCTGTTTTGCAGCATCTTAAAATTTGTTAATATCACCTGACGTATATGGCCCTTTCCAGATATCTCGCTTTCATCACGGATTACTGATTGATTTCTTCTTTTGTTTTTACAACTTCCAAACCTGTGCCCTGCCTCTGTAAGATGATCCCATCACCAACAAGTGTGCTATTTTTGCTGCAAAGCATAATGTGACCATGTTATCCATTCATAAAACTGAGAGATGATTTTACAACAGAATCACCCAGTAAAATTTCCCGATTCTTTGTCAGTAAAACACAAACATCTGTGATTTAAATTTGTCATATAGTTAACTGCTCGTAAGCCCTTTCCTTCCAGAGGCATTCCCCCTGAGCTTTAAAGCACTTATCCTGTAGGTATTTGGCAATATTGAATTCCCACCCAGGTCACTAAAAATAGTTTACTGCAGAGGGATGGCACTGCCACCTTCATCCTTTGAACCTGGTTATTGTCTGCACAGAGTCATTATGCTTCATAACTTCATTTTTTTTACCTCCTTGGTCATAGTTCAGACACTTTGCCTCACTCCACCCTTTGTCTCTGCCTACCAGGAAGAGTCAAGAGAAACCCTATGGACACAGCAAGGTGAGATCCATGCTGCAGCTCCTCTAAAAGGGCAATGATTCATGAGGCTGGCTCCAATGTCCCTGAGGCTGGGAGGAATAGCTGGCATTATCTTCTGCAAATGGGTTTGAAAGTGCTTTTGGCCAGGTTGACCAGGGCACTGATTTATAGCTCAAGATCTGCCGAACAGTTAGGCTGTCTTTCCAGCAAAAGCTATGAGCCCCCACCACCGCTGCATGCCAGGACACGCACACAAGCTCATATGTATACTCACACCTCCCTACTTCAGCGCTCGCAATCCAGCATCCCTAGTTTATGTTTACTCTGGCCATGTATTCAGGGGAGAGAAAGAAAGAAAGAAAGAGAGGGGAATTTATGACACCGAAGTTGGGGAGTGAACGAAGTAGCCCATTGTTCTTAATACATCAAGCACTGGGATAAGCAGTTTTTCCACCTTTATCTTTCTTTGTCAGAGCCTATATATAGATATGAACCTTATCCTTGACTTGAAGTAGAAACTGCTGTCAGAGAAATAGAAATTGCCTCCTGAAAATTGTTCCTTTTAATCTCGAATCTGAAGAGAAAAGTCTTTTCCCTGAAATAGTGTGAAATGGTGTGGTTAAGCCCTGCTTGATAGTAAAGTCTTAAGAAAGACTTCTGATTGCTTTGTGTGTCTTCCTCCCTAATAAGCTTTATATCCATGTCTGAGCTTTGGGAGCCCTTCAGCACTTCTGAATTTCTACTCTCAGGTAATATTGCTTCAATATTTGACATAATGAATTGACAGGGTATCTGAAAATGAAGAAGCTTGAGCCACTTGAAATGGTGCATATTCATTTAAAGCTTTCCATTGTGGCAAAGCAATTAACGTGGCAAACAACTTCCCGTAAGCCCCTCAGAAGGGCTTTGGAATTTTTTCAGTCCTTTGTAAGTCTGACAAACTCCGGTCTGATTCCCACGCTGGTTCCTCTGCATCACGCAGAGATGGTGTTATGCTTCACACACAGGACACGCATCAATCTCATTATTAAGTCAACGAGGATTACCAAGTAATAATCATGACAGAATAACCAGTATGTTTTCACATCAAGCATGCCCTTTCCTGTGGTTGTGTTTAGCCTTTTTCTCATCAGAATAGCAGGGCCCGGCAGAACCAGGGGGCGGGAAAGTCAGACTGTAAACAAGGGTTGCACAAACCGGATTTGACTTACTTTGTGAAGCGTTTAAAATGCAAACTGACAGAGAATGTTTTAGCCAACATCACCTGCTTCTAGTGTTGCAGTCCATTAGAAAATTCCCAGACCTGTCTCACCATCGGTATGTAGGATCTACATAAGGGCAGAGAGGGAGCTCAAGTTTCTTCACTCCAAGGAGCTGCTGAAACTCTCCAGCGGATCAGCGGCAGTTGCTTTGGGTTTTAATGAGTGACATCAAAAGTCTGTACTTCTAAGAGGTCTCCACATGGTGTCTGTCCACGCTATCATTCATCTTCTAAACCTCCTGCGCTCTCACCTCCCCATCAGAAAATCACCTTTTCCCCGCTAGATGTTAATGTTTGCAAATGGTGTACTTACAAGTGGATTATTTAAAAGGCTACGTGTCAGACAGATCTTTATCTGGCGGCTTGGCAGCTTGACTCGGACTCACTTGGCTTCATGTCTCTGCATGTTGATTAGCTTGTTTTTCTCCCCTTTCCATGCTACGCCGCGTAGTCTTCTGTGCTAACTCACCTCATGTGATTTGAACCGAGTAAGAGAACTCCGAGGGCATGGTTAATCCGTTTCTTGTCTTACTCTTAGTAGTCATAGCAAAGACTAGCCTTGTGTTTTCGCCAAGAAAAAGAGCGATAGGCCGTGCTCTTTTGTATGTACAGTGTGTCTTAATTCCTTAAACCTCATGCGCCGGAAAACACATTTGTGTTGTGTGAGCATTTTTCGTGTGACTGGAAAGATGCTTTTATATTGGTATTCACGTTTGCTTTTTATATATATATGTAACCATGGAGTGACAGAAGGACAAGTCAGAACTTGCACACCAAGTCTATGAGATTGGTTTGTTTTAAGAAACACCCGGTGCGGTATCTCAGCAGTCTGCACACACTCTCTCGCTCTTTTTCTTGCATTTTATTTTTGTCTTTTCACAGTTTGTAGTGACTGTCATGAAGCCATGCCTTGTTTTATATTCAGCTCTCTGTTCTGAAACCTGATAGAAAAAAATAAGACCAAGACAAGTACGATTGCTTGATAACAAGAGCACAATAATATGGACCAACATGGTCAAAAAAAGGTATTTCTTTGCTTTTGCTTGCTGCAGGTCTTATCTATGCCTTCCTAGCGGCACAGCTAAGGTACTTTGATCTGATCTGAAAGTAATAGGCAGGCATGTTTTATCTGCAAAAGGAAGCACAACACAACCAAACAAACATCAAAGTCAAGTCTATCAAGTTGGGAATTAAGTAAGATTATTTTAATAGAAAAAATAATTATTGTTCTAATTAAATCTTCATGAGGTAAAGCTTTGGATGATGTCTGATAAAACGTGGTAAGACATTAAACAGTCATTCTTAAAGATTAGAGGTTAATTTTTGCGTTAATTGGGTGGTTTTTATCTTAAATAATACATGAAACATCCTACAGAACATCTTATTGAATTATGTTTTATATACGGTTCAAAGCGTGTTCAATCTTAGGTGCTGCTTACAAGTTGCTCTGTTAATAATGTGTAAAACAGAACGAGTCCTTGTTGCAGCCATCTTTATTAAGCGAAATCAGAGGGCTGAAGTCCACAGAAAAGTGGTTAATGAGTGTGTTAGGTCGTTTTGATGTAATTATATCATTCTGGGTCTAATTTAAGATCAGTACAGCATTGTAGATATCTTTGACAGCTGCATAGCTCTGCAAAAACACATTACACTCATTATTTCTGCTTTCTTTTGATGGTCTCATATTAAATTTTGTGGGGCTGTACCAAATATTTCGAAGCTTTGTTACCTTATTTATAATGCTGACTCTCGAATTCTAAATCAACATTTGATAGATCATAACTTTTTGGTGTTTTTTGCAGCCTCATCTTAGAGGATTTTGATGTTTATTGCAACTTCAGCTTTATCTGCTGCCTGAAAAACTGCTCCACTTGCTTATGGGAACAGCTCCAGTCTGCAGAGACGCATGGCACTGCTAGGGGCGGCTACAGAAAGACAGAAAGAGGCAGCTTTAACACAAACACACTCATACAGGAACATTTGTATTTATATTAATGAAACCGATGAGTTGTATTCATTAAGGAATGTTGATGTAAGAGAAAAAGCACTTAATCATTTGGTTCATAATGTAGTTAAATGAGAAGCTTAATACGTAAGGAGTGTTGGTATTTGTGGTTTGTTGGTAAAAAGAGCAAAGGAAAACAAAGCCATCCCTTCGCTTGGCTTTTTTCATTTGCTCGCCAATGAATGCCAATAATCAACTGTAATTGGAGTTGCCCGCTTTCATTATCGTGCTTTGGGTAATAGTAACAGTGTTTAATGAAAAGCAAATGGACGTTCTTGTCAGCTAATGTACCAAAAACAAACAAAGGATTGGAAATAGATAGTCTTTAATACAACTGATATGGAGCCTTTAAAAAATAGTGGCTGGTCTGGCTCTGATCCTGTTTCAGGACTTTTATTTGACCACACTGGAAATTCTGACCACATCACAGTTGGCTGGAGAGGTTTGAACCGAATGGTTTTACAGATGTAAAGTTTGTAGCTCCACACTTGTGATTAGATCACCCAAACAGGGAACAAGGTCGTAGATGCAGAGACTTTCCATACATGGTGGTTAAATAAATTAAGGGCCCCTGGTTTTGGTTGAGAATCAACAATCTGCGGCCTTCCAAAATGTCAACAAAATAAAAATGATTTATAAGATAAGCAAAAATAATTTGTGGCCGTCTGCATATTCATTGCTGACATGTCCCATTATTCAGTGGCTTCATTTACATTTTAAGCAGCATATCATGGTCAAGGACTGTGTGTACTTCCTGCTATGAGCCTCTGGAGCATTCCAATGAGTTTACTCTTTGAGGGGAGAGATGAGCCTATTGATTAGAGACAGCCTGACCTGTGGTGGTAGCAGATGAGCCATCACACGGCTTTAAAGCTTCAAAGCAAACTGCAGCAGTGACTGACCTTGTTCAAACTAAATTAAGACAACAAAAACATTTATTTTGTGTCATTAAAAATGCATAAATAACTTAACTGGGGTTTTGTCAGATCTCTAGCTTTGTTTTACATTGAGAATTTAAGGGAAAAGGAAGGTTTCCGACTTCCATCTTTTTCCCCTGACGTCTTGCTAATTATATCAATCACTCAGACTTTCATCTGCAGGATTTTTTTGTGACGCATAAGTTCAAGAAAATATTTGTCAATAATGTTTTCAGTCCATCTGGATTGATAAATATGACATGTGGTGTTTTGGATGAGTGACAACCTAAATATCAGCAACAAATGAGACTAAATAGTGAAATGTCTCAGTGATTTATTGTGTGATAAGATAACACCATCTTTGGTTTTAAACCAAGAAAAATATGTGTAAATGTATTAACATTTAGTGACTTTTAAAAATGCTTGTATTTCCCAGAAAGTCTTGTTCTCAAGGCTCCAGACAAACTGATATGTTAGAGATAACCGGGCACCGATATGTTCTGGCCAGTCAAGGTTGTGAGTCGTAAATTATCCACTGATGTATACGAAAATGTGATTACCAGCTTAATATTTTTCCAATAATAGAATTTCAGCAGGTAATTATACTGATATTAAAAATATCGGACTGTTTAGTGGGATATTGTGTTTTTCTACACATGTTGAGCAATTTCCGCGACTAGAGAAAAAACATTTTTTATTGTGTTATTTCATTGTGATGTGCAGAAGTGAATGTGGAGTTTGTGTGAGTGCATCCCTCTTTAGTGCTGCCAAGAGCCCTGGGCTATAGAATGATGAATTCATTGTTGCTTCTTCTTCACTGTTGCATCTTTTATAACCAAGTTCTGAGACCACACTGGCGTTTTTGCATGTTTTAGCCCATTGTAAAATGTGCTCATGCTGTGCAGTGTAGCAGCTTTGAAGCAGCTGGACTAAGTTTCATTCAGCAGCTTGTGTGTGGGGGCTGACAATTGGTATTGGTATGGTGTGTGGTGCATTCATGTAGCCTGGAAAACTCAAACACCTGACACTCAAGTTGCTCTCGAAAGCAGCCAAATTTGCCCCATCAATCAGAGATTTTGAAATTGTTCGTTTTTTCTGGACATATGCTTCGCTAAACATGATGAAACCAAAGTTGAAAGTGTGGAAAAATAAATGTTTTTTGAATCAACTGCAGCTGGAATTCACAGTAGTTTTATTGTCAGTCTGAACTGAATATGTTCGGCAGATTGCTGCATCGCTACATTTCAGAATGAAAGTCTCACCACACAAAGCTGAGCTCTCAATTATATTGCATTTTTGTACAAAAGTAAAATAGTAAATTGGCTACAAGCTGCAATTTTCCTGTGATGTTTTCAACTCTCCTTCAATCTTAAGAGTACAGTTGTAACAATTAGCTATTCACCAAATAAGAACAAACAGAACAATAGTCACATCAGTGTGATTTAATGACTGCAAAAGTCATAATACTCCAGGAGCATTTGTTCTGGTGTAGACTTCAATTGGTCTGAATGTATCCAAATATGAACTGAATATGAATTGTGTAAAGCCTGTTTTGTACCAGACAAATTGCCCTCGTCCAAATGAGAAACGAAAAAGCTGTGAAATTAAACAGTTCCTCTTCTGTGTGATTCTTTTCAAGGTTATCTCCGTCATTAAGCGACGGGAGAAACCGACAGTTTTTTGGGAGGAGGGGGGGTGTTCATGCTGGATCTTAAAGAGCACCGAGACAGCACGCGACCACAGCTCAGTAGGTGTCTGTCCTGAGGCTCTTCTCCCCTCTGGTGCGCCGCTCTAATGTGAGCATGTGCTTCTTCACATTAGCAAAAAAGCAACAGTGCCGCTGCCATTTGACCGAGCTGTTTAACAGGCCGACGTAATGTTTGTGTGCAGTGCTGACCCGGGAGGGGCATTGAGAGCCGGAGCAGAGGACTGGATCCTCTTGTACGTGTCAATAAACATCAATGGAGATGAGCATTATGCTGCTGTTGTCAGTCAAAAAAAAAAAGTCTGGATAATTGGTAAATGGCAGGTTTGCCTGAGGATGACTGGGAATAATGCAGTATCTCCACTGCTGTATATGTTATTAATCTTCATAATAAAGACAGACCCACTGGCTGGGTTTGACAGGAACAATTGTCCTGCCTCCTGAGGCCAGTTACTCTAAAAGAGCTTCTGGTCTTGATATTTGCCCAAAGATAAGTCTGTTATCTTTGCCTCTCTACTTTGGCATGGTCTTAATCCTGAGTCTTGTCCTTTTGTTCTTTTATTAACAATGTGAGACTGGACAATAAATCTATATATTTCACTTCCTTAAAACCTAAGTGCATCATGTGCTCACTAAAAGCCTTTTTGTCTTACAAATTCTATGAAGATCTGATTTGATTTTGCCTACAAAATGCAGTCCAAGGACTTAATCTTATGCACCAGGTTTGTTATTTGTGCTATTGGATAATAATATAGTAACCTTGTGTTTCTTGCTTAAACAAGTTTGTTGCTACTCACTAACGGAGCAACTTAAAGGTTTTAAAATACATTGCCGAAGTATTTATTTGTTAATGTTTGGTTAAGTTAAGTCAGGTAGTAATAACGTTGCTACCCAGGCATTAAATGTATACAGAAATAGATATTTATGGTTTTTTAATGAGTTGTTGTCAGTAATGTTGTAATGTGACGTCAGATTTTCTAATTTGCCGTTATTATATGTTTGAAAATGACGGCTAGGGAATCTTTGCATGTTCATTCTCTGAAATAATGTTCATATTCCATTTGGTTTCAACTAAACTTATTAATTATTGATTATATTTTAATTATAGTTCTGTTGTGGGCTTTGCAATCAAAGCTTCCACACACCGACCTACTTTTAAAGTAGAAAATATTTCCACTGAAGCTTAATCATTCCCTAAGTTTAATAAGTAATTACTCTTATAAATGGTATTGCACTTTAGGGTTGTGTATGTACGCTCCTGGTTTGTTGCATGATGATCAGAAACAGTTGTAAGCACGCTGCCGTATTGCATCAATGAAATGATTCAATAAATCAAGGCACAAACTCAGCATCTTACATGAAGTTTGAGATGTTTCTGTTTGAACATGATCACATACGAGCGACTTTGGTCTTTTTGTGCCCTTTAACTTAGTGATGCATTAAAGCAGGACATGATGAATGTTTAACATGTTAACAATCAAATGGAGTTGATTCAATACGCTCTGCCTCTCCTTGTTTGTTTTCTTGAAGAGTTCGAGTTGATATTCTGCTTTATTCTGCCTCTCACACAAGGGAATCAAACTATCTTTATACTTGGAGAGATAGGCTGTGAGAGAGGATCATGAGCAGGAGTGAACATGAGTTTAAAGTCTCTTGTGAGCCTCGTTTAATTGGTATGTTTTTTTTTTTCCATTTTAGACTCATATTTCAATATTGAAATTTGTTCTGACAGTCTTTCTGGATGCCACCTCAGAGTTTGTCAGAGCGGCACATGGTGCAGACATGACATCATTTCATTTAGCGACTTTGGAACACAAAGAAACGCCGCATGCTGTTTGTTTCGTCGTGTAAACATTAGCAATGCTGGAAATGACGGATATCACGACATGTAGGCGATCACTGTGTGCGACAGATGTATCTAGCTGACTTTTTAAGGAAAATTACTGCAAACACTGACTAAATAGCTATAGTGTAACCGGAGCCAGCAGCATCCAGTCTGTATGTTGGCACTGCAGCCTCCACACACTCCCACATCAGGTCCTATTAATGTAGTGGCAAAACGGATGTGGAGACTAACTAGCCTCATGAATAGCTGTTCAGTGATTTTCCATGTTAGTGCTGATTACATTTACAGAAAGGCTTCTATCTGTTAGGTAAGAGGGCTTACTCATGAATACAAAGTGTGCAGCAAGGGCCAATTAATATTATGGAGTCGTTAAAAATAATATATTTTAAATTATTCAGAGTCAGTTCAAGGAACACTAAGGGATTTTCCCAGTGATTTTCCCTGAAGGCTCCTCCTTGCCCCTGTAAAACAGCCAGTATAACAGAGGTACTAATTAATCAAAGGATTAATCTAGTTAGTCAAAAATGATTAATTCAGTTTGTTTCCGATCCAACAAAAACTTCTGTTTTCAATTTGAAGTCTTCTTGGCATCTTGATAGATTTCCATCCAGGAAATGCCAAACATATTTTTTCGTAGTTTTACGTGTTTGCTCGTCTTCTTGTTGTGGTCTTTCACTTCCTGTTGTCCTTTCTGGCCTCACAGACTCACCTACAGTGTCAACAGTAAGACAAGTCAATAGTCTTTAACTGACTGATTTAATTGGTTTTATTTATGGTTCACGATGTATTTATTGTTTTAGAAATATAATTCAGAAATGGTTTACAATAACCATGTTGTTCCAAATTTCATTACGTTTGATGATTTTTCAAAATTCATTTGGTGGGTGTTGATTCACGAGAATACATAAGGAACTGGAAATAGTTGAAGAATCACTTCTTTTGGCTATAAATTCCCCCGTAGAAACAGTATTGCCAAGTCGCTACCATCACATCATTTTGCTCTAATTTTCAGTAGTTTTAGAGTTACTAAAGAGAATAACAGTGTGTTGCATCATTAAAAACAAGAAAATGAATGTTACTGAAACTGAATCTTACAACACGTTCTGACAGGTTTTTATGGTTAAATGGCAGAAATAACCTCACAGCTAAGAACAGCTAAATACAGGGCAACAGATGCACACTCCTCACACAGAGAGACTTGGAACAATGTGTGTTTTTTCAAATGCCGTATGACGTCACAGACTTTATATGGTGTGTTCGTTTCGATACGGGATGCTTCATGAACCACCCCCCGAATTTGTCCCATCAATCTACTAGGAGAGAGCAGGCCTCTTCACACGCTGTCTGCCATTCTTTCTTTCATTCTGGCCCTGTTGGGAATGGTGATTGGATCCCAGTCAACCAGCAATAGATGGATTGGCTCTCGACCAGGATGATTGAGTGGCGCTGCTGTCTATGCACGTGTATATAGCTGTGTGTGTGTGATGGTGCGAGGCTGTGCATGCTCACGCTGTATGCATGCCGCTCTCTCTGAACAACAGCACATCTGTGTCACTCCATCTCCTCTCTCTCATTTGAATTTTTTTTTTTTTTGAGTTCTCTAAATCATCGCCAGTGCCGCTGTGCTTCGGAGCAGGATGGTATTTCTGTGAACAAGTATTCTTGACTTCACCATCAAATTATTATCAAGACACAGCTAAATGCAATCCCAGTGGAAATGAGCATTCAAGCTGACAGTGTAATCCCTCTGTAGTGTTAGATGAGGGAGCGCATGAGATGCGAAATGGAAGGCAAACTTTGTTTCACATTCATGAAACGAAGAGTGATTTAGGTGCAAGCGTTCGTCTGCAGAGATAATCACAATCTAAATCCATGTGAAAAAAAAACAAAAGAAATCTCAAGAGTTGCACAGAGTACACATTTTGTACACTGAAATAATATTTTTATTCAAAAACAAGCCCGCAGAGGCTGATCTCGATGCATGTCACTCATCCTCGTGTGCACCGTGTTGTATTAGTCTATTCCTTTTTTAATGACTTGGTAATTGCTTTGTCCCTGGTTATTGAGATGACTGCCATGCACTATTACACCAATTTAATGGTGTGTAACTATTCTTCTTAACAAAGCCATCAATCACAGGTGCTACTATGGTAACAGCATTAGCCATTATGCAGATGCAGATGTTGTAATGAAATGTACGTTGCACCCACTAAAGTTGCACATGTGCACAAGCATGGCGTACAGCTGATACTACAGGAAGAGGTCAAAGATATGAAGTAAGAGTTGAAAAAGATCTATTTTTTCCTCCACAAATGAAGAAAAAAAGAGGGATATTACGAATTCTGTGTGTTCTTCCTATAGATGCTATTAATAGTTAAATTCAAACGAGGCCCAGCAATTGTCGGCCAGCTTTTTTTCCCTCCCTGTTTGAGCTTCACTTCACGAAAATTTGCATGGCCTGTGGAGCAAGCAGCAGAAATTCAATCATCTGTTTTTGTGTAGAAGAGCCAGGTTATTACAATCAGAGCTGCTTAAACCCTTGACTCCTTCTTTTTGCTCCGCTCAACTGTTTGACAGTTTTATACTCAATTTTTTTTTTTTTTAAATCTAAACCTGTGTTGCCAGTTTTGGCCTTGAAGCTACACAGATAAAAGGTAATGTGGGAATGAGGAAGACGTTGTGTGTATTTATCCTCTGGGCAGACTTGTGGGTGTTGGGAATGTGCTGGATCCTTAGCTGTGGATGGTCATGGTTAAGCACTGTATGGATTTGACCCTTTGGATTATGAATTTGAATGAGCATAAAGGTTTGAACTGAATGTGCACAGCTCGCATTGCACTTTTAGCTCTGAACTATTCATACACTGTACTTGTCTTCATAGACATTTTTTTGTGCCAATTAAAAAGCTTATGAGCCAGAAAAAAAAATAAAAATTAAATGAATTAATAATGAAAAAAGCTTGTTGTTTTATGATTCTGATTGAAAATGTGTCATACAGTGACGACAAAAACGAGGTAGAAACTGTGACTCGTGTGCTTATGTATAACATTTTCAGTTTACAGCGTCGAATGGAAAGAAAGATTACAAGTCATAAGCCTGTAATGGAGTATCTGTAGTGTGGTTCAGATGTAATTTAACAAACTATATGAGAAAATTTGACACCTAGAAGACAAACTGCATCACTTATTTTTCATTATCCTGTTTTGGTCTGTTTACTTCTTTTGCATATTTACTGGATTGCGAAAATGGGACAAAATTGGCTTCTCTTCCATGTTTTTAGTGATGTCTCTATTTATTTGTAAAGAAATACATTGCCTTACATTGGAGTACTCCATATGTTGTACAGAATAATGATCAGAAAACAAAAATAAAATCCCTTTGCTTGAAGTTGCATAGTTTAAGCATCTTACTAACTATCAGAGCGTGCACGTTTATTCCACATATTCATTACTGATGCCTTGCTCTGGGTCATCTGACTCCCTCTGAATGAGTTCTTTGGATATGGAATTGTGACAGGCTTTTCTATGCCCCACTTACCTCCCACCCCCCACCCCTTGACCTCTTCATTAGATAAATAGGGCAGTCTATTCTCTGGCCTTCACTTGTGATGGACAGCATCTGACTGTTTCCGATACCCACGGTGAGAAATGTGGAAACAAAAGCCCCTCCCTTCCCTCACCCACCTCACAATTTCCTCCCTTTTCTTGTTCCCCTTTTTTTACGTTTCAAAAAACTGAGCATTGAACGATATCATACGTCTTTGAACGGTCTGCAGTTATAACCGAGGGTGGGACACAGCAGATGCTGATTTTCCCTACTTGCTGTGTTGTTTTTCAGAGGGGAAGTTAAATCGATCGGTCACACTTAGCACAAGGGCTGTGCTAAAACATCCTCCTATGGCAACAATGCAGTGCTGGATGCCATTTTTCTCAGACATATCTTCATGCATTCCTGTGTGGATTTAGACACATTAAGGGAATTATTTGGCGTGTCAAGTCAATACCAGCACCTCAGCTGATATTCACAGCACATAAACTTCTTCACTGTATGGATTCTCATCAGTTTTGTTTCAAGAAAATGCTGAAAGTAAAACTCCTTTGAGGATGAATAAGGCTGGGAAAAACAAAACATTAAAAAAAAACAAGCTGTGTGTTGCACCATATGTTAAAAAAAAAAGCCAATGTTGTTTGTACTTTTTCAAAATGGCTGCACTTATAGGTGGAGTGTGAAACTGTAATAGTAACAGGACAGGAGGTGATTATAAGCTGAAAGTTGCTCCTTTCTTCTTGTTAGTGGAAAGTTATAAAAGGAGAAAATGTGGAGTTGCTGAAAGGAAACATGGGAACAGATGCCAAAGGCTTGTATGTTTCGGTGTGATATGCCTAAAAGCAAAGCAAAAAAACATTTTATCAGCACTTCTGTCTCCTAACTGTATGTGCACTAGTACATAAAGGCAGACAGGCAGGCAGGCAGGCAATCCATCAGCAAGCAAATATAGTATGTGTCAGTGAGAGAAGTACTCCAGCAGCAGAGTGAGTGCCATACACATCCATATGTTTAATGTCCATATGTGATGTCTGGTCTCCCTGGCTTGAAATTCAAAACCTTGGGTCTCCTCCCAAGCACAACATGTCATTTGGTGAAAGTCTTTTATGCTACAAAGCATTTCACTTTCTACTACATAAAAGTCTTCTCTCTCTCTCTCTCTCTCTCTCTCTCTTTTTTTTTTTTTAGGAATGTTTTATGGAAATAAAACCTAAGCATACCTATTATCATACATGGGACCATAATTACTAATTGCTTCTTGTTCTCTCCCTTTTTTTTCTTCCTCTGGTATGTATCACATTTTTCACAGTAGGATGAGAATTACAGGGGGTGGCATCTAAAAAAAAAAAAAAAAAATCAAATTGATATTCAAGCAGCTTCACTGAGACGACGCATTTACTAAATGAGGCTTATGCTTATTGTTAGATTAGAAGTGCTTTCTGAAAGACTGTTTTTTTTTTTTTTTTGCCCTCCTCCTTTGCAGCTCATTTGGTAGGCAGGCTGACAGTTTTGAAAGAACAGGCCTAAGGGAATGCAGCTCGCACGTCTGATGTCGTATCTCCTTGGTCCAGCACTTGTTCTTTTGGAGCTCTGCTGAACCAATCCTGCACCTCATACTTACCAGACCCTCAGGCCCCACTTTGATCTCCCTTAACAACCAGGACAGCAGTTCAAGCATCTTGTTATATTTGACTGTTTAATCCATCAAATGTGTTTGTCTCAGCAATAGGCTAATGAACGTCTCTATCTAGGCCTTGCTGCCGTTGAACAACTCCTGTGATAACAAGTTTGTTGTGGCACAGATTTGCGTGAAATTTTTTTTAAAGGATAATTGCTTGTTCCTGCAAATTGCAAATGTCCTGGTATTGTTAGGTTTGACGCTTATTTGCCACACCTTCACTAAATTATCCTGACTTTGCATTAGTAAATTACAACCAACACATTTAGCACTGAATCCTAACGCTGTGTGCTCCTCTCTCGGTCGTTTGGCTGTGTTTTACATAATTTTAGTAGAGCATAGGATTTAGACTCCTGATTCAGCCTTTTAGTTTGTGTCCTTTTGCTTGCATGTCCAATACAATCTACTGTATCAGCCCCCCTGTGGCTAAAATGCCAAGCCACTAAGCAAAATGTCTCAACTAATTAGGAGCTTTAGTGCAAAGCTGTAGAAATGCATCATATGAGTAACTTTTTCTTTCTTCTTGTGCTTCTGTTTTTTTTTTTTTTTGTGCACAGTGTGTCAGTCTTATATATTTTGGTTTTAAAATGATGACCAGGAGGCGAATGAGATGTTTCTGAAGCCACATGCTTCTCTCATAAAATCCCAGGGAGAACTCCACATTATTAAAACTAATACAAACACACTCTTCCAGGTTTGTTATAAATCCTGATGGACATTTCCTTAGTATGTGCTCTCAGTGGTGCCGCACCCAGATGCTCACTGCATCTGATCTGTGTGTCATAGCTGCTTGGATTACTCACTTCATGTTGCTCGTTCTGGATTCTGCAAAGAACCTTCAATTAACTCTGAAGTATTTTTAAATCTTCGGGGTGGTGCTCCTTTCATGTGGGCTTGTCTTTTGTTGCAGAAAACAAGCCACCTGGATTCTGTGTAATATCCATAGGGGACGGAAGAAGTGGACGTGAATGTTCATGAGGATGTATAGACTATCACAAGGATTGTCAGTTCTCATTTGTTTGTTTCACGATAAGCAGTCCGGTGACGCAAACTGACTTGCTCTCCTTGAGAGTATCTTGTGCATGTCAGTCTATATTATTGATGCAGAGAACCATGTAGAAAGGATAGGCCTCAGGGATGTCTGTCTTTATAAGTAGGAAATCCTCGGTCAACCGTATTCTCTAACCTGTCTGAACCCAACAGCAAAGATGCATCCACTCTTTTCCAGCCTTGTCCCTCATGTATCACCTAGAAGTTTTGATCTTGGTGCAAATTCAGGAAACTAAAATCAGGTTCCAAGGACAAATTCAATATCCATGCTCGTTAATCTTAATAGGTTTTCAAATAAACATATTTCTTTTCAATTTTTAAATGTTTATTTTCTAGTTTTGGTTCGGGATCTTTCTTTTAAAATGAAGTTAGAAATGCAAACTCACTGCTACTGTTTATATGCAGGAGATCATGCAGAAAAATTATGTTTAGGCCCGAGCAAATTCCCAGGAGGCAGCAACTAGTGATTAGTTTCAATATCATTTAAACTGTGTGTCATTTTTTGATTACTCTGTTGTTTATTTACTATATAATACCAGACAATAGTGACAATAGTGACAAAAAATCCAAAGTATCATTGTCAAATGTTTGTTTTGTCTAAATCTGAAACACCTTCAGTTTTCAAAGATCTAAAAGAGAGATGGGTCACAATTCTCACATTTGAAGTTTAAACCAGCAAATATCTGATCATTCTCCTTGATAAATAAATTGAAAAACATCGCAGTTTTTTCAAAATTGTAGATAATTTCAAAATTTTACAACCACATGAAATACTCAAACTGCTCAAAATGTCATTTTTTGACATTTAAAAGCTCCTATTGAGGTTTCAAACAAATCTTCGATTGTCTGTTGTCATATTTTATGATCTCACATACACCTTACCACCAAAAAGATTAATTATCACCTTTGGTTACTCACACACACAAGTGCGATGGATGGATAATTTGAAGATTGAGGTGAAGGAAAATCTTTTTTTTAATCTCAAAAGCTTTTAAAGCAAACTCTGAGCTCTCCTTCTCGCAAGTGATCTACTCGAGATCAGGGCAGGATCCAGTGTGACTTCAGGCTTTTATTCTTCCACAACCTCTGATCTACCTTGACATTCTTGTAGATTTTCAGCAGCTGTCCGCCCTCTGCTTGACAAATCCAACCTCCTAAGATCCTAAGAACCTAACAATAACCTACGCAATTAAATATTGATTCAGAATTCAAATCTCAATGTCATGAGCAAGCTTAGAAGCTTTTAACAACTCAATACAGCCATGCTGACTAGAAAACAGTACTTAATAGAGATTTGTCTTGGTTGGCTGTTACTGGATCACATGAGTTAGATCCATATTGGTGGTGATCCAGCAGCAGGAGGACCTGGAGTCGTAGTTTTCCACTGCTAGATCCGTTCAGATAAAACTGTTGGAGGTAAGAGGCCTTCCTCCTCACTGCAGACCCTCCCAGCTGGCATTCGAACCAAGCTTTGGCTAATGCTGCCTTCTAATATACAACAAACAACATCTCTGTTAGCAGCTTTCACTGCTTTCAAGTGGCCATTAAATTTAGGGCTGACACTAAGCTCGCCGAGGCTGGTTTGCATGCATATAATGCTGCTACTTATAATTTTAATGCAGAGGCTTGTGTCCAGGCTTCACAATATCCTAAAACTATGTTATATTAATATTTTAAGCAATAGAAAATATAAAATCAGAGCAAGGTGAGCCTGCATACTTTGATACACTGGATTTAAATCCCACTAAGTGAAGACATCTCTATTCTCCATCACCTCCTTTCATGATTGTGATCCTTCTACCCCCATCCACCCTTTGCAGTCTGCATAGAAGTTTGATAAACCTGACACCAGGAGATGGATTTCCCAGCCAACCTAGCTCCGGAGTAATGGGAATCCACAGCGTAACAAATGGTGGTGCCAGTACAGAGCTGGCTCTGCTGGTGTGCAGGTGGTCCTCCATTCCCCTTGTCAAACCCCCCACTGCTCCCCCAAAGTGGCCATGGAGACTTGAGCAAGATTATTTTGGAGTTCAGGTTAGAGACCAGCTCTTTCACTACCCATTAGTCACACTCCAATTTCTGTGATGGGAATTTTTTTTTTTTTTTACTCTCCCTTCACATTTTGTAAATGTATACACAGCCTTTCCCCCATAGACTTGAAAGGTCACAGCATGTTTTTGTAATTTCTTGTCTGCTCTGATTATTTTCATCTCAACTGGGGTGCTGCGCCTGTGGAAAGCTGATGTCATTTAGGCTGTACATTCGGAAATAATAACAGGGTCTCGTTTTGACATAAATGATGAATAAAGGGGTTTGCAGTGGAGTTGACAGGAAATGTTTATTCAAGTCGAGGAGTTCAAAGGATTTCCTCTTAGACTGGTTCTCGGTTTTCTGACAAATCCTGGCCCTCACTAAGCCAATAATGTGATATTGATTGGATTTTACTGGCCTGTTTGCACTTGCAAATGGAAGCCTGTGTGTTATCCAGGATTTTGTGTCAGGCTGCATAAAGGAAACTGCAGACTTTTTAAATTCACTTAGTTACATAAGATAAAAAGAAAATGTACACATAGAAAAGTCCACATATTGAGGCTTTAAGCACCCCCCTAACTCAATCTGCTGAACAGCCGATAATACTATGTGCTATCAAGTGACAGACCGAAGCGGAAATAAGTTGACTTAATAAATAATTGTGTTAAAATAACATGACACCCCAGATTGTTGAATAGATAGTTTAAATTGTTAAGATTTAATGCGACTGAACTACTTTTTCACTGAAACCTGATACATATTTTGCCCTGAGACTGTTTCTCCTGTATTATTTAGTTACTGCTCAGTTTCTTGATTTTAAATTGGCAATTTGTTTCAGGGTGTTTGACGTATACTAATTTGCACAGTCACTTAAGGGACACAAAGTTAGTTTAATTCAGCAGTGAACATCTTTCGCTGCCATGGTGGCTTGTCCGCCCACAAGTATTAGCCATCTGGTGACATGATTTCTAAACGTCTCCCCAGGAAAATTAGGCATAGTTTTTCCAGAGAACATATTTTACCCGAGAATAAGTTTTTTTGTCGCCGCAGTCATGTAAAAGTGGGTGGCGGCAGTAACATAAACACCAGCACTTTGCAATGGAATTGAATGCAGCAGTCCTGAAATAAATACCGTCTCTGTGGAGGTTATAATCTTTTTCTTTTAGTTTCCATTTTAAAGGCTAAACATCTGTTGTGCTCTTTACAGCAAGCTAAATGAAATTCACGTTGTTTCATTCTACTGTATGTTTACTGGGGAAGGTCAAATTAGCACAATGGCTGCATTTACTTCAGGGCTCTCTCTTTTGATTGCGTTCTGCTGTTATGTACTTGAAGACCTTTAGAAACTTTAAAAAAAGTTCTGCCCTCCCTGTAGTAAAGCATTGTTTAACTCACCCCCTCGATTATTAACCTAACCTTACATGTACATCAAATTTGATTATGTAATAGCATTAATTGTGCTATCAAACTAAATTGAATTAGCGATTTGAAAGTAACCCTGCTAGGCAGTTTTCCATTTACTCTAAAAACTTTATAAGTGAATCTTACAAAACCATGCAGGTACGAACTTTATATGTAAATATGATGTGATTTAAAAGGAAAATCTTCATACAATGGATTTTATAAGATGTTAAACACAGCACACACAACAGTCCAAAAAGGGTGCATAACTCTCAGTTTATGTATATCCGAAATGTGAGATTTAGGCTCAAAATCAACATTGTACAGTGACACCCTAACCCTAACCCTAACCCTAACCCTTTTCAAGAGCAAGAGGCAACAATATGCATTATGAATATCATGTAAAAAGACAAATCTAAACTTACATCCATAAAACACAGGATTCACATTTAAGTCAGTCAATGAGTAGTCTTTTCTTTTTTTTTTCACTTTTGCCACATTTTAACACAAAGGTCACATTGAAAAGACAAGTGTCACCCCGGCCATTCACACGCGGTGACAGAGAGGTGGCATTTGTCCACTGCAGTGCTGTTCGTTATATTGTCAGAGATATAACTGGAGTGGCAAAACTCATTACAGAGATCAGGAGTGATCTGAACATTTTCCTAGCGGGAAGCCTCCTCATAGGCGGACACCAGGCAAAGCGCATCAGGAGATGCTGGAGGAAATTATATCACGGTTCACCTACCATTTGAGTTTGGGGCTGTCCGATGGGATCAGCTGCACGGCTCAAAGCAAGAGAGATCGACTTGTGGAACGAATAGGGGCTGTACCTTTTTTGACAGTCTAACTTTAAACCACGCAGCACCTCTTAAAGTCTGATCTGTGATCATGATGGCATGCTGTGTTTACTGGGTAGCAATACCCACCGTGTGACCCACGGTATGACTTTGACCTCAGCCTGAATGTATGTGATTGCCACAGGAAGTGGGGGTTGTTTTAGGGTCCTTCAGTGTTACCAACATGGTGGCCCTGTTAATGCCATGCTGGTGGCTCAGACTGTTGGGAGCCTAAATGGAATTTAGTCACTCCAGGAATGTTTATCCCTTTTGCCACACCCAGAACAAACACTCATGATAAGGACAAATCTATTTTATTAAGTTTTAGATATTATATTTAAACCTATACTGAATTTAATCAAGAAAAAAATGCATAAAATGTCGCTCTTCGTGGTGCACTCAGACTCCTCAGGAGTTTCCTTTCATTCAAGTAGTAACGAGTCAACTGTTTTTCCATTATATTACACTGATAGTCAAAGATGTGTCAGTGGAACAATGATGCAGCTCTTTTTGGAGCCAAAAGGATCAAATGTAATAAAGATAAAACAATTAAACAGACATCTTGTCTTTACTAAAAACAAAAAAAAAAAAAAATCGAAAGAATATGATGAAGACAGTTTCTGGAAATGCTTTCTCAGTGTTTTGATACAGTTAAAAATTGCCAATATCATCATACAAAACCTATAAAATACTAGTAGATAGAAAAGCCCAAGATATATTTAGATATAAAGTCTTTTATATTTATGCACATGCATGTACATTTAGGTACGGAGTGTGGTAATTTCTTAAGATACCAATAGGATTTCCATTGCTGTCTTAATAAAGGTTGGGATGTGCAGGTACTTTCCACTGTCAGGGTTTTCACAGGTACATCTGTGTCTTTGGTACAGTTTTTCCTTTCTTTTCCTCTTTTTTGTTCGGTCTCAAAGAGCACTCCACTTTACTGTAACAATTCAACATTTTCCCATCAGGAGGGAAAAAATGACAGAGAGGGCTTTGGACGATTTTTTCAAAAAAAAAAAAAAAATTGATGCTTTCCCCCCCAGAGCACTTAAGCTCAAATCTTTATCATTTTTATTATTAACTTGATCCTTTAGCCACAAATTGCTATTTTATAATGATAGAGACCAATGCCTTGAACCAGCTTTGCCTGATGTTGCATGCACAAGAAATCCCAGAAATAAGTAATAGACGGTGTAACACATAAAAGGTTAAATCAAGTTGAATTGGAGGAAAGGGAAATGACTAGCTTTCTTCTCCATTAGCACTCAAATTAATCCACTCTCTATAAATTTATGAGGCGCTGGTGCTATAATAAGGAGTTTCTTGTTGAATATTTAATTTCCTTAATTATTTTTGGCTAGCTTTCTAGTCAGTCCGTGGAAGTCCATTTGTTACTCCCCGCTCTGAATGGTTAATGAAGACAAAAGCACTGATGATTCCTCTAAAACTGCGGTAAGCTCAGATTACTGTTTAGCTCTGGTCAGTTATCCAGTTATTTTTTGTGTGTGTGTGTTGTCAAAAACACTGTGTAACACACTCACAGAACAATCATCAGCTGATTTGTTATTTATTATCTTCTAAATACAGATAAGAGGATCTAGACCAAATATTGAGCTTAACTTAAATCTAAACTCGAACTTAAGATTTAAAATAAGGACTTAAAACTTACAATCTTTTGTTCTGATCAGACATTTTGTAGTTCTCACAACCTCGTATGCAAAATACCAATTTCAATAACAAATTGTCTTCTCATTTAAGATTCTTTTGCTTTGATGTTTTCACTGGTTTGGTCAACAGAGGGCCCTTATCTTTCACTGTCAGTCAAGCCATTGTTAAGAGAGGGACCCTGCAAATGCAAAATGGCACAAGTGATGGATTACTCTTTTATTTGACAGGCTTTTCATCTGTTGAAGTTGTGTGTGTGAGTGTGTGTGTTTGTGTGTGTGTGCACGCGGGTGCATGTGTGTTCAAATGGCAATGCTTTTATATTCTGCATATTTTTTGGGTTTTTTTCCACATTTTTAGATAAAGATAACCAATGCTGATACTGCAAAACCTTTGACTACAGCTAAATTCAGATTTCTAAAATGTTAATCTCTGTTGGTTATAATCATATTCAAACATGTTTTTACTATAAAAGGGAGGCAAAAGTTGTAACACATGTCAGTCTCACTAAATCAGTTTGATTGGATACATATTTTGATATCCAACATGTTAGTTTGATCATGTTGTTACTATTAAAATCATATTTCTTTCCATGGTGCTCAGCCCGCTATCAGTTTTTCTTGTGAGAGCTGAGCTCATTATTTGTGGTTTATTTCCTTTTAGCAGTGAGAGCAGCCTTCTCGGACATAGGGAATAAATTCATATCCCTCCCTTTTTGATTTCAGCCAACTCATGCACTCTTGTGCAAACCTCGGGGAGATTTTCTAATGAGAGCTATTAACAATGCTGAAGTTGATTTGTGTTTTAGAGTGTATCCCTTTGTGTCCAAGTTATTTTTCTTGCATTCCAGTGGGAAATTATTAGTATAATAAAATGCTTTATTAGGACACCACAAGTTTGTTGTGTGGGAAATGAGTCCAGGGAAACATGGGAAGCTCTACACAGAATCATATGTGCTTGTTTTTGTGTTGTTAGACTTATTGACATTGACTTTCCAAAAAGCTGAGGGTGTATTTGAAAAGCAGTTGGCACTTTTCTCTGCTGTCAGTCAGGCTACTCATCTTCTTTAGTGCTAGCATCTTATCATATGTGTGAGGCAGAAATTTATTGAGGGGAAGCACCTGGAAGGCTGCCTTGTCAGAGACAAAATGTTGCCACCTCAGGCTGGGAGAGACTGCTCTTTGTGGTTTTTATCATGAACCGCTTGCTGAAAGTTTTTCAGATTTATCAGAGTCTCCTCAGTGCTCTGCATCCTTCATACTCAATCTGAGATATGCAGAAAATACAGGCCCTTCTTTGGATCCTAACATTGACCTATATGAAAGTATTTTAACTGTTTTTTAAACCATATCTTCATTAATATCAATGAAATTTTTTTAAATGTCCCCAAAAACATTCTAAAAAATTGCAAATTTTATTGCTTGGTTTTTGTTTTCCCAAGTTTCTCAGAATGATTAGCCAATATAAGTGACTGTAGTTTATTGTGCAATGTCACGTTTGAAAACATTCAGGGGGAAATACACCATAAAACAATTAGAGATTTCCACTGACAATAAAATTACAGAACATGATGCAATGTAGAAACAGCTTGCATGTTTGCAGACCTCTTGTCGAGATCTTGTGAAATGTTACACTGCTGAACAGCTGGTCAAAGCTCACCGCAGCCTCACTGTGTCCCCACGTAGACTTTTCATTGATTAGCAAACTAACCGGGCTGCTTTTGCTCTCACTCTCACCACTTACACAGAAGGTTAGACGTCTTGGTCTCGTAACCTTTCGGTAAACTTGAAGGAAGCCGATGAATGAGAGTCTTGTTGTGTGACGGTGCTGAGGTGGCTATCTGTTCAAAAAGTGTGCCTGACAGTAATCTCAGTGGAATGATCATTGATCAAAAAGACAAATAGAGTCCTGAAAATTAGACCAAGGGGAGACATTTTCAGGCGCTGGAGGAGTGAATTGAACCATGCAGGCTCGAGAGTAGGTAGTGTATGACATTGAAGGTCACCCGCTAAGACAGGTTTGGATGAATGGAGCCAACATCCATATCATTGATTGCCGGCTCACACTTTAAAGTTGCACATAGTTGCATTGAGTACTTTGTCTTGCATGCTGTTCCTGGCCCCTCTATGTTCCTTGCCACCCACCGAGGGACCCAAGCAGCAGGAAATACTCCCCAAGAGGACAGTGCAAAAAATTATGTAAGAGAGATTAAACAATAAAACTATGCTACGTCACTCGGGCTCTTTCTCGCCTCCCGCAAACATTACCTCCTACAGTATTGCATATTTTGCCTCAAAGCAACTTTTTCCCGGCCACCCGCCTCTTTGCTTTCACTGCCACCCCCCCCGTACCCCTCACTTAGAGCAGTTCATAAGGAAGTCAGTCTCTGGGGAGGTTTAGGTAGCGCAGAGGGCCAGAGGGTGGAGAGGCGACCCAGTGCTGTGAAGTGCCTCAGTGTCGCTTCATTTCCCCATTTTAATTGGGCTATCTAAATGCACCCCCAGTTTGTCAATACCCGCCAGGGTCCCAGATAAAAATGATTTGTCTCATGCATTCAGAGGCACGCTCTGCTTTTCCCCTTAGAGAGCGTGCCCTGCCAGTTGTCAGCAGCAGAGTGTAATGGAGAGCAGGCGGTGTTTTTGGTTTTCAACGAGAAGTAGGGAAATGAGTTCTTTCCGCCGTCAACTCTACTGGTCTTGTCTCAGTCTTTTTCCTTTATTCGGCACTCTCGCTCTTTCTCCACCTAGCAAGTCGACGTAGGTAGCAGACAGAGTCACCTCAACAGATAGAGGCAGACACACAGGCTGGAGGACACATGCACAAATTCACATGCTTCACACACAGGCACGTCTGTGCAGGCACGCACCCACTCAGCCACTCACTGAAGGTCAACACACTAAAGCAGGTCTTATCTGGGTTTTTATGTGCTCTGTTCGCAACTGTCCTTGTCTTTTTCACACCTCCCGTCGCAGTGTGCCATCACCTAACCTCTCAGTACTGGAGCCAGTGTTATCTGCAGACGGTCCTGAGCGAAAATCTGGGCCAAAAGTGTGTCCTTGGTGTTTGGACAATTGAGCAGAAATGATGCTCACACCATGTGTGACATTTCTTTTCATTTTTTTGTGTGGCTTGGAGATTCGCCGCCTTGCATGGAAAAGAAAGCCGTTTTGTCCTTCACCACTTTGGACGGGTGCTACACTTTGCATAAAGAAAACGACATATGCTCATGTAACTCAAAGTACCTCTGTAATTTATCCTCTTCTAAAGATCCCAACCTGAGGTTAAATGTTATATTAATAATTTGCGAGTACTAATAACCCCCTTTTTTTGTAAGTTATAATATGATCCATGTACGTGAGATACCGCCAGGATTGCAATCTGGAGGTAAATTAGCTAATAAACAGACAACGGCTGGAGCCAGAGCTCAGTAAATTGTGAATTGGGCTGGGATTTCTGAGCTAGCAGGTGTGTCCCAGCTGTGCCCTCGGACATGATGACATAGTGTTAGTCTTAAGAGCCCATCAGCAGCAGCACACTGACTTTCACAGCTCAGTGTTTACGACACAGGTCAGCATTTTTTCCCTGGTGTGGAGCCAAAGTTGTGTTTATCAGTAACCTCTAGATAAAGCACATCTATTTGGATGCCATTTTTTTTTAAATATGTAACTTTAGATGGAAGTAATATATGTGTTGAAATGTATTTTTAGATGATTTTGTACTGCAGTGTTTGAAAAATGCAGTTAATACAATATATTCTTGTAATGACAGACATCATTTATTCAGGCAACGTGTGTTTTTTTATGACCCCAGACCAACAAACTTATTTCCTTACCCCGAAGCTGAACCTGTGTAAAATGTTTTGGCAGACTTGTGACACGGGGCAGACAGTTATATTGATAAAGCCCAGGGCCAGTGTGTTTCATCCCATCCTACAGCAGCCGGTGCAGCTTCCCATCAATGATGACTGTAGCTTCCACAGAGGAGCTGAGGTGTCAGACTTGATCCAGGTGTTCTTCACCTGCAGATAACCCTGAAGCTGCAAAACAAATTCGGTCCATGAACAAAATCACAAAGTAAGGCCAAAAAAACCCAGCAGAGAAACATTGATCTCATAAAATTAAGCTTTCTAGGTGCTTTTAGTAGTCTGATTTAAGTCAGGGGGGGAGACTGGCTTCTACAGATGGAAGAGGTTTTCAATCTTTTTTCAGTCTAATGAAATGGGTGGGGGATGGGTGGTTGTCACAATGTTATAAATTCCCAGACTTGGTAGGGGGTGTTTCCAACTCTATTCAAGCTCTTGGGGGGGGGTGGGGCAAGAGATAAGTCCTAAAACTGCTTGAGCCACAAAACCTCACTCGAGGCAACAGTTTTAATCTGGCATAGAGGGTTACTGCCGTAGTCCATCTGTGTTTTGAGTTTTTTTAAATTACGCTAAAATGAGATTACCCCAGAGAAGACACGGCTCATGTTGTGCAACTGTCACACTTCGCCACATTACCGTGGCTCACAATTAATTTTCCCTCCCACTCCGACGTTAAAACAACCAGCCAAACAGTCTTTCCCTCTACCTTCTACCACTGTGTGATTGTTGAGCGGTTTGATCTCAGATAAAAATGTGACATTTAAGTTGGCAGACTCTTTACACCCAAAAAGCTGCTTCTTTCTTCTCCTCAGGGGTGTGTGGGTGTAATAATTATTTTCCAGAAGGTCCCCTAAAACACTCATGAATTTGTAAAGAATGAGAGGTTTCCAAAACGTCCAGATTGGTTTGTTCTCCTGTTTGCAGAGAGCTGGGATTCAACTTTGACATTTTGTCAATTTTACATGCTTGAGATCCACCCCCCCCCCCCTTTTTTATTTTTATTAGTAAGAGTACTGCGGCATGAACTGAATTTATTTATTTTTTCAGACAAATTGAATTACTTTTTAATCAGATGACCCACATCCCAGTTTTTAAACTGAAGAGAAAGTTCAAGATAAAACAATTCCTCCTCTTTCTAAAAAAAAGTTTGTTGTGTGCACAGATCTGTAGCCTCCAGTAAAATCCGACTGTCTCCCGTTGTTAACAACAAAGAAAAATGTAGAACACATTGCAGTTTGCCATCTCCTTCAGCAGAATTTGAGACTAGAAGACATTTGAAATTGCTGCTCTTAGTGTAAAACTCATACATGCCTGTTAGAGCCTCAGTCTGAGCACCTTTTGTTATGTTCTCCACTGCATCAGCAGTACTGCTCTGTTCAGATGAATGGGAATAACACCGGCCAACAGTGTGTTTTAAGGTTTTTATCCCTTTCTAGAGAGTGCTCCCTTATTTTAATGCAGTTGTTACTGTATAATTTAATTGTTAATAGAACATGTCCTGTGTCTTGGTCTGAAAAACATTTGTCTCGGACGAGGTCGTGGCTTGCAGCATCAGCATTGCCACTGAGAGATATATAAAAAAAACATCATTACGTGGAGGGCGAAACATTGTTGAAGCATCGCTGGATGAGTCAAGTTACAGTCCACACAGTATTATTGGGATAAATGAGCAAACCTCTCCCCAAGGTCCCGAGGCTCTGTGATCTATTAAGGCGCTGTCGTCTCGGATGGAGAATCTCAGAGAGCGAGGGAATTTTTTGGGGAAGAGAATGGTTGTGCTGACATCCTCTCTCAGTGCAATCCCTTGTCCTTGTAGGATGGAAGAGAAAAACAGCACCAGAGGCTGACTTGGCTGTTCCTCTGAGCTCTGTCATAAATCCAACTGAACATTTCTGAACATCTGTTGTGGATGATTAGCTCCATGGCTAGCAGAGTTTGACCGGAGGGAGTAGGAACCAGTGTGTTTGGGATGTGTGTGTGTGTTTGTGTGTGTGTGTGTGCTCAACGCCTTGCTGATTTAAGAATGGGGACTTTGCATATTTATTTTCTCCCTTTTTTTTTTTTTTTAAGCAAGAGAGAAGGCCAAATTACTTTTTTGAGACTAATTCATTATCCACTAAACATGTTACAGGACATGTTATATTGGCACAATCCCACGGGGGGGATGCTTGTTTGTTTTCAAGGTCACACTTTGTTAACCCCTAAGTGAGTCTGAAATAAATACTTTAGGTTGAATTCTGGATGCTGAACATGCTTGATAGTCTGCCTTTCTCAATCCAGCTCAGCATAGGTCTGCATATAAGCTTACACGAGGTCACAGTCTTTTCCCTGGAAGGTGGTTGATAGATAAGACATAATGGAGTCTCTAAGCTGCACGAATACATAGTCACGTGTACTACTCCCACCTCCCCCCAACCTTTTTTTTTTTTCTACATGCAGGTGCGCTTAAAAAAATTAGTTTCTCATTGGTCCAGGTTCAAAAAGGTAAGGCCCCTCAGCCTCCTCCCTCTACACACTGAAATTTGACACCAGTGACATCACATGGTGGGTTTGGCTTCTCCCCGGACACCCGCTCAGTGTGTGAACAAGCTCTGCCTCTGAAGGATCTCTCCCCGAGCCACATTGCTCCATAGCCACAGCTGGAAACGAACTGAACTGCCAGGGAGCCCTACAGACAGTTCAGCTCACTCCGGTTTAATGAAACGCTGTGAATGGAATAACTAAGCAGGAACCGGAGACACACACTTTTTTTGATAAGACATCATTCAGGATTTATCATTTGTGGATTCTGTTGGATTTTCTCTTTTTTTTTTCTCCCCAGGATTTTAGATACTCTTTCTCAGGAATAAGGAATAAAACGAATTTATTTATAAGTGGACCTAACTGACATGCATGGGTAAGTGAATTTTCATCGCAGAGTCATTGAGACTCGTCAGAGATGAAAACACAAGCTGTTATTTCTTGAAATTGACTGGGCTGCCCCAGACTCTTAACTTTATTTGTCTTTTATATCTCTTCTCCCGGATGTGTTCTTCTTCTTCTTCTTTGGAACATACCTTGCCTCTTATAATAAAAGTTACAAATAAGTTAATGTGTTACACTTCAGTGGTCAGGTATTTTCTTACTATTCTTTTGTCCCCTTTTCTTTTGTCCTTGCTCACTCTTGCCTGTTGAGCCAAAACAATAGTTTAACCTCGTCTTGGCTTAGCTCTATTGGCTGGCTCTCTGGCAAATTGCCCTGTCTGGTGCAAGCCCTCCCCTACGTATTCAGAGGACTTTGAATAGAAGGGCCATAGAATGTCCCTTAGCTACCGCTGCTAAGGTGAGGCACCCTGCCGTTCGACTGCATTAGGCCTACACTGAGGCCAAACAACCTGTTTTTCCAGTTGTCTTTATCTCCCTTGGCAATCTGGAGGGTTAAGTTTCAGCTACAAGAATTCCAGTTAGAAGGAGACACTGGGAGGCTTTGAAATCCCAGATAATTTCAGAGGAGAACTTTTGGAAGTCACAAATTATAATTTTTTTGGAAGATGTTTGGGCTTGGCCTTCAACAAAGTACAACCTGTAATATATGTGTGTTAAAGTTTGATTTAAAGGTTTAAGTCGTGTTTTCTTCCGACTGCTAAAATTAGTTGCACTTTAGTTGAAAGAAAGTTTTGAGAAAAGACTTAAAAAGGTGAAAACGTTATACCTTTGCATCCATTGAAGCAAAACAAAGCAGCAGTGAATGAGTCCGTCAGCTGTATTCATTTCATAAAACATTTGTTTTCTTTCTCTCACAGCCTGAAACCTTTACACTCTTGCATGAGAAACTTTTCGAATGAGTTCATCTTGTTCTTGGTCACAATAAATGTGGCAGTCGTTGCATAATAAGTCTGTTTCTCAATACAAGGAGCTGGTGTCAGTGGGAAAAAATTACCCTTTTTGCAACTTGCTCTTTTTCATCAAAGCTGTCTTAAGCTTTCAAAGAACGTCGTGCAGACAACATGTCGTTTTGTTTGGCCTTTGAAACGGCTCAACTTCCCCACGGGGTCGGTTTCATTGCTTTGGGAACTTGTATGTTTTCTTTCTGAGTTTCGCCAAAGCTGAACTTGATTTTTTATTATTTATCATTTATATTTTTTTTTCTCTTCATTGAATGATTCAGGAGTACAGCCCTCGCTCCACAGCTCACTCTGTTAATCTTGACTTGGAGTGGTAACCCAGACTTGATTAAAAAATGACCTTGAGGCGAAACTCAAGATGGACACTTGTTAAAAAATGCCTGTTCAGACTCTCAGTTGCATAAACAAACAAGGAAAAACAACTGTCAGCTATGGTAATTTGTTCAAACAGAGTCAATCCCCTCTCCACACTCGATGACCTGCAGGTCATCTTCCTTCAACTTCACCGGGCCGCCGACTGACCCTTTCATTCCACTTTTACGACTTTGCTTCAGTTACTTCGATGCCAGAAACATTAAATGATGTCTAAGAAGTGACCTGAGGAAATAACTGTGATCGTCTGTGTACTGCTCCTTATTGGATTTCCTTAACAAACACCAGATATTATCATGACTGACTTGGCTTCAGTCTTTTTTTTTTTTAATTAATTACTTTTCACAGAACAGTGAATCACTCCCTGTCTCCCCCACATCGAATTCCTCAAAAGTAATTATGGGTTGAGCGTATAGATTTTTCCATAGAACTTGATTTCTCATCATCTGTGAACAGGGTGATGTGTAATAGCCTGTTAACACATGATGGATCTACTTCGTTACTCTCGTCCCAGTTGGGACATGAAAGAGGTTGCTTACAATCACAGATCAATGCAGCGTTTTTATCAGTTTAGCCAGACCTTTGTCTTTGACGCATACTGCAAGTTGACAGAAAAACTGCTAACTTCTGTCAGGTTATTAAAGTTCAGAGCTTTGAAGCTGTGGCTAACGAGTAGACAAATTTAGGATTAGGTCTCAGATTTAAAGATGCCAGCAGAGGGAATGTTTCTCATTTATTTTAGCGCCAGGAAGTGTTGGCTGATAGTAGCTGTTTTATGATGACAAGGCCTAATTTTTTCATCGTCTGTTCTAAATAAGATGTTTAAGTAACTAGGGATGAGCGTGCCAGATATGTCTTGCTTAAAGTGCGGCGTCAATCAGCGGCCACTCCCCGTGTGATGTGTTAGCGGTGTTGATAGTCACTTTTTGGTCTCAGTTGTGGCACTTCTTCCTTGCTGACAGTCGCTCATTCACTGTGACAGGTGCTGAGGAAAAAAAGGTTTGGAAAAAAAGGGCTTCTTTATCACTAAATTCACTAGTGTTTTAACAGGAACGTTTTTCCTCAGCTGCCCCAAGCAGAGAGCTCGTTTGATTGAACTGGGTCTGTGTCTCTACTTTGACATCAACACAGGCTTGCTAAACACATGTTGAGGTTTTAACATTAGCTCACATCCAAATAAACAGAAGTTTATTTTAGAAAAAGTGGTGTTATTTTTGTTGAACAGAAAGAAAACGCCCTGCAGAAGCCAACTGCATGTGCGACAGCTTAGACAGTGTAGCTTTAGCTCATTGTCTCTTTAAAGTAAAATTGAACACAAGTGGATCATTGTGCTCAGGCTTAGATTATATTCAGCTCTTTTCTTACATTCACTCCTCTCATATATTCTCTTTAAAAGCTTACATATTCTGCTCTACCTTTTAAATGTATCTTAATGAATCCATCTTCAATTTAGGCCCAGTTATCACCAGACACCAGAGGTCTGTTTTGTGCACATAACCTTGCACCTTTTGATTTAAACCGTTACTCTATGCATTTCAACCATGGGTTTCTCAATGGGACCACAAATCCGCTTTGTCAAAGAGGACATTTCCCTCTCTGCCCAAAACTCATTTCAATTCCACATCATCCCATTATGTCTCCACGTTGAATGAAACAGCCTACATTTTCAGGGGCAGCTGAATTTTTTTCTCCACTCTGTATGTATGACAAGGCCGAAGCTTATTCTTGTTGATGGGAAATGTGCAGCAATGCAGGCTGGAGACATACAGTGGCATTGGCATTTGCAAATACTGCAAAGATTCTTCCATACATTGCGTTATGTTGTGAAAAGAGGAAAAAACTAGTGATGAGTCTACTACGTGATGTGCAATTTCTTTGATATATCACTGAAATACTTTATGATATCTTCCCAATAACTTATAATTAACTTTTTTTATGCAGAGAGCAGGTCAGATTTTTTGTGCGTAAACTGTTATTAAATTGAAATTAAAGGTCGCAGCTTTACCTTGCTGTTGAGTATGAAGGGATAACTCAGATGCTAAACTGCAGTAAAGCAAATAAAACTGAATGTAGG
>JAPZDV010000004.1:17890696-17942124 GCA_029814665.1 Acanthurus lineatus | reverse complement strand
AATACATACAATAACTCTTTTCCTGCAGAAGAACTCCAGGTCCTTGGCTTGTTTTGGGGAGATGGATGGAGATTCATTTGGTTTCATTATAATGCTTGACTTATTTATAGCCTGCCTTTACACTGGCTGTTGGCCCGCTGTGACCCTGTAAGGATGCTGGGGGCTGAGGCGTTGATGAAACATTCCTGTGTCCAGGGGGTATTCTCTGAGGAAAGCACTGCTTGTTTAAGCGAGGGCGGCAGGGTGACAATGCAAGAACCATGGGCAAGGTCGCCAAAATCTAATTCCACTAGCCCTGCCTAGCTACAGCATTCCTGTTTGAGCACTTTCACTCATCAAAAGTCTTGCACTGTGGGGATGTTTGGCTATGAAATGACAGCACGTAGCCCAGAAACTATATAATGTCATCTCGTCCTATATTAATCGTCACTACAAAAAAGAGGAGGGAGTACAAGCTTTAATAAAAAAAAAAATCTCCCTTGAAACTTTCATATTTTATGCACAGTTTTGAGTTTGTAGTTCCACTGCACCAATCCCAAACCTTTATCTGGATCTCCCCCTTCAGCCTCAGAGATTACCGCTTCACAACCCTGGAGCAGGGATGCTGTCTGCCTGGTAATTTGATGGCTAATCCCCTGCCTCTTCCCTACAAATCTCTTCCCTGATAAAGGGGTTGCTTCTACATTAGTAAACATGGGAGACTTGGCTGCCTAGGCTGACAGTCAGACAAGAGGACTGGTTGAGGAAAGGGGAGATAGAGGGATAACCAGTTCTTTATAGTTCATAGAAAAGCCCTTTTGCATCTTGGAAACTTAACTTAAGCCAAGATGAACACTTACACCATGGAAATGGCCTTAAGCCTGCCGGTAAGGGGATCTAATTTTATGTATGAAGTGAATAATGCATAACATATTTTTGCACATTGGTCAGTGCATTAAAAAAGTCCCCCTTGCATAGTATCTCATGAGTATCTCATAAAGTAACATCATCTGTGCAAGCTGAAGTATGTGCTCCTTCACGCGCCAACAGCATCATATTTAATTGCCAAACTGAAAGAAGAGGCAACAAGAAAAACGGATTCTCATGGATCAAGTTCAAAACAAACTGTTTGATTCTCTCAGTAGCCGCCGGTCAAAGACAACTACTCATTTGTTGTCCTAAAATAATGGAGTGTTTTATTCACATATAGGGCAAGAAATTGTGATCTGACATGCATGTCGTGTAAACAGGCCTTGTTGGGCTTAACAGAGAGTTTCTTTACAGTCCGTTTTTTAATGCTCATTCATTAGCTTTTTGACCTGAATATGTTATCTTAATGATCACTGCTGCACTGCTGCGGCTAGACACGATGGCTCACTTAAAAGGAATTCGCCTCCTCAGATCTTTCTTCACAGGCTTACACCAGGCTATATAGACTGACTACTTGATCAACCATTGCAGGCTTTAGTCCTCATAAGAGTTTTATTAGTGGGTGTTAGCCTGTGCCCCCTACATGATTTCTATTTCCTGGTTGGTTGTTTACCTCTTGTGATGGTGCATCAACAAAGCACTAAACCTGGAATCAGAACTGACACTTTGAGCCTAAACATGCTCAACCACATCTAACAAGACCTGGCAAAATAGCATTTAAACAGTCTATGGAATGACTCCTGCTTGATGACTGCAACATTGGCTGTGATGGCTTTTCATTTGTTGACCTGACAGAGTCACTTTAGACGTCAGGGTGGATCAGGAGGGTTGAGTGACAGGTCCTATCCCTGCATGTCTTCCTGTATGTGTAATGGCTTCATGCTCAGTCTAATCGTTGTCCAAGAGTGCGATGACATGTCAGGAGGAATTTGGTGGATCTCCATTTTCGGCACATCGCAAACCAGTCAAACATCGCAATTGTACAAACAGACTGCAGGGAGGACTGAGAGCAAGCATGTCTGTGCATGTTTTCTTTTTTCTTAAACCTTTGCAAGCTTTTTTACTTTAACCTCACATTCTTTAACAACTTTTACTTTGAGTCTTTGAATCATTATGTAGGGTTTTAGTTTTTTTTTCCAGATTTTTCAACATTTAATTGTAGTTCCATAAATTGCCTTATTTTTAAGTTTTACAGAAGTTTCTATAAACGGTGCTAGTTTATATTCTGAATATAACTTCTTTGGAATATTCACTGATAATTTCTGCTCCTCTTTGATAGAACTTGATCCGAGCACCAGTTTGCTTGATTGGATGTATTCACACTCTTAGTGGATTTTCACATAGCTGTTTCATTAATCAGTAAAATCCTTTGACTCAGTTCCGAATTTTCTCTAACTGGATGTTTTTTCCCAGAGATCGGTGTGTGTGTTGTGTGTACGTCTTGTTAGCTAAGCTGCAGAACAGTGACTCTACACTGGTGGTAATTGATAGTCTGGAAGCTGTCTCAGCTGCAGGTAAATCCTATCTGCAGCTGCACTGTGAGGGAGAGGGGTGGAGTTGGGGAGAGAAATAAGTCTTCCAAGGACTGAGAATTTCAGAATAACAAGAGGGATGGTGGGGGGAAAAAAGGCACGGTGAGCTGATAGCTTAGCTGAAAGACAGGTTGATGTTTAATACGGCAGAAGTTTTCCCTCACAGACAGTTCAAATTTCTGCAAGATTGTACGGGCTTCGATGTACATTGTGACTGCATTATTCTGAAGAACTTTGCCTCTGAAAAACAGTGTAATACTGCATGTCGTCTTTGTTCTGTATCCATTGCTTGCCTATTGCGTGGCTCTGAGTGCAGAGGCTTAGGTGTGGCTTTTGCCTCCTTTAAAACGCTTCCATCAGATTGACAGAGTGAAATTCAGGCTTGTGCTCTGCCCGGGGAGACGAACTGTAGACAGAAGCAAAGAGAGAGCAAGACGGGGTTGAGCGCGAGAGAGATTGGTCCCAGTGAGAGATTCATATGTAGTAATGAGGACGTTGGTGGAGTGCAGGTCGTTGTGTTGTGGCTCCGGCCTGTCAGTATAATGGACCTTGCTAGTCAGCTGGCAATCGATTGTACTGCTCACGACCTCGTCTGCCTGTTGTTCTTCAGTCTTTCTGCCTGTCAACCTGCCACCCAGAGATGGCAGACGAAGCAGAATCTTTTCCTAGACGACAGATACAGCGTCCAGATACTTTCTCATTACCTGAAAGGGGTCTGAGGTGAGTTGTGGAGAAAGGCGGGTCTGACTTCACGTGTCCAGACAAAATAACTTGAGGAGAAAACCTCCAGAGTTCTAATTAATTCCTGTTTATCTTTGCCTATGGCTGGTAAGCAGCATTAGTTTCGGTCCTGAAAACCATTCGCTTGTGCTTTACGGGGCTTCAGCTTATCATTTATGATATTTTTTAATTAATCAGTCAATAGCAGGGCCAAGGGGTTACCTTAATATTTTTTGCTTGAAGGACTTTAAGGACTTAGCAGCAGTTTACTGATGATCAAAACTGTTCTTGATTCATTTTTCATTGACAGAATAATATTTTGGGGCATCTGCTGGCAACTGATGTGCAGTTTTCTTGCTCTCCTAATATAAAGTAGAACAAAATGTTAGATTTGACACTTAGTAAGAGAGTCCCTGCTTGTCTTGCCCTTTATTGACTGGTCCCTGCCTATTCCGCACTCATCTCTTTTACATTTTAAATCCTCGTGCCTCCAGAGAGCAATGGGGATATATGGTTCCATCTGCTCCAACAGGCTGGCTCATGGCTCAGGCAGCGAGAAAGAGACGGAGAAGGAGGCATGGCCAGGGAAGGAAAGAGAGGAGGAGGAAACTGGGGAATGGAGAGAAACACAGACTGGCAGAAAGACAGAAGGGCTTATTAGAATCTGCCTCTTTTCACTAGTTAGACAGCAGCCGAGAGTATAGCCGTCTCAGACTGGGAAAGGAGTTGGATTAGGACTTGGGCGTCCTCTTTTTGTTTTTTTTTCACATTTGAAATTGCTACTAACCTACATTAAATCTGTTAGGTCTTAACTGTGTCAGGTAGACCAGAAGCCTTAGCTTTTCTATGTAAAACACATAGCTTTTTGTTTCAAAATAGGCTTCAGAATCGCATGTTTATAGTGCCCAGACTCCTCCGAAACTCTTTCTCATCAAGGGGTCCTCCTTTGTAAATAAAACCTTATGCTTTGCCCCGTTCACCATAAGGTACAGTGTTTCTGTTTCTCACCACAAATGCTTGATTATATAGTGCTTTTCCCAGCCGTCCCTGAGGTAGTCTCTCCCTTCCCTGTGTCAACACTGGGTTTGGATCGTCTGTACCTTGAACCACAGAGGATTGTTTCCTCTTTGTCGTTTGCCTGCTCTGTTGTAAGGTGAAATAATAAAACCGCAGTGTCAATATACATTTTCATCCTCCCATTTCAGCTTCGGTTAAAGACAAACAGGCACAAAACCCTCCAGTTTAGTATGAAAAAACCATAGACAGTCTGTATCCGAGTGAATGTAGGCTGCAAAATGTCAGTGCTTGTTCTCACCTATGCAAAGAATGGGATATGCTTGCTGGAATAAGACTTCCTCAGAAGTAGATTATACATAAAAGGACGGCTGAGATAAGAGGTGGCTTTTTATGTTTGCAGTTGAACAAGTTCAGACCATCCACCCAGCACCCAACGGCGTGTGAGTAACCACTATTTATGCTTAACAGCCAATGGTAGCACTTGGCTAATCCTTCTGCAGTCAGTTTGAATTTTGCTAACATGAGTTGGCAAATCCTAATGTCTGTAGAAGTGTAAACACGTCTGAACAAAGACAGAGTGTGCAATTTAGATAAACACCCGGATAAAAGTGGGGTCTTTTTTTCCTAATCTGGTGAGTTTAACATGCAGCATATCAAAGTATTTGATCACATTGATTAAAAAAAACAACCAAAAACTCCATTATTGCCTCTACAATATTGTAATCTGCTCATTTATTTGCATTTTTTTTTACTGACTGAAAATGTTAGAGGGGGTTTAGATAACTCTGCGCCAGTCTCAAAGAATATATCCTCATACAGCCCGACGTTTGTACAAAGTATTTTGGCAAGCGATTACAAGAGCTGCTGCTCTGTCACAGCGAAGGGAGGCCACAGCTTGGTTCTCATGTAGGCGTCTGAAGGGTCCCTGCTGACCAAAGAGCTTCACTCCCCGCCCGTTACAGTCACTAATCTGGCCTGACACCAAGCTGATTTACAATACCCCCCTAACCTAAGCACTGACTGACTAGAGGTAATTGATTTAGAACAGTGGAGACACCTGCTGAACAGTATGAAGCTCTAAAAAAGCCCCCTCTTACACTCTTATGCAATGTTAGGCTCAGTATCCTCGCCGCGGTGCAACCTGCGGATAATAAATACACTTAAACCTGAAAGAAAGGGAAAGATTTCTTTCCTTGTAGAACATTACAAGAGAGAAAAAAAAACCTGCTTATACAATGATTCTTCAGTTTGTATTGTATTTCAAATCCGTCTGTGTGGTTCTACAAGGCTTAATTTTTCTAATATTTCAGCTCTTTGTGGTTGATGAAAAATCCACAAGTTTCTGTGGATTTTGAGCTGAGACTCAACAACTGCGTCTGTTTGGCCAGACATCGATCTATAGAGTACTGTATTTGCCCGTTTGTCTGGTCAAATGCCTTCACTCTGTTTGTCTTTTACTGGCGGAGACGAGGCTTTATGCCCGGAGAGAGGGGGGCTGGTGGGGATGGGGGTTGAAGTCCTCTGCGTGGTGTGAGGGTGGGGGGTGGGGGGGTTCGTGCCGTCTGTGCTGCCTGCCTAGCCATTTTATGGCGCCATCTGTCCACAAGCAAACTGTCAAGTGATGACGTCTTAGCCCATCCTTCTCACTCGACGTTGTAAATTTCCTTTTGATGTGTGTGCACATCTTCTCTTGAGAATGAGTCTAAGTTCATACAACTGATTTAACGTTTGGTCACAGCAAAACAAACGTTTTTTTATTATTCAGTAATTCATTAAAAAAAAATATAAGGAAACAAAAATATTAAAACCTTTTTCAGTCTTTAAACAAGGGCAAGGCCATGAGCTGTGTATATTTTTTAAAGACCCTGAATTGAGCACAAAGCTTTTTTATTTTTTGTTTTTTTTACATTCTTCATCAGTTGGCCTGAAAAACAACAGTAGTAATGTTTATTTATATACCACATTTCAGAACAGAGATGTCCTAAAATCAAAGGAGATAGAAAGCAAATTTCAATAAAAACAAAAAAAAAACTAGTGATGATTTTATGATTTAAAGAGAGTGGAAGGAATGAACAACATATGCCTTGAAAAAGTCTTTAGAAATGCAAAATATACGTCCTGCTGTGTGTTTGTGAGGCTTGACTGTGTGTTGAACAGTATTAACCTTTATGTTTTTATGAGTATTACATCTTGATTTTGAAGCATAGCTGGTTTGCATCTGTGAACATGGCTCCTGAGATTGGTGCTACTTTACAGAAAGCAGTTTCATCCACTGGATTGGTTCAGTAATACACAGCACTGCTTTTATTTGATGAATGTCTGTTTTACATTCAGCCTGCTTTTTGATTTATTGCAGGCCCTTTGCCCAGCTCGACGTCGTGCAAGCCATTTTCTCCTTGCTCTGCAGCTCGACAACGCCAATAATCACTCTCCAATAAATTCAAATGAAAGTGGCACTCTTGTATGTCTCTTCTACTCCATGTAATACATATCAGTGTAATACATATTACCTTTCATTCCCAGATTGATTTGCAGCCGAAAAGATTGGTAGCCCCCAGAGGTGATTGTAAATCCCTTCTTCAATGGCAATTTATGGAGGTGCCTGAGTTTTGTAAAATGTTCACTCAACCAGACTAAATGCCAATCCGTATGCGACGGTCTTTGCATTCTTTCAAGAGAGCAAGTTAGTGCCTGTGTCAGAACGTTGTCAGGGGGTCTGGTGCATTAAATCCATCCCTCGTGTCACAGATCACATCACACTGTAACATGGAGTCCGTGTCTTATGTTGTAGACCTATATTTCACATTGCTGAAGTATAAGCAGCCTACGCTTAATTATTGAAGGGTCTTAAACTACCTAAGGGGTTTCTTTGACTCATCCGCACAGGCAGAGTCTTAAATCATGATTTTATTACATTAGTGCTCTTATTGTAGGTCAGCATAATTAGGGCTCCATACTTTCTGTTGCCCAACTAAAGGAAGTGCACTTGTCTGTTATAGGTGTCTTGCAGTCTCTTAATCCTTTGTGTTAACAATTAACTTTGTCGAACCAGCTTGTAAACAAAAGTGCAGTAAAACTTGATAGGTCACAGAACATTACCCTTTGTTAGGTGGATCTCGCTGCTTGTCGCAGCCATGTAAAAAAGACATGCGCCATCAAGTTTGTGGATACTGCAAGACTCTCAGATACGCAGGGAAAACCTCACGTTGTTAACACTGTACACTTACTTTGCATTTTGCAAAATGGGACTTGTCGGCTCGCAGTTATTCCCACGGGTTCTTGTGGTGCGTGTTAACTACTGAGGTAAAAAAGAAGAACACGGGCTAGCAAGGTTGAGCCTTTTAGGGCATGGAAAACTAATCAGGGGCCAAAACACTGCTGTCGAAATGCAGCTTGTGACCGTGTTTATGGAGCCGTTGCAGACTACGCCAACACAAACCTCTCCGGTCTGGGTTTATCACCTCCAGAGACGGCCATGATTAGCTCCCCACACTGCTAGCCATATATCTCAGCTGTCCCACCTCCCAGCACTCAGGATGACCCATTAAACAGAGATGGAGAAAGAGAGAGGACATGAGTAGGAGGGATGGAAACGATGAAGAGCAGAGATGCTACCTGTAGTTAGTGTAATAGTAGTGTTTACTCAGCCTCTGCGCTCTCTCTGCGCAGCTGTCTGTTTGTAGACAAGCAGTTGTATGTGTGTGGCCCCTCCCTTGCCACACATGACTCATATGTTGGGGTAATAACCTGAATGACAGGCACCTGATGTGGGTGGCAAACAAGCAAACAGCAGTTTACAGTCAGAGATGTTTGCATGCCATTGTTCCTTTGTTGACTACTTCACTGAACTTCTTAGTTGTCTGTCTTAAAAAGAAAAGATTATAAAAATACTGTTTTACATAAACTGCTTTTTACATTTTGCCAGTCATAACGTTAACACACCCTCAGCTCATGTCAGACAGAATCAAGAAATAATTAGGAACAATACTTTTAATAACATTGCAGTTTAAATTAAACTTACTAGAACCCATTCTTTTACAAATTGCAGTTTAAATAATATGTATAACTTTTCAATTTGTTGTCGTAAATTAGCATATAGAAGATCATTGTAGTTTGTGTTTTAAAATGTATTATGTTAAACTCTTCTAGCTGTAAATCAATTATGCTCCTGAATACATGCTGACCAGTTATGTGCTATTAATTAAGATCTCAATTTATGGTCTAGTAATCTGGATAATCATTTTAGTCATAATTATCCCGTGCTAACTCCGTCTTTCTATTACCAACTTCCCTCTCTTCTATAACACAATAACCAGGCTTCAGAATTAAATTATTACCGACGAAAATATTCACATACGATCTCTCAAGGGCAGGCATCCACCTCTACGTGTTCTTGCTGTTTTTCTCTTGTTCTCCCACGTGGTTGCAAACAATGTCTTTCCTGTGTGCTGAGCCACTTGCTCAGATTTTGGATCCCACTGCACAATTTCTACGTTGGTGCCTTGTCCTTTTTTTTTCCCAGTGCCTCTACTGCCGCAGCACAAATAGTGGCCTCATGGCGGCAAGTGTTTGTCCCACAGTGTTTGTGTGCAGCTGGGAGGCACCAAAGCTGCACTGGGATAAATAAGAAGCTATATAAATAAAGAATAAACCTCGCTCTAGGAATTTGTCTCATTGAAGATGAAAAGCATCTGCCTCTCTCTGGCATCTGCTGTAAAAGATATCCCTCCACCGCCAAGGGTTTGGAGCACGGCGAGTAGCCAACTCTATCAGCCTCACTCACTCTCTCTACCCACCGACATGAACCAACGCAATGCTGGCGTACATAAAAATGAGTGTCAAAACAAATTTGTCAGCCAACAAACTTGATGTAAGTTACACTCATTTTGCAAAGCTAACTTGGGGTATTAACTCGAAGTAAAAACAGGGCCTGAATGTCTTTCATTCTTGTCGCAGAGTGGGGGTGTGATCCAGCTCTTTGGCACCCTGAACGATGTGTTTGTACATGTTCTTCTTCTTGAGGCTGCGACAGCTTAACACACCAACAATGAGCTGCTTTCTCATTATCAGTGAAGGTGGAGACAGAAGGGGAGTCTTTTTTTTTCCAGAGGTTCATAAATTATTTAGCTATTTTACTGAAAAAAATGTACATACACGGGGCAGAGTTTCTTACAGCTCGATATGATCACAGCTTGAACTTTCTCTGATGATAGATGATGTTTGCTGCTGGCGGCACACAGTGTTGGAACATTTCTTAGATGTAAGGTGTGATGCAATTGGAAATTGGTTTGGTAAACATGAAAGCCTGGAGGCGCACTCCTCTAAGTGACAAATAATAATGAAGAGCCAGTCATCAATGATGCCTGTCTGCGTCGGTGCCCAGGTGGAGCACCAGCACCGTGACTCACAAATAGCATCCCTTCATCATTTAACTCAGCCATGCTCGTCTTTTTTTCCTTTGCCAGGAGACTTGTCGGAAGAGGTTAAGGGCTCGGTGAAGAAAAGGAAATTCTTGAAATTTTGCTTTGCTAAGATCTTTGCCTATCAGAGTGTTTTTCCATGGTTCCTTGTTTTTTTTGTGTTTTTTCACAAAGAGGGTGGCCGAAAAGGTGCCCCGGTGTGTGCGTTTATTCAATGTTTCCACACACATTGAAATGCCCACGAGTAATGGGCTGCTCAACACCTCCACAGGCTAAAGAATGGAAGTTTTTTTTTTTCTTCCACAAGATACTGGAGGCATTGTGTTCCTGACACTCTAACTTATTTAGCTGAACTGAATAGACCAAAGCTGACCGGCCACCCAGTAAGCCTCAAGATATTCCGCATTGTGAGCGCCTCTCTTTCTCTTTTCACAAATATCAGCAATCAGTATTGTTCAGTGGCTGCTCTATACTCGACAGTGAGAATGAACAGAAGAGCTGAGAAAATTTTCAATTCAATTCTAACAGGCCTCTTGTAAAAGCTCTGTATGAAATCATTGTCAGGGAGCCCTTGAAGACAAAAGTAGGCTTACTTTAAAAGTTTTTCAAACTTTTCTCATTTTATTTCTTTTTTTTTTTCTCTTTCTGTGGTTCTCTGGAGATACTGCTTTCATTTAAAGAGAGATATCTTTCCTTAGCATATTGTGGTCTGCTTTGCAGCATTATGATTACTCATCACAGATGCCATGGGCAAGAGTGGAGGGATAAGAAATTTAGTTAGTAGCTCGGTTTATGAGGATACACGGTTTCTTTGGTTGTAATAGCATTAGACATTGGAACTGCAGGCTATTACAAACTTAAGGTCATATAACTGAATCTTATCGTTGGCTTATTCATTTCCTGCGTTGAATCTAATTCCTTAAAGGACAAAGAATCAGTGCTTATGCAATTTAATTTGAGGGACAGCCTTTGTTTTTGTGTCTCCACCTCCTACTTAAGATGATGGAGCCACGCTTTTCTGTTTTTTATTGCTCGGTTAATTATAGTTAATTTGTGGTACACCTGCTGCTGCTTTGTTGACCAGAGACGTCCCCCCCAATGGGGTTTGTTTTAAGTTAAATGTTTATGCATGCATACATGTTGTCATGTTATGAGATCACTGCACTTTGTGTGATTTGAACCCATCTGGAAGACACAGTTTCAATTTCTTAATGGGGGAACATTAAGTGGGCGGTGGTCCTTGGGGAGTCCTGTTTAGGAGCTCCTCTGGGGTTTTTTTTTTTTTTTGCACTGATCTCCATTGTGAGAGGATGGCTGAGAAGCTTAATCCTGAGTCCTGACCTTCCCTTTGTTCTTTGGAGTTATTTCTCCTCATGATTTCTCAGCAGCACTGTACTGCATTTGTTTCCCCAACTCTTCTGCTGATGTAGTTTGCGTGTTACATTCGCTTCGCTTGTATTTTCCGCCGCCCCGAGCAGAATTTTGTTGTTGGTATTGGATGCCTTGTTGATAGCGACCAAAGATCTCCACTGTTGTCTGTGCTGTTGTTTTCTTACTAGTATACAAGTTTTACGTCTCCTTTGGTTCTGCTCTGCTGTGACTCGCGTTTGATATTTCTGCTTTACTGTGTTATTATGCTCATTCAAATATATGCAAATATATATTGAGTTTGAATACTAATGCCTCTGTACTCCTGTTCTGCATGTGTTTTCTCTCCCAGGTGTTAGTCTTTGATCCTGTCAGAGTGGGACGTGTCTAGCGGGGGGACTGAGGAGGGAGCAGTCTCAACTTTGAACATGGTGCCTAATATTCACCTGGCAGCGCCCCTCCTGCCCAGAGGGGCGTTTCTGTTCCTGCTTCTGCTGAGCTGCATGGTGTTCTCCTCTGTGGCAGACAGTAAGTGACCTCATTCACCCGTGAAGTTCTGCCTTAATTCTGGTACAATTGATAATACATTAAGCTTCATTAATATTTTGTCAGTAAGAGAATTTTAGTCCCTCGCTTGATACACAGGATGAAAAATGTGCTTAATAAGAGGTCAGAGAGCAAGTTCTTTGAAAACAGTTTCAGGTGCTTTACCTCATCCCTTTTCTGAATGTTTGTCTTTGTTTGAAGGGACTGAAATTAACCCGTTAAAAGGCCACAGTTTCTTTAAATCTGTGGATATTTACAAAAAAAAAACTGTCTCTCTTGCCGTGCAGAGCTTCATTTTAAATAGGACATATATAAATTTATATTTGGTGTCTTTGGTTAATGGCAGAAAATATAAATAGAAGCTAAGTCTAATGCATGTCCAGAGTGTTTAAAAAATAAGTATGGGAGTGTATCAAAGCCCCAGTGGCCGGACGTCAGTCTGAATGGGGGGGTTACGGCGGAAAGAAGACGCTCAGGAAGATGTGTCACCATCGCTGCTCTTCGGATCTCCAGGGCAGCCAAGAGGCCCTGCTCTGTCGTAGACGGGGTCAGGGACAGAATTAATTCAACACATGACTTCACCTATAGTGCTGTCACAGGGTCACTGTAATTCAATTATACCCTGACCCCTCCCATTCCTCCTCCTGACCACGCCAACCGCCCCGTCCCTTTAAACGTCGGTCCCACCAGGGTTTGTTTTGCTGTACCCTTTGCCTCGTCTCACTCGGCCCCATGTCATCATCTCGGTCTCTTGCGGCGTGTCCGAAGTTTTGCACAGTATCGGTGTGAGCTTGACCTTGCGGAGAAGTTTTTCATGCTGTCATTTCTCTTGTGGTCTGGCAGGACCATCTTTGCTCTCTGCCGGTAATGTGATCTCACCAAATCAAACCTTGACTGGAGCAGCAGTACTTAAATGAGACTAAAGATGTGCTCCGGTGCACTGAAGCCATCCCACCGACTCAGCCCATTTCCACTGAACTGTTTTTGGACTCAAGTCCATTAATGTTACTTTACCTATGCAACCCAGACTACTGCAATAAGCTGCATTATGCATAGTCTCTCCATCGCATCCTGATGAAATAATAAACTCTGAATACTAATAATTATTTTAGAATTCAAATAAAGTATGACTAACTGATGATTAATTGTCTGACAGAAATTAATGGAGTAACTGTGGGACAATTTTTAGTCTGTAAATCAGGAGCAGCGGCCTCTTTTTTAACGCAAATAAAAACTGCGATGCCAGTTTATTTATAGTTTATCCAACACGTATATTGTCAGGTTGTTAATGCTCTTCTATGCATGCATTTTAATTGCCACCAAGGGGGTGAAACAAAGGTAATGTCAGGGGCATTGACTTTGCCAAGAACATTAAGATATTATTTGATGTCTGTCAGAAGCTGTGTGGCACAGTTTGATTTGAGCCTTGATAATTAAAAGCTATTGTGCTATTTTTATTCTATAGCATACAGGAAACTACATATATAAATGATTGTTGAACAAATATGTAGAATGGCTGAAGTCTTTTTAAGTTTGATAAGATTCTTGTCATGGTTGTATCTACAGTGTTTTACGCCTTATAAGCATGTTGGTTGACTTAGTTAAAATCTATGAACAATCAGTTTATGTGGAGAGTGTTTCTTTTTTACTGTTGTGAATTTAATCTTCTTGCTCTCTGCTTCTCTCTGTCAAAGAGAACAAGATTTGCCTGGTCTCTAATTATAAGATTTATAGATAAAACAAACCCAATGCCAGGCATTTTGATATCCAGATGAGATACTAATCTGTGGTCATTGTGGCACATGTGTTTTTATTTAAGATGTGTCCAAACACCAACCCATGAATAAGGATTTAAAAATAAAAAAACGATGGAATGTCAGCTTAAAAAGAAAAATAAAACCAAAAAATTTTTGTAGAAACACTTGGCTCTGCTCCGAGGTTAACCTATGGCTGCAGTTTAATGTAAGCACACATGGGAAAAGACCTAGACCTGCTATTACCCAGACTGCAAAGCAAACAGACATAGAATTAAAATAAGACTGTTGGGGGCAAAAATAACACCTACCACTAATGACAGGGTTGTGCACATTTGATGCCTGTAATTTGTATGCAACTTAGTTATGTGAGCTTGATAGTTCTGGTTTGGATTTCCTGTATTACAGGGCAGACAGCAGACAGATATTATGGGCGGGGCGCCTGGCAGGGTCCTGATTACATGGGTTCAGTCTGCTGTCCTCGTCTCACTTATGAAAAAAGTTCAGCCAGAAAAAGCAACTACAGGTAGCAGACGTAAGCAAGTGTTCGGCCTTGATGTGAAAACTGCTCATAAAACAGTTTTGCTGGCTCTGGATGACTGCATTTCAAAGGTTGTTGTCATATTTGTTTGGTCTCACGCTTAAGATGAAACAATTCATCACCATCTAGAAGCACAGATAAGTACAAGAAAACCTGCACAGGCGCAATCAGTGTTATAGCCATCTGACATCATTCATCTTACGCTGTCATTGAGTAGGCACACAATACAGTGTGATTACTCTAAGTGGTGATCGCAGACGTCCCATCGATCCCTGGGGAGCTCTGCCTAATCAACCAGCCCTCCATACGGCCTCCATGTATACAATAGGCCACCGGCCCACAAGGTCAGCCTCAAAGTCACACATACCCAGCACTTAAATGTAATGGTTATCTTTTTGTAGTGCTGTCATTGTGAGTTATTTCATTGGCCTTAATGAGCTTTTGATGTATGTGTCTCCTCTCGTGCCTCTCATGTTATAATCTTGGGTGGCTTTTTCACATGAGGTGCAGCACCACTGAGGCCTTTGTATCCTGCTCCTCTCACTCCCATTTGTAAAAGGATTACAGCGGCACTGTAATTAGATTACAAAATCAAAAGTGACGTTTTGTATGAAACCACCGTCTCATGCTGCAAGTGTTTATTGTCTTATTTATGTCCTCCTATGCAACACCAGTGGACGAACTGTAGTTTGGTGCAGTTTTTTAACACTTTATACTGAAATATTCAGAATTATACATACATCCTTAGCAATGTTGCACATCTTACCAGCATTTTAAGGACAATAAATGAACCTTTAAGACATGCACCGTATATTGATTTGGCAAATCCTGGGGCTCCTGCTGTGGACTGATGTGATGGAAGTGCCAAAATGGTTTGTAGAGTGTTGGCCAGGCAAGGGGGTTGGAGGGAGGGGGGTGGTCTGGAAATTGGATTGTATTTTTAAGTGTCCATATGGTCACCCAACTCAAAAAAAAAACTGACAGGGATAGAAATTGATTCTTTTTTAATTAAAAGTAACCATATCCACCTTGGAGAGCCACTTTGAGAGTAATGTAGTTAGCACACAGCTGTGGTCCACACACGTCACGCAGACTGGCAGTGAGGTGGAGGCAGAGCTGAACTGCAGGAAATGCACTCTGAGGAAAGCAGCGAGGGGAAAAAAAAGCAATATATGTGGGGAAAAAAAAACCTCTGCAGGATAGAGTGATGGTGAGACCGCCGCATCGTGGAGGTTGTGGAGATACAATGGGAAGCTGTTTTCATAAGCCAGCGCAGCAATGTCAGAATGAAGGGAGAAAAGGGTCATCGGAGGTTAATGATGTGAGATTAATAGTTTAATTAGGAAGCTCAATAGCAGAGCCACAGGCAGTCACCCAAACCCACTGCCGCGTCCTGGATTCGGCAATGCCACAGGACGACCAGGACTGCCAGTGTCCTTCCAGAAAAAAAAAGGGCAGATGGAGGGGAAGACATTTTAATTCTGTGTTCCTAGTGAAAGCTTTATTGACAAAAGATAAATTCCTCGGCTCCTCATTACTTATTGCTCGTTACTTATCCCTTCAATCTTTGGCTTCTTTGAAAATGAAATATTTAAAAGATGACTGGGAGCGGATGGGTATTTAATTTGTGTTAAGGGAGATTATGTGCTAAGTATTCGAAGCATTAAATGATGCTCATACGATGCCATCACCTCCTAATCATCGATGAGACTCTGTTTAGATTAGAGATATGTTTAGTTTGGACTGGAAAATATTCAAGTAACATGCCGGCACATTGCCATACGCCTGCATTGTGTATTGTTTACTTGTGAAGCATCCTCTGAGGTGCATTTCATGGCATTTTACTGAACCCAAACAGCCTGTGGGCATAGAGCGGCATAAAACATGTTTGGATCCCAAGTGGGAACTATTTTATGGTTAAACGGTCACCTACCTTTTCAAAGAAGTTAAATCATATGGGAGGGGGGAAAAAAAAGAGCCTGTTGGCGCATGTAAAGCAATTATTTTCCTCTCTTGTTTTCTGTCTCTACAGTAATATAATTTAATTTCTACCTCAATTTTGGAGAGTGAGGAGTTGAATTACTTAAGACCTTCCGGCTGTGTGACTGAGCTGATGAGAACAATGGTAGGGGCTCTTTGTGGTCTCTGAGGGAGGGCTAATCTAGGGGAGGCAAATTAATGAGGTTAGTAGGGGTCGCAAGGGGGTGCGTGGTGATGGATGATGAGCTAACCCCAAAATGGGACCTCTGAAGAAGCTAGGAGCCATCTCAGCAGCTGAGCCACCAACACGCCCCCTCCTGGGATCGCTTAACACACTTAACATTTTCCCCACGCTGGTCTATTAATGCGAGGGTCCGAGCCAAGGTGACTGTTGGACTTTACCAGGCAGCGTTTACCAACCAAGCCCTCCATCAGTTGCCTCCATCTTTTTTTTTTTAAATTCCCACAGCAACTTTACAGAGTAGTTTGTACTTCCATTTCAAACATGTCACACTACTGTACTTCATTACATACTCAAACTGCATTCAGAATGTATGTTTCCCTCTTTGTAGTTTGCTTTGCATGCGAGCGTCCCCCCAGGTTGAGACTCTGGTGCCCACCCACACAAGACTTCAAATGCAGCAGTCAGTCATCCTTCACAGTTTCAGAGTGTAAAAAAAAAAAACAAAAAAAACACTTACTTTCATGACAGCACAAATGAGAATATTTCATCAAATGAAGTAAATGAACATCAGAGTTGATCTAGCCTGTGGGCTACGCAGAGGAGCTGTGCAGTTCAGCCGACACGTCTGCAAACAAGAGTGTGTTCCCTGCAGACACGCAGCCATTTTTGCATTTAACATTTGCATTGTCCATACTCTGTGACAGACAATGCATCAGTCGTTTCCAGATAATGACACTGTGGGTCTGCACCAGTGAGGAATGATGGGAGTTAACACTGAGAAAAAGAACCTATAAAACATATGGTACAATTAATTTTTTATTTTATTTTAGAACCATAATTTTCATTAAACAGCATGAGCTTTTTCCTCTTGAAACAAAGACATTTTTTTTTAGACAGTATAACAAAGGAATCTTTGTGGAATGTCTGCCTTTATCTAATGTCTATTAAAACTTTCCCCTGAAGGAACCAGGTGGGTTGAAAGAAGCCACAGGTAGTGAGTCATCTTTGACTCGATTGAGGTTAGGCGCCAGTTTAAATACCACAGGTAATATTAAACCCCCAGACTCCCAACCGTGTGATACCAGGAACACCCACATCCTCACAGCCCAAAAAAGTACACAATGAAGCCTTTATTTTTGTGTGTTTTCAAGCAGTTTTCTTTTAAATGCCCTCTGCAGACATTGGTCACTAAAGCACATTGTCTGTGTTTTGTTTTTTTTTTATTCTGAAAGTATCACACATTGACTGACAGACAAGAATAGAGAGAGAGAGAGACGAGGCTTAAGAGATGCCTCCCTCATTCACAATCGCCTTGAGAAGATGAAAGCCATTACATTAATGTTGTTCACACTGGGAAGAGAGGAGTGAAGGGTAATTGCACTTAGAGTTCTTGTTCTTCTCCACTGTCTTGAATAATTCACTGAGGGCTGGAAGGCCTGATTGAAAGCCCGTCTTCCTGGTCCACAAGGGTATTGAAAGTTTGATGTTTTTCTTTTTCCCCTTTTCTCTTCTATAGGTTTGGACATTTTGCCTTAAGTACGCTCTCCCAGTGATGATGAATCGTTGCGCTTGTGATTTCACTGAAGTTCTGATAAAGCTCGTAAAGCTTCATCAATCTTTGGCCAATACGTCATCATCCTCAGAAAAGAGGAAAAAAAAAACAGTTTCTTTGGTTTCTATGTGCAGTGTGAACTGACTGTCAATGAGGGGGAGTGGATGGAGCAGCGAAACCAGACCATCCAGCAAAAACCTGTTTAGACAAGGAGGAAAAAAAAAAAATTCCACACGTTCCGAGTCGAGTTTGAAAGCAGGATCTTATTAGAACGAGGTGATCAATCTAAACACTGAACCTCCATGTCAGGTTTTGTTAAAGACACGCGTCCCACTCACCTTATTGCTTATGTATGCTTAGCTAGATCAGCATGAGGGGGGCAGTATGGTGCGATTCACACAGCAAGAACGAGTGGAGAAACTGGTGAACTGCTGCACTGCTTTTAAGAATCACAGCTGCATTTCTGTCTCTGTGTAATGTAGACTCAATGTGATTAATTAATGAGATTAGAAACTAGGCAATAAAATAAATGGTGTTGACCACAAGAAGATGATAATTAGAAACCCTGCTTTGTATCGTTTAGTCCCAGGTGCCATCCAGATGACATGTGCTGTGTTCATGTGCCATTTGGAAAAAAAAAAAAAAAATATCACAATGCTCCTTGGTGTTCAGCTGTAAAAGAGAAGTGCAGATAGCAAACATGATGTTTATTGGTTTAAACAAACAGCCTGAAGTGCAGTTGACTTTAACGGGGTAAATAATTTGCAGGGGAGGCAGCTTTATATGGAATTAATTGCAAACAAGTTGCCTGCTAATGGCCCGAAAACGGCTTTAATGGAAGTGTTCCATTAAAACAATCAGTGCTGATGCCATCAGACAAATTTCCACTAAGTGTTGCCTCATGAAAATGATAACTTGCTAATCCATTATTAATAAGAATTAATGGTTTTCTCTCTGCTGTGTGTATATCGATCCCTGATACTCTACACCTCAGAGTAGCTCTCATTGGGCTCTCTTGCAGGCTTGGGAATACACTAATTGTCAGCCACACAAGTGCCATTTGCATGACTCTCCCTGCTGTATGTGTGTTTATTACAAACCCTGCTCCGAGGCTGCAACAAGGAGGGAAGAGGAAACTATAAAGCTGCTTGGGAAACTTACCACACATTAACACTGCTGGGTCAAAACAGGGAAAAACTCCATTTGGATAAAAATTTCAGTGAACCAATTTGCATTTTATCCTGTCTCTTACAAGCTCAGCTCAACCGTTTTTCCCAAAATATAACCCGTATTTGTTAATTAATGCTTCAGATCCATTTTTCTTTTTTCTTTTTTTTTTTAGCGATGTCCTGGACAGGTTGTTCACTGTTTGCATTGAAAGCTGTTCCCGATCATCCATCCCAACACCTTGATATCTGTCTTTTGAAAAATAAAACACCTGTTGCAACACTGGAGCTTAGAAACCCCCTGTACCTTGCTCCTCTCTATAATGTCAGACCACACAAATACCGCTGCAGGCTGAATTTCTACAGACAGAAGCTGCTTGACGCCTCCCACCACCACACACAGAGTAATCAGCAGCCTCGCTGCTCTGTCTGTACTTTCTTAACCACCGGTCTATGCAGATTCGGCTTTGATCTTTCCAATGCATTAATGTACAAAGTAAACTGGTACATTTAATTATTAAAACTACTTGTAGTCCAGATTTATCTTGGTATCTGTTTATCTGCTTTGATTCTGATAACCAGGTTTATGTGTTTACATGAAAGTGTCGGTAATTAAGGCACCGCCTCAATCTAGTCAGCGTGAGTAGACTAAACGTTGTAGATAAGACAGTCATGAGTGGATTACGTCAACCCTGAATTTCTGACTCCTCCCAGCCAATAATGAGCCTGATGGTTGCGGCAGTGAGAAGAGTGCATGGGGTTAAAACCTTGTGTGTCAAGATAGGACTTTTGAATGTGATGCAGTGAAGCTTTGGAAGAGTGCAGCTCAAAGCTGGCAGTCACTTGCTGAGTGAAGGATTTGCATAGGTAGGCTTACTTGTTTTCCACCTCGTCCCTGCTATTGTTTTTATGTGACAAGTGCCTGACAGCCAGGAAAATGGGACACACACAGAGAAAAAAAGGGTCGAGTCTGGATTTTGTCTCTCTAAGAAAAGAAGTGACAAACCCAGCAGTTTGATATCCTCATGCGCCATTTGTGGCACAGTGACGGAAAACTTTGCAGCGTCTCAGTCCAAAAATAAATGCTCTCACCCTTCGGTTGGAGTGGGTAAGGACCATTTTTAATCCAGTCCAGATTTTGTGATTTAGTCCTCGGGGGGATCTGGATAAACGGTGGACAGCTCAAAAGTTGCCATAGTCTTGCCTTTGGGTCAAAGGTTAAATATCGAAATTCAGTGGGAAGCTTGTCTAAGAGGATTAGTACAGGAAAGGCTCAGTAAGGGCCAGTTTACCTTTATCTTCAACTTATCCGTGGAAATCCTTATGATTTCTAAAATTTAGTGGTTCCTCACTTAAATGTTTGTGGAAATACAGAAGCTTACATCCTTTAATTTGAATGGGTGAAGAGAAGACTTTAATGCTGACTGATCCTCCATCTTAGCAACCAAGTGAAAAGCCCTCATATATTAGTGTAACTTCAACAGTCCTGCTTTGGACAGATGTTAGCTGGGAACTCTTGGACGTCAGCATGGGTGTTAATCAGGTCTGCTGGATTCCAGCTCGCCACCCATGCACGCACAGATGCACGATCAGGCGTACGCTCTCAAGAGCTTATCAGGTTTGCATGATTAGCAAAGCTCAGTGTTGCTGCCTGCATGTGCATCGCAGATTCTGATGCTATAGGAAAAGGATTTGTTGCTGTGCTGTTTGCAGGCTTGTCTGTGGGAGAACCAGGATGAAAATATCATTCAAATGTCAGGTGTGCTTAGGTACTATGAAGGGGCCACAGGTCACAGATGGATGGATGGATGGATGGATGGATGGACGGATGGATGGATGGATGGATGAATATTTTGGATTACTGTGTATCACCGAGCACGCTTAACTGCCTACTCACACACTACTGTGCTCCACAGTGCACTTCAGCCTATCAGTGTTATGTAAAATGCTGAGGATTTGTCATTATTAGCAATATCATGGCTGCTGCTTTTTTGGTTTTTTTTTCTTCCCCCCACAAAGGACAATGTTAGCTTCATTGTCTTTTAATTGGACAGTTATTTGACAGGAACTTCCTTCAAGAAAAAAACAGGTCATAAAACAGATCATTACAAGAATAAATGATATCAGCTGGATTCCTGCATTTTATGTTTTGATGTCGTGAGGAGGTGTAATCTCTCACTGCTTCCCTGTTTGGAGTGTAGGGAGCAATTTCAGGGTATTACTTCTGTTTGACTGCCTCGCCGTTATCTGCATGATCATCTTAGAGATTGCAGTTTATTTGGTACAAGCATTAAGACATCTTGTAGAAAATATATTTATTTGCATACTATGTTTATATGTATGTGGATTTTAGTGCACAATATGTTACCTTGCACGGAAAGTATGCTTTTCTTTGAGAGCAGCTACAGTAAACATCTTTTATTTCTTCTTCTTCTTCCATACTCCAACTAGTTACATATGTATGAGTAACCATCTCACATAATGTAGTATTATATACATTGTGCTGTGCTGTATTGATTAAAAAAAAAGCTCCTCTTACATTTATGCCCTCGGTCAAGGACAGTCAGCACCTCCTTTCTCTGTCTCAAGCTAAGTGAGTGCAGAGGTTGATGATATAGCAGGTAGACCTGGAGAATGTGCTCAGTTAAGGCCCCTTTCCACATCAGAATAAGGTACAATGCTATGCTGACCAGATATTGACCCTCCCAACAACCCCCGCTCCTTCCCACCCACTCCCACCAATGTTATATATAGTACTCATGAAAGAGTGAAGAACAGTGGAAGCCATAGCTGGATTTTCCCCAGTGTGTGCTTAGTGAGGGAAAGGCTTGCGTCTCCTCTGTGTACACAGCGTAATGATTCTCCCCTTTGTGTGTGTCTCCATGGGGCGGTCTCCTCATCATCACTGTGGTTTAGGTGTTCCCCACCTCCCCTGTTTAATGACTCTGGAGATGAAACACGAGCTGACGGAGCTGGTAATAAGGACGTTGTGTCACATTGTTGAAGCCAGACTCGCATTGTGCACGTCTGGGGGCTGTAAATACACAATAAAGGATGGCAGCTATAGAATGGGGCTACGTTGCACCCATGGTATGTCAGCTTTAACTGCCTGTTGCTGAAGCGCACGCTTAATTGTCCCGTGCAAGATGATGATGGGTGTGGTGCTTGATTAAACAAGCTGAGGGCGAACAGATGAACTCGTTTACAGGTGTTGTTGTTTAAAAAACACGTCACTTATGTCACAGAGATGTCACATGATCACGACATAGTAACAGCCTTGTTTGGATTATATGACTTGCCAACCAGTTTTAAGTCCACATTAAGCTAAAAGTGACTATTTAAATTCTAAGTAACCTTATTAACTCTCAAAGTGTCTAATTTCCCTGCAGGATGATCTCTCATTTGTGTTTATTTCTCTCTTGAGGAAGAGCAGTTCACCTGCTGATCTTGTTTTATCTGTTAAGTTTAACGCAATCCTTCACGTTCATGAAATAGACCTGCAGCTTCATTGTCTGTGGGCAACAAACTTTGCCTTGTTTCAAACGGTGTGTCAAAGCAGAGGTGAGAAATTCGACATGATACAGTGACAGGCAGGCGCACAAAGGCTGGATGTTTCTCCCATGACTGAGCTGCAGGTGTGCACAGCAACAATGCCACTGTGGGTTTTCTCATTGTTGCCTTTGTGTGGAGAAAGTGATACCCATAGATAATCAAGTTTTGCATGCCGATGTTACTGGTACTAACGTCACCTTCACCTCCCCCTCCCCCCCTCTGTTCTCCATTGCCTCACTCCCTTTTTTTTTCCTATCTCCGACTTCTTTCCCCTCCCTTTTTTTTTATCGCTTTCCATCCACGCCTTCCCTTCTTTGCTTTTATTTTTCCCAGGTTTGCCAAGTTTTGTCAAATCCCCGGAGGACCAGACTGGCATCTCGGGCGGAGTCGCGTCATTTGTGTGCCAGGCCACCGGGGAGCCCAAACCCAGAATCACCTGGATGAAGAAAGGCAAGAAAGTCAGCTCCCAGCGCTTTGAGGTGAGCACTCATGCGTGACTTTCAGATCCCTGAACACTCTCTCACACACACACACACACACACACACACACACACAAATACAAACAAGCACAAAAACACACACACACACACGTGACAAAGCATCACAGGCGTGGGCCTTGGACTGCCTTTCTAACCCTCTCTCATTACCACAGACACATCCACACTCCAAGTGTTCACACTAAGCACACACACACACACAGTGCACACAATCAATTGCCCTGTTATTGAACATCACACCAACTCCTCTCTTTTCCGAGCGAGACCAGACAGGCTTCTCTTCTCTTTAATCTCCTTCCATCTTGATTTATATAGTCCCCTTCATCTCTTTCAGTCTTTTCACACCCTCATCCTTCCCCCTTTTCTGTTGCTCAGCTCCACCATCTCTGGCCACACACACCCTTGATGCATTACTTGATGTATTTCCCCTTCCTCTTTTGAACCCATATGAACAGAAGGAAGTACCCTGGGTGGGAACTCGCACTGTTTCTTATTAGTTTTTCCTCTGTCACATATAGTAGTTGTTGTACCTGGGAGCACTATTAGGTTACACTGCTGGTTGGTTTTACTTTATTTGATGCTTGTTGTGCTTCTGTGGTTCATCACATTGTTTTGCGGATGTGATTTAATGAAATCAGTCACTCTAAACATCATTGACTCTCTCTTGTATTTAAGAAGAAATCTTAGACACATTCTCACCCAGACAAAGAGACTTATATCCTGCTTTTGGGAAAGTCGAACAATGCAGCAGGACATGAAAATAGGCTTTTGAGAAACTGGTAAAGCTGCAAAAGTGGCACTTTTTTTTTCTTCTCTTAGATCAGAGGCATAAAAACCAAGAAAACTGTAATCTGCAAGTCTAAATGGTTGTTATTTATATCCCACAATAAAGTGATAATCCAGGAAAAGAAAAAGACGCCCCCACAAATAACATTCTTGGCCTTTTTCTTTGCTCCGGTTCTCCTAGGTGATTGAGTTTGATGATGGCTCGGGCTCCGTGCTGCGGATCCAGCCACTGCGCACACACAGAGATGAAGCCATTTACGAGTGCACAGCCACCAACAGTGCTGGCGAGATCAACACCAGTGCCAAGCTCACGGTGCTTGAAGGTAAGATAAGACCTTTTCTCGCTCAGTTTCTTTTTCCATCTTTCTTTCACTCACACTCTTTTCTTTAACTCCTCCTTTTCATCTTGCTGTTGCTGCTGGATTTTAGAGCTTTTATTCTGGTAAATCCAAGAGCAAATATCAATGTTTGCTTTAATAGTTCATACATAAACATTTGGAAATTCCAAGGATTTCCAGGATTGGAAGTGTCATGGAAGAGTAGATCCGTCTTAATGTGGACTTCTCAAGGCGGGAAAAAAAATGCAAGAAATGCGTTTTTAAATAAGGTAGCATATAGTTCAGCAATTCAGCAAGTATATGACCTCAAATCCAGTTATACCGCATGAAATATTTTCCATTTACTGGCTTTTATCCTGTATTTACTTTACCTCCCTCTATTAAAGAGTCAGCCTGAAACTTCCACCACAACTAATCGATACTCGATCAATTAAAAATAATAAATTGCCCCATTAAAAGTCTGAGTGTGAATAATTACTGATTGATAAAATATATGACCTGGAGGTCCAGTGTGTAGCTATAATGTTGCAGCTGATGAAATATCCCCCTTTCTTTTCAACAATGTAGGAGAAACAACAGAAAAACTTGCAGAAATTGAAAAAGCTCTGAAAAGAGCCAGCATTTGGTTTGTCTGTTCTGGGCTTCCGTAGAAACATAGCGGTGCAAACATGGGGGACTCGTAAATGAAGACTCGCTCCCTCTGTAGTTATAAAGTGCTAATTCCAAGGTAATGAAAACACAACATGCTTATTTTCAGGCGATTATACTCTAATGAAAACCTAATTATGAACATTATATACCATCTCTGACATAATCTGCCGACGGATCCCCTTAAATCTCACACACTGGACCTTTAAATAAACATTAACGTCAGTAATTTCCAGCTTATCCGGAGAACTTTGAAAAAATTGTTCCACGTGGACGTATAAATAATTTTTCCATGTACAGTGCTACCCACAATGCCTGCAGGCTTGTTTGACCCCCATGGATCTCCTCCCTCCTTCCTGCCCGTAGAGTTAATGTATGTGATTTATGTGGACAGAGGTTGTGCACCTCTCACAGCTCAGCCCTCCACATCGCCGAGCTGCGAGTGTGAATTTCTTCCTCAGTTGACTGTGATATCGTCACGTGAGTGCTAGTCATCGCCGGAGCTGATGTCATTAGCAACTTGCAGGAGTTAGCCAGCGGTGGAATTAAGGCCGTCCGTAACCGTTGCACTGGCATTAAAGCAGATGCCCTCTGCTTCAAATGGAGCCTTTTCATCCTTGTTAAAAACCCATCTTTCTTACACCCACCCTTTCTTTTTTTCTCCGTGCACACTGATTTGATGATATCATCGGCTGTGCTTGTGTAATCTCCCCGAAGGGACTTTTCTCCTGCGTAAAGAAAGGTTTTCTTTTACCCCTCCTTTGCACTGTATCGTGAGGAACGCTGCTGCTGCTGCCTGCACCAACAAACAGCGCTAACATGACGTGAAGTCTACGTGAACGAGATGAGAATTAAACACAGCATCAGCATTGGGGGGGGGGCAAAATAGGACGCAGAGTTTAGATTCCCTCACTTAGTGGCATAAAGCCGGACACAGTCTTACTCAACAGTGAGCAACTGTTCTCACCAGCGTCCACGCTTTGCACGGAGTCGTCTTCTTTCTGTGATCCTGAGCTCGGTGCTGTAGTTGCTAACCCCAGAGTCAAGAGCCATACAGACACATGCCATGTGCCGGATGCTTTCATCTACAGGGCTTTACAAGCACTTCTTACATCTGCAGCATGAGGAAGAAGTCAGGCCTGTCTCTGATTTGGCTTAAACCACATGTAATTTTTTAAAGAATTTGCCTTTTATTTATAGAAATATTCCTCATGACGGTATCATATGAAGTGATGGGGATACAGAAAGGTTACTAGTGTAAAAATCTGCTCCTCTGTGCCAAGGGAAGCCACCTTAAGCTCAACTGTTTCGGTCTGACAAACCAAAACAATGTCAGCCAACAAGCCGGAGCAGGTCCGTTCTACACTACCTGTCCAGAGCAGAGTGGCAGACAGCCAAAGCAAATGAGCGGCTGATGGAGTTAAAGTCTTTGTTGAACATTTAACAAGAGAAACAGATATTTTTACGTCTAAACGAGGTCTTTAATAGTGTGCTGCCAAGCTGTTAAGTATCTATTGGAAGTAAACAATCTCTGCCAGACTGACACTGATGACCTTACACGCTGATAAAGACTCAATGCTGTTACATTGTTTTTGAGTCTTCGTTATTTAAGTGTCTTTGTACAGGTTTAGCTGTACGTGTAAATAATTGGAAGTATTCCTGTTGTTTACCAGTCAGACAATGGAGACGCTGCATAGCTTGCATAATATTTGATGCAATTAAATTTACTCGTTGATTGATTTATTGGTATACAGCAAATTAAAGAAATGTAATTAAAAAAAATAAACATAACCCTTTTATTAAGCAGCTTGGCTTGTTGATGCAGTCACAGGGGCTGATGGAGACAGAAAACTATAAATCATATTTACTCAAACTATAACTTCCTCAATCTGCCTGACCAGAACCAGGATGATGTGGTGAACAACTCGGATCCTGTTCTTACGTTTATGCATATTCACCGACACAAACAAACTCTGTGCAAACACACACACACCCTCACTGTGCAATGTTGTCAGCTTGGCTCTATTTTTAGACTATTGTTTGTAGCCTAGCAATACATCAAGTTCATATCAGCAGCAGCACGCAAGAAAACACTCGGGCAGCACCAAACAGACGGAGACTAATGATCCTCCTCCTTAATGGGTGGTGGTAGCCTAAAGGTTTTAGAAGTCACGTCACAATGTTGCTTTTTGAATCAAACGATAAAATCTGGACAAAGTAGCTGAGAAACTTGCTGAGCTTTTGCAAATTTAATTCACTGTGATGCCCTTGAGCAAGGCCCAACACCACTAAAACCTATCAGTGACGGATAGTTGTAACTGTAGCTGCCTTGGCTACTTCATTGGATGTGAATTAGCTTATGAAACTTCCGCATATAATTGCTTTTAAACATGTTATGCCTCAGTCAAATCCAGCTAAATAGATGAAAGTTGAAATAAATTACTTTAAAAAACAAAAAAACTTCCTGTTTCCAAAAGATTAAGTTCCCTGCGTGACCTAAAGTAAATGTGACTTTGCATCTGCATGAAGTTTTGTTAATTCTCTGAGCACCACGATCCAGAGAGGCAGCGAAAAATGGTGAAGTCATTATACGACTAAGTCGATCTGGATTATAGGTTTTAGCAGAGCAAAGGAAGGTCGAGCATTAATTATGATTATTTTATATACTGGCCCTTTATTTCCTTATGCCAATCCTTCAAAATATGGATTACTACTGTCATACTGATGCAGCTCTACATGTGTTTTCAATGTGCCTGTAGAGAGGCAGAGGTATATGAATGATAATACAGAGGCTCAGAAGTGCATTAAAGAATCCTGTTTAGTTAAACAGGAAGTTTCAAGAAATCCATTTTAAAAAGAGACTGAATCAATAAAAAAAAAAAGTGTCTAGAACTAGTGCTTTATGATTTCATTCCCATCACATTTAATAAGACTTTAATGGCAGTTAATTTGCTTTCTGAGTCAATGCAGCAGGTCAAAGGCTTTCCAATGTTACCCAACTTTGTAGAATAAACTCAGGTTGTATGGAAATTAGTATGCAGTCAGTCTGGCCAAGAAATGTCAGGTCTGGTGTGGAACAATGGTCCCTGTCTTTTATTTAACCTGAGCAGATCGAGGACCAAAGTTGCGACAGTTGCGTTTATCCCGATGCTTACCTGTGGCGAGCCGCCGCTTTCACACCAAAGCCGAGTCGGGCTTTGGGATTTTTTGCGGTCATGTGTCTTGAGTCACTCTGTAATTCTGTCACGCTGTAACAGCCCTGCTCTTTGTTCTTGGCGGTTCTCACGCCCCTGCCCGAGAGGTCGCACCACGGAGACTTACATTCAGGCCCAAAGTCAGCTCAGCCATTTCTCAGTGTGTGTGACTGTGTGTGCGTGTGTGTGTGGAGTGAGAAACACACACACACACACACGCAGTGGTTTAATCATCAGAACAGAGCCGTTTCTCTAATGTCGTCATTCCATCATAAGTCCATATCTGTGGAACTCAGACTGTTGTCATATTTTCTTTACTGTGATGTTTTTTTAATAGTTTATATGAATAATTACTTTTTAGATATGTGTGTTTGGGTGTGTGTGTGTGCACATAAAGAGGGAGTCAGTCAGCTGTGTGTGTGAGTCTGACCTGTATGGGAAAATAATGATGCAGACCAGTGTGGAGGTGTGATTGAGAAATAGTGCTGCTGTCAGTCCTTTATTTTTATTTCTCTTTTATTTCTGTCACCGCCTTCTTATCTGGATAACTTATTATTTTTTTTATAAATATCTACTTGTTCCTCTGATTTACATGGTTCATGTATATGACTCTGTGTGTGTTAAATACACCGGACAGTGTGATGGTGGCGGGGCAGTATAGAGAGATGACCAGAGAGAACAATGACTCATTACTGGGGTAACGATGCCGATGTTTTGACCTTGAGCAGCCCTCTTGAATTGAACTGCCTCAGTAAATGTTCAGGTAAATGGTGCTTGTCTTGGTTGGTGCGATGTACGAAATAAACTACTGCTGGGCCAGAAAAGACATCTCAGCTCACAACATCAGTCTTAAATGCAGTGTGCTGCCACTTCTGTGTGTTGAGGCAATATTTCATATCCCCCCCTCCGCTGTTAACATTTGATGAGCATGTAAAATGTGAAAATGCAATGACTCAGATCAAGAGATAACCAAGATGGTGTCGAAACCATGTCATGACTCTGGTAATGATGCTAAAACAAAGGAGATTCTCCGGTGCAGCAATCAGAGTGACTGTTTTCACAACTTGAAGGCTGATTAATTTTCTCCATAGCCGGCACGAAATTCTGACAAAATTGCCTCGAGCTAAATCCTTAAAAGTACATGGTTTTAATTGGCATCTATTAGCAACCGGGGGATTTTAACATTGAAAAGTCATGGGAAAGGCCTGCAGCGGCTGAGACTTGTTACTGAGGAATCACAATGCACATTTTCCTGGTAAGAACTAATCAGCAAGATACGAGGTAAGGAAATTAAAAAAAATAAAAAACATCATATTACCAAGGAAATAAAAAAAAACACCCTACAAACAATACACGAAACTATTCGCCCCGCTTTAGTTCTGAATTTCCAGAACGAGTTGGAAAGCAGCTTTAGTCATTTGTATTCATGAATTATACTATTATACCCCAGGAAAGGGAAAATCTTAACTCTACTTACAGTAATTTTAACAGTTTCAGCAAAATTCCTTCGAAATCAAAAACTGAAATAGATATAAAATTGTCAGTCTGATGACTGCAGAGCTCTTGTAACTGTGAAGAAGATCCCTTAAATATGAGCTGAAACTTCGGCGTTATTCTGTGACTTTTCTGCTGTGCTGGAGAACATTCTCCTGTCCTTTGGGAGACAGCGGACCTGTCTCCAGAAAGGAGGAATGTTATCTAATGGTAGCAGATCAAAAGCCTCATCATTACTGGAATCCTCTGCTGTCAGGGCGTGAATCAGAGAGGCTCTCTTTCAGACCAGCTGCACACCTTTTTTTTGAAGTTCCCTGGCAGCTCTGAACATGTAATGTGGAGAAAATTGTAATTTTTTTTTTTTTTTTGGAAAGGTCAAGTGAGAATTAAGCAAAAATTCAGAGCTTCTGCAGTGGAGAAGAGAATAAGTCCCTTGATTGGTGCAAACATGTCAAACACAAAACCTGTGATGCAGCTCTTTTGTAATATTTATAGAGTTCTGTCCTATGAGTCATTTTATATTTCTCAAAGTTTTTGCTGGGAAACGACGCCTTAATTATACAGTAGTGTTTAAGACTCATCAGTTTTTGCACACAATGTGGAAAAAAAAACAGTACAGTGTCCCATCTTCACTGTGTTGACTGTGTTTAGTGGTCCTGTGTTTGGTGGCAGCAAACAAATTACAGCCTCACCGGTTAGAAAAGGCCTTTATTTGCCTGGCATGCATTATAGTCCCCGGTGCAGAGGCAAAAAATGACTGCGACACAATGCCAGTAATAAATATCTCAGAAACCAGGCAAGTGCGGACAACAAACCTGACTGGATAAACAGCATAGAAATCGCATTGCGCCTCTTCCCAGGCAAGATAAATACATACAGAAGCTATATCGGAATGATTTAATACCGAGCCCTGCTCCTCCGACAACTTAATCCTCTCCTTTCCTTCGCGCTATTCAAATCATCCACAATGACCAAAATAAGGTCTGTTGTGTAACTGCTATTCCTCCACATTACTTCTTCACTCTCCGACTCTCTCTTTGAATGCCAATGGGTTCCTGTAATGCTCCTGCTTCCATTTAAAAGGCTGTTCCCTCATCTTGTTGAAGAAAGTAAGTGGCCAGGTCTCGTATAACATTACATGCTATGGGTTGTTTATGAAAACGATGCAGGCAGCACGGCTTTACCATAAGCAGGGCTAGTGTAGCTTTCCTTTCAGGCAGAGCTGTTGTTCGCCTCAGCATGCTGTAGGAATATAAAAGCACAAACTAGCATGTACACAAAGACCATTCAGGGAGTCGCATCCTCAAACATATGCACACAGATCTACAGGTGCACCTACTTTTTTTCCTCCCCCACAAACCGTATTTCTGAGCTCCATTGTGACGGTTTGTGTCACAGATTTAATTTCTCCCACCATCTGCTGGCTGGACGCCCAGCGTTGTAGATCATATCCAGCCTGACAGATACAAACTGCATCTGTCTATGCATGCTTCTCCCAAGGACTCACACAATATGGCTGGTTGGAATCACCCTCCTGGCCACCCAGTTTGCATTCTCACACCTTTACTTCAAGGACTTTTTGAATTTGCTGCGGCATCTATTTTGTAGTGTCCTTTTTTTTAAACCAAAACGCACACACAAGTAAACTTATGGTATCAGACAGCATACACCCTGATACAGGTATGTCTGTGTTGGACTAATATTGATAATAATATAATTTAACCAACATATTGATCAGGCTTTTCTGCTACAGATCTGACTCTCTGCTCTAGTCTTTCTGTGTGTGTTCAGTTTATTGTTCTTAAAAACTAAAATCAGAAAAGCAGATTTCTGAAAAAACTACCTCGGTTCATTGATCCATCCTGAGAGATTCTCTTGATGCCAGAAAAAAAATTTGCATATTATATGAAGACATCTGGATGAAGTCATTCTTGCTTTAAGGCAACATTTTATCATCTGTACTTGTCTATCAATTTGTCCATGCTTTTGGCAAATTGTACCTGCAAAGACTGTGATGTCTAGCATGTCTGTGTCGTCAGTGCTAGTGAAGTCTCTGGCCTAAGGGGAGAGACGGATATCAATGAGTTTTACAAACATTAGAACATTAGAAAAGTGGTTGATGGAATATAGGGAAACCAAGACAGTCAGACATTTAATTATATGGGAATCAGTGTTTTTTTTTGTTTTTCTGAGCACAGGTGGTGAATTAGAGCGGCTCTTTAACTTGATCATCACAGCTTTTGGCTGCTTTCTAAACTGTTGAAAGCATATAATTTGGTATTAAAAAACCTTTAAACACATCTGCAGCCTATTCTAATAACTCAAGAGCAGATTTACATTTCTCTAATTTATCCCATAACTTCAGCCACTTTGGAAAAAATTCAACATCCTGAAAGGTATTATGGAAAAGGCTAATGCCGGAACATATTTATCCTATTTTGGGAGGCCATTGGTTTTTTTCTAAAAGTGCTTGAAGTGTCAGAGCTTTCCACTTTCTCTCCCAAACAACACATTTGCTCAGACTCTAAGCACAAGAAGCAGAGAGAAGAAAACAGAGAAATTAGTCGGAGACGAAATTCTTCCCCTTCAGTATTATCTGGTGCATTGATGACGCTGATGTCAACTCCAGTCTTTTCTGGAAGACATCAAAACACCTGTAACAGTAACAGTCCAGCAAAAAAAAAAGTACTCTTTTTGTTTGAAAAAAATAAGGAAAATCTTAATGTACGTCATCTAACAGAACACAGCAAAATGCAAAGTTGAGTCATCGCCTCTCCTTTAACATTTTAGCATTTCTTCGCTTCCCAGTGGTCCTTGTTGCAAAGCTCTCATACTGAATTGCATAGTGTTGCATTCATGCATGTAGGTGTTAGTGTTTCTACACTCCATGCTTCATAGCTCATACAATAAAGTATTGTCTCTTGTTGCTTCTGACGTGCATTTATTAAGAGCAGAACTGTATCCCGTCACTGTTTAAATTTAAAGTCATGGCAGCTGTTATTTGCCAGAACATATTGAATGGCTCATCTGGATGTTGTCGTTGGGCTTTAGAAGATATTGGAGATGTGACAAGACATGCACGTCAGTTAATATCTGCACATCGTCAGGAACAGACAGGGACATCCGTAAATTGACATTTGCTATTAAATATCTGCCACAAACGGATGCAGTAGGCTTTCATTTATTCAATTACAGATTTTTACTGAAGACTTGCTTGTGGGAGCATGACCGATGTGATTATCAATAGTGTTTCACCATGCGTGCATTCAGAGTGACATAGTGCTTCCTCTATTAGAGTGTAAGTGAGCTAACAGGTTTTTTTTTAAATTTTCTTTTATCTATGGCATTTATTCATTTTTTGTCAGTCCCTGTTTCTCTATGCACTTGTTCCTGATTATCTGAGCCCAGAAGTTTGTATCAGAGTTCTGTTTTTCTTTCTTGAACCAGACAAAAGTCTAATAAGGAGAGACAGTCAGGCATCTACATTTGAAGATTCAATATTATTTTTCCAGGAATAAAAAGCCGTCTCACTTAATATGAACACACAAGTAGATGGAAAATGTCACTCACAAATGTGCACCTGAATCAAATTGATATTTGAAGGGTCAAATGAAAGTCAAATGCTTACTTAAACCTGAGCAGCCCGAGCCCTGTAGACAGCTATAGTGTAATTTTGCATCAAATCAATTTGTTCATTGCTTCACGGTGTTTTTCTTACTTTATTTAAAGTGTATTTTGCTTAGTAAAGATTCAAACTGTCCTCTAATCGTGGTGCCACGCTACATTTTTCAATCAACAGTTGTTAATAAAGAGGTCTCTTACATTTAATTTGCTCATGGCACAAGAAAACCATGCAATAAAAATCGTAAATTGGAATTGGGGTGAAATGACTGAAGATTTTTCTGAACGGCTGATACAAGCAGAAAGTGCATCAGAAAAGGCACAAAACTCAATACAGCTTTTCTTCAGAGAACCAAAACACTGTTATACCTCACATTGCTGTTAAGGCACAATGTTTGACCTTGATCCACATTTGGTTTATTGACGTGAACATTAGACTTAAGAGTGAAATTCACTTTAACTTCAGTGGGGTTTTTTTTAGCCCTTCTTCACAACTGCGTCATGTCTTTGTGGGTTTGATTTTTGTTGTTGGTTTAGTATAGATGATTTAATCCAAACACCTTGATGTTGAGAGCAGTCAAAGCTGCCTGTGTCTCGCTGTTCGTCTCTGAATGCTGCAAATCAATGATTCAACCACACTCCAACACTGACAACACACAAATAGAAATCTCTCTACTATTGAAGACGATTTACAATCTTGTATGAAAGCCCCGCAGATTGATTCAACCATACGGCCATCTCTTGGGCTACCGTTTCTGTGATGGAGCACATTCATTCTTGAAAACATTTCATATGTTTTAACCACCCTCTTTTAATTAGCACAGCTTAAAAATTCATAAATGACCAGGACAACATATAGCTAAAACAGTCTCAGCATGTCATAATTTAGCTATTTATTTATTATGTTCAATTGCAAATTGCTGTGTTATATTCTGCCAAAGTTTCTATTTCATAATAAGGAAATAATAAAATACAAACAAAGCGCACCTCAACAGACAAATGACGCCTCCGGGCCTGCAACCCTGCAGGTAAAGAGCAAGGTCCACCTTAAAACTCCACAGGCCAATGAGTCAACGGCTCCCCAGGCCCTGACTAGCTATGGATGGATGGGCCTGCTGCATGTCAGGGGAGTTCTAATACCTACACTCAATGAGCTGGCTAATGGGAGTCCTTTCACCCTGACCCCCTTTTCTCACACATTTACACACCAAGCCCTTTTGGCTTACCCACTGGGCCATAGAAGATGGGGGAGAACGGCTTGGCTCGCTATCAGCCTCATAGCTTGGCCTTAAGCTTGACATTTTTCTCATGTGTTAGAGGCAAAGTCCCATTTTCTCTAAGCTGCTAAGCTGTGTTTTTCAAGGCCGTAGTTGATCAGTCTGCTTACAGCTGTCAAGGCGCTGTTGATTTTGCATGCATTACATCTACATTAATATTTCTAACCTGTTTCACAAGGAAAGGTTGACTGAGCGAGCAGGCTCAGAGTCAGGTCTGCTCTGCTTAACTCTCGCAGTGTCTGGGCATGTTCACACTGAGTAGTTAGCAGGCACTTGTTCTTTTAGTAATTAATTGTAAGAGCGATACCTCACCCATTTATTGGCTATGGCTGTTTGGGGAAATCAGATGTGTCATTTCCCAATAAAAATTACAACGAGGTTAGCTCACCACACGATCATATCAGCTACCATAAATGAAATGACATGTATATCTAGACTCTCCGGGAAAGATCGATGGTTGCAAGGTAACTCAATAAAATAACAGAATAATACCAGCCATCAAGCAATTTGTGGTCAAAGGTCGTAACAATGGTCAATATAACAAAACAACACCCAAGAGCTAACAAAAACTGCACAAACTGACCTGACAACCCCTCCCTCCCACAGTTTAGGAAGAACATTGTGCAATCAAAACCATTTAAGCAATACAGATGCAACTTGGACTTCTAACTTGTTGTTGGCCAGCTAAACAAGCCAAGCAGCAACCCGAAAGAATAAAACATAAAAAAAATAATAATTTAGTGAAAATTAGATATCTGCATTGAATGAAACAAATAGATTTAAAAAAATAAACTTAACAAAAATAAACTATGCTGTTATATTGCTAATATATTGCTGTGAGTTTGTCATATGAAACCAAAATGTTGTAACCAGTTATTTATCTGTATCATGTGCATTTTAAATGTTTTACTAGGAATAACTGTAGTTACCACTTTCAGTGTGTGTGGCCATCAAATTGCCGTTAACCAGCTCTGAAGAGAGCATTGCATTTGCCTCAATATAGGTGAGGAGTTAATAGGTAATGCCAAAATGTGATATTTTGAACACCCATCACTTATGCAAAGCACTAGTTGAAGTTGTCGACATTGACTCATAGAATCTGTATTATTCATTATCTCTGACTGAGAATAAGTAAAGGCTGTCACAGGAGCCCAGTCAGTAAGGATTTAATTAACAGAACCTGCCACATTCCACTACATCCACTGCCTCTCTCAGAACTCATAAAAGCCATCCCTATCTGCTGTAATTACACTAAACATGTCACAATAAAGCTCTGCCGATGATTAATTTGAGACGTGGAGAGGATCAATTAATTCATTTATTTGCAAAACGCTCCTCTGCTTCCTTTCTGTGACCGATTTCATTAACTGTCACGCTTCTTGATTCTTGGTCCTGTCCTTGTTCTTTTTTTTTTTTTTTTTTTTCCAAGGCACCTGGAGGAAAAGCCTGTCTTATTAGCCACATCATATTACCACAGAAATTTACCATGAGCCCTTAGGTTTTTTCCATCTCAGAAGCAGTTACATTAAAATGAGTAGTAAACCACAAACGTGCACTCCCTAATACTATAATCTCAAGAGTTTTCAGTCGAACTCCTGTTGGTAGGACCAAGAGGCAAGATGTAGAGCCGTAATCTGAAAATGAAAGCCTACAGCTGTGATAGTCATATAGCATATTTAACGGAGGATGTGAATTTCTGCAGCTCTGCTTTTACCACAAGGTGACACGGTCAGCATAACCATGTTAATTCAGAAGACCACCCTTGGGTGGCAGTAACGGTTGGAGACCATGGTTATGTACTAACTGGTGTGCTGCATCATAAATAACAGGCGCAGGGCATCTGGCAAGGCTGTAGATCATACTGACGACGGTGGAAGTATGATATCAGATAGGAGAAAAAGGGTAGAGATGAATAGGAAACTGGAGAGAAGGAGATGATAAAAAGAGAGGGAAGGAAGGAATGAGTTGGGGGGTGGGGGGTGGTAGATGACTGTTATTGATTATCTGCCTGTGGGCGAGGAAGTAAGGCCAAATGTTCTGCTCAGCCAGACAAAAAAGTGTATTATTTCAAAGGTCATGGCATGTATTACAGTCTTTTTACTCCAACAACTCTTGGATAAACGGCAGATAAACAGCGCATCGATACAGCCACTAGCATGTAGCATTAACAGCCACATTAACGCTTCATTCAGACACTATTAGGTGCCTCGACGATAACAGTAAAGGTGCAGGATTGTCGGCTTATTTGCAAATCAAGTCTTTCTTTTCCCTCTGTTTCTGTTTCCTTGTGGCTGATCAGCTAAATTGCCACCGTAGCATGACACTGGGCTGCAGTTTTCTCACAGCCTACATGGTTCCCACCATCACACTACTCAAATTAAAATGAGTGGAAAAACTTGCGTTATTGTTGCAGTGCCTGATTTTTTCCAAACAGGCTCTGACAGTGTTTTTGATCGGACTGTGTTTTTGTGAAGGTCCTTTGCATGCAGGTGTGTCTGTCGTTGCAGTTACGTACGCAGTATGTTTGTTTGATGAACCACCATCGTCATAGGAACTAAAATAACACCTGTTCAAAGAGATAGCATGCCAGAGACAGCTGGTTTGACAAGATGCTCAGACATATTTTACTGCACATTTCATTGCACACTGTACATTTGTCCCCATTTCCATGGAGATTTTCACTATTTTCATGTCATTACAACAGTATTACATCAATAGCCTCCTTGCAAGGTCTTTGATGTTGGGGTGTGCCATGTTATCCCTACTGAGGAGACCTCTGCAGTGGGAGCTCTGCCAACTGGTATTTCTCTGAAGAGCAGGAGGGTCCTGCTCACACGCCCCTCATGGCAGAACATGTGAGAAAACTCCTTGCCCTCCAATGTTTTGCATGTCAGAAGCACTGAGGCAGTAACATGAATAACAGTTGGGTCTGTATGCCTTTTTGTGAGGCCTATTAGTCACTGCCTGAATGTCACATGATTTCAGAAAGAAACACATGCAAGTTCTGCCGTACTCAAGTACATAAAAACATGAAAGTTGACTGAATCACAGGGAATGATAAGGAGCTATAAACATAATGGGATATTGCTTTACGGTAACTAGAAATGTGATCTCCGAAATGTTATCCCCGGGTTGCAATCCAAGTTGGCTCTGGTGCTTGACCCACTTCCATGCGGGGTTATTGGGACCTTGGTGCTATCTAGTAAATCATCTCGTGTTACCAGTTAGCAGCCCGGTGGTAACACAGGCCACCTTTGAGCAGAGCCGTTATAGACAAGGATACATTAACAGAAGGCATTGCACAATGTGCTTTCCCATCTTTTAAAGCCACCAAGGAACTAAATTCTCTTGATCAAACCAGTTGATATTAGGTTGAAATACTCCAGATGTCCAAAACTAGATAGGCAAACTGGCACAGAACCAGTTACATGCTGTTGGAAAGGACACAACACAGAGAGACAGCACACTTGCTTTGACACCTTCAAGCAATTAGGATTCGCCATTGAAACCAACCAGCATGTCTTTGAAGAGAAAACAGCACCCTGGAGTAAACCCACTCAGTCACAGGATAACATTCAAACACTCCGTCGAAAGGCCCCAGCCAGCTGACTGGTGTGAACCCAGAACCTGCTTTCTGTGAGAAAACAGCACCCACCACTTCACCGCTGTGCAGCCCCTCATAAAACCTTTGCAGTAAAACATTTTCCAAGAGAACTTGCTGAATGTTTTACACTCCATCAGCAATCCAACTATTCATAGAGCTCTTTTCAGTAGATTCATGTGAGCTTTGGCTTTCTGTTTGCACCTCCTGCTGCAGCCGACAGTTCTCACACACTCCCGTGTCTGAGGCAGATGTAAATGTCTGTCTCGACAATGTTCTTGGCTGGAAACCGCTACAGGCCATGCGCTTTGTTTTCTGCAGACGGCCTGTCTACTTTTCACGACCAGATTGACTCAAGACCAGTTGAGATGTAGACATCACTTATTGCACTATATTTAGTTTTTCCTCAGTGTTTCGACCAGCAGAAAGGTGAATAATTAAAAGGTTTTATCGGCGAGACTGCAATCTTTGTAGTTCTTATGACACATTTAACAAAATGAATGCTCTTTTAATAATGTAAGCATCAGTTAAGCGCTAAATGCTACTCATCCTCCTGCAGGCAAATGAAATACCAAAGTGGCCTACACATTTTTTTTTAACCTACAGTATGAAGGCTGCGCACTGATGTATGTTTAAAAGGGTAGATTTTAGAGCAGTAATATTTCATGAGGCAAGTGGCTGTGTTGCTGTCACTGTGGTCCTTTGGTTGGCTCCATCAAAGGAGACATCACCTTTAATTGTTGTCATCCATCACTTGGTAACAGGCACACGTGGAGATCATAAGGCCTTTTTATTTCTTGCTCTAAATGAGATCAGCTCAGATGTATAGCTACAGAACTTAGGAAAGGCTCACTCTATCACATTAATTTTTGATGGCGTGCATTGATGCTGAATTCGATTAACTATTGATACACAATGAAGCGACATGCTTTGGGCATCTTGCAAGCATGCTCACAACTCCTGTCCATGGAGTAGTAATGTTTTCTCTTCAGTGTTACTTAGCATTTGTTTCATGACTGCATGTTCTTTCAATGACCTTTTTTCCCTTTAATGGATGCACATGTCATTTACTGCTCTTCACAGCTAAGTATAAGAAGGAAGGAGATACTAGGGCGAAGAGAAATGGAAATGAGGCAGGCATTTTTTATGCAGAACTGTTATATCTTGCGCCACAGTGTCAGGGCTCCCCTGTTATGAAGGAACCGGGGGTGTCTAGAGTACTTTCCCCCATTGAGATGAGTGTGTTTGGGTTCAGGAAAAAAACGCTGGCTGGCGTTAGTGTGGGATTGAGCTCCAGCAGCCTCCCAGTGGGACAGAAGGACAGGGACGGGTCTCTTTCAGCAGGGCTCTGATTAGACCCATCGCCCTAGCTGCCACGCTCCACTCACACTGGTAATTTGAGCTGGCAGGAGGTTGGCATGCACCCCTCCCCTGCCCCCTCCTCTTCTCCTCCCTTTCCCCTCTGCTTTTTACTTTTTCTCTCTCTCTTCCCTCTCTCTTCTCTCTCTTCTCTCATCTAAATTTTACCTCACCTGCCTGTGGCTGTTACAGCAGAGGCACACCCAGAGTTCAACAATGAGGAGTGCCCCGAGCCCAGGGCAAGTAAAATGTCATGCTAGGCTGGTTAATCTCCTCTGCCAGCAAATTCCGAAATGGTTTAAAAAATAAATAAATAGTTCCTTATTCAGAGCTGATGACAGAAGCAGCTAAGTGGTGAGTCTTCTTGCTTCCTTCTCATCTTTTTTGAAAATTGCATAAGTGCAGAAACAATCGGGCACCCGCGAAACAGAGCAGGAGTAAACACATTAATAAACTGAGGCCAAAGAGAATATTTCAATCATCCTGAAAACAGAAGTTCTGCTGAGTGAATGTGGGTAAAATTCCAACTGTGTTTTGCTCAGTTTGCCAGAAATTTGAGGGGAAAAAAGTGGTTGTTTCATTCACTCAAACACAAATTTAAAGTTTTCCAAAAACATGTTTCGAGTGCCATGAGAGGAGCCAAGTTAAATAAATCATGTAGTTTTTCTCTCAGTTTAAGGTTAGCCAGCGAATGGTGAAAAGGGGAATGGGATTAATTTAGTTACCAGATCAGTTTTTATAGTCACGACAAAGCCAGAAACTCATGTAAACAAGCTTAGCAAGCAAAAAGACACTTACTCATCTTTTCAAAATACTCACATTGATGGACGGATTAGCTACAAAGCCAGCCACAAACTGGGATAGCTAATGCTGAGCCACACGTTTAGGTGCTAATGTATCTTAACCTAACTGGCAGTGCAAAGTGACTCACCCATCTAAGTGCATTTTAGCATGCACGATAAGGTTAGATGTGGAGCATCACTTATTTTAATGCTGCAGTGATGCATTTAGCTTTCCTCCACACATCTGCAAAATGAAAAGTTATGATTACTGTTGCATGTGTTGTTAACATGTCTGCCTATGTGTTGCCTATAGTTTAAGCCCCTGCTGCTATCTTTATGTAGTATTCCAACCACAAACCACATTAAGCCATCACCTTCTGCCCTCTTATTTCTACCGTGCTGCTGTAAACCACTGTAAACAAGTTCATCTGCTAAGCTGCTCATATTGCAGTATGACTGTGTGCGTGACAAACAGCTGTTGAGAGAACAATGGAGCTTATTTTTCACAGCATGGAGGAACCAGTTCACGCATACCTAGCTTTGCATCTGATGCCTTTCTGGCTTCGCCTCTGGCCTTACAAATTTTGCATATCTAAGCGTTTGTACCGCTTTTTGTCGTAACAACTGCACCACAGATGCACTTTACAAATAAAATGGAGTCCCATTGGATACCAGTCCTTTAAAATAGACTGAACTCCTCAGTATGAGACAGTTATTGCACAATTTAAGATCACTAATGTAAATGTGTAATGTTATACATGACATAGGGCTTTTCATTTTGTTTGTTTTATTGTTGCAGCACTGTTCTTCTATGTAATGGGGCGCCTATGTGATGTTATCAAATGATTCTCGCCTTACTAGTATTTTCCTGACAGAGAAGTGGAGATGTTTTTTTTTTTTGATGAATTACATTCGAGCACAAGAGGGCCTTTTTATTAAAAATGCCCTCTATCTTGACAAACATCAACCTGCATCGCCTGCACTATTTCATTGGATTCTCTCCAAATTTCCCCGTTCCTTTTCTTTTTCCCTTCAAATTAAACAGGACTGAACAAAGGCATGTCTTTGTCTTCCTGGGATGACAGGTTGGCAGACAAGACTCGCCGCAGGAGCTGCTGTAGTAGGAGCAGACAGACATGGCTCAAATCATTCCCATGAGCTGGACAAGATCTTTGATAAGCATGTGTATAGAGGCAACTCTCAATTATTCTTTTTTAACAATAGCCAAGGACACAGTGAGCTTTAGAAAACTACATTGTAGGCTGTATGGTTTTGCGATTATTGAAGTAGAGGGAGATATTCAACCTTGTCATTCAGAGACTATGTAAACATTGTAATAAAATTAAAATAATGAACTGTAAAACCTCTTTTTCAAGGGGTCGAGTGACAGTGATTGTGCAAGCCTGAGCCTCTGAGGCAGGGAGTTAAAAATGTAAAGGAGCTGCATGTCAGAGGTTTGTCTTTAGTCTGTGGCCTGAGCCATGAAAGCACAATGGCATATTGGAACATAAAGCTGAAAAAGAAAACCTTGAAAGGAAAACAGATCAGAAGTCCAACCCAGATCTTTGCATCACAGGCACTTATGATCTTTTTCTGTCGTGTTCTGACACGTTACATGAGATTTTGTTCATACACTTAAAGAGCAGGTTGTGCTGGTAGATTTTTTTTCAATAATTTCTGCACCAGTTAAAAATTTTTCTTTCTTTCTCATTAAAATTGAACAATTTAGTTACATTTTTCTTGGCTACACTGCCCCAAGAGTAGCTTACCCTGGATTATTCCTGCTGCCAGTACAGCACTTACATGAAAACAAGGTCAAAGCTGATCAATGCTCTGCCTCCTACATATGTATTGTATCTGCTGTACTTGCAGCCTGGCCAGTCTTCCGTTCAGCAATTTCTCGTGTTAGAATTGACACGTTAAGTGAAGCCAAAGTGCACTCTGCCCTAATCAGACATACTGTGGCAGAAATGTATGCGAGTTGTAGTTACAGTTCACCAGGAATGCAACATTAAGTAGAAATAGGGGATGAATTCATGTGTGTGCTTTCGCAGCAGCTGTGCACCTTTTTAAAGTACTCCCTGTTTACGCCTCCTGATTCGATGGAGCCACTGACTTGTGTAATAGCTCCACTCAGGTCTTTCACCCTATTTTACAAGTGGTTTGCATTTTTTCACAACCTAGGGACATTTGAAAATAATCTTAATCATAGATATTCTATAGGCAGCAAGAGGGTCTGGTGGAAAAAAAACCTACACTGCTAACCTACACTGCTTCGGTGAATCTCATATTTCAACACAGCATGAAATATAAATTGCTTCACTGGTATGGCTCGGCAATTACTTCTGTTGGCAACTCTATCTCAGAAACTTTAAAGTTGCTGCAGATACGTTTTGGAGGAAATAGAACAAATCTTAGGACATTTACTTCCAATATGGTATGACAGACTTCAGTTATCCTCTGTAAAAAATCCCCTGGGTAAGAGGCCAGATGTGATTGACAGGAGAGTGTCATGCCTCATTGAATCGATTGGTTTCCACCAAATACTTACTTTATACCAGACAAAGGGGAAAGCAGCACCATTTTCTGGTTGAGAGATTGGGTGATTTAAAGGGTTCAACCATGTGTCCCATGCACAGACACTGTTAATCAGCAGAGGACTGCTAGTTTGACTTAAATATACTGTATTTTCTTCATAACCAATTCCTCATATTTGACTGAAGATCATCTGCAATCTGTATGCAGAGATAAAGCCGTTAAACATCTCATTTTGGTTCAAAGATTACTCATGAGAAATAAAACTGACAAGTCGACTAAAATCACCCCATTAAATTTATGGATGCAAATATTACAAGTTTTTTTTTTTGCAAACCTCCACTTTTGCTCAAATCTAGTGCTGCTGCATCTCTGCACATTAAAACACAGCACCTAATTCATTTCTAATGCAAGACCCCCCCCCAAACAAAACCACCTGAACCCAGACCAAGTGTCCCTCCCATCCCAGTGAATGAGAAAATTCATTCATTCATGTCAGCAGCCACAATGAGACGGCCTCTCAGGTGGCCTTCTGTGGCCATTATGAACATGCTCGAAGTCAATTGTTAGCAGGTGAGACAGGAGTTCAGCTCCCTCAAGGTTCAGGATTATTTAATGGTTTCCCTGTGTTGCAGTTTAAAAGATGGATGACAGAGAAATCTATCATTTTTGTTCATCTCTGGCCACCATGTTCTCTCCTCCCTTTTTTTATTCTCGTTCTATTTGAAGGTCGGAGGGAGCAAACCGCAAAGGAACATGGGCCGCTCCTGTTACCATTATGCATACAATGACAAAGTGTACAGTATTATTTCGTTGTGCTGCAGTTGTCTGTTTTGTGGAAGTATCCCGATTTCAGTTGGGATGTCTGAAAACAAATCCTATGTTGTTAGTCAGGAAGTAAAACTCGCCACAAAGATAAGAGGCCATGCAGGGAACTGTCAACTACATCTGAATATGAGACGGTCCGGGCTTCAGGCCAAACACAAGGGTGAAAGGAGGAACAAATGCTCTGCTGGGGATCAGAACAAAGTACAACACCCATGCACCTATTAATGCTCCACACATATAACTTTTCATATGGATTTTTTTTTCACCTAGACGAGCCAAGTGAAGGGGAAAAATGGAGAAAATCCTTCTTATTGCTTCACTTAAACTCCTGGACTTTTCTCAAAATCCAAATCTGTATTTTGTATTAATTTAGTTCATCCCTGTAGACAACTATCATTAGCTTATTCTTAACCTCCAGTTAGGCCTCTTTCGATGGTGAACCAAAGGCAGAGCTTACAATCATTAGCTTTGTTCTAAGGATTTAATTTTAGCACAATGGCCCCAAGGACGCATCTACATATAAGGAATTAGATAGAAGAGATTACAAGTTTGAGAGCGAGCTGATAATAAGGCTTCTCAAGGGTCATCGCGTTTCCTCTTGATTAATGCTTTCCAGAGGTTAAATTAGGATTTATTATTTGAGCAGGTGGAAGTCTGGTTTGCAAAACCATTAATAAGCACGTAAATAATAAAGCTATGGAGCTCTTTTCATTACTAGATTTTAAGTTTTTTACAATAAAACACACTGTAAGTATTTAAAATAATAATATAAAAGGTGGAAACTGTATCCTTGGATGTACCTCCTTTCTGAAGACTTCAGGCCTGCCAGGATATGCCGAGTGTGAGCCCGAGGTGAACTTTAAATTGTTCACATTTGTGAAAACCTTATGATATGATGCCAGTATACATTAAAAAGAATGAGAACTTTCACCTTAAAATCCCAAATTCCGCTTTAAGCATTATACTTTATGTGTTGTCATGGATATGCTGCTACATCCATTATGATGAGTTGGATTATTCAAATAGGTTTGTTTGGCTTGCTAAGCCTAAGGCGGCTCATTTATGCATGGGTGCCCAGAGGCAGATTGCAACTATCCTTCCCCTGTCTAAACCTGAGTCTCCCCGTGCGGGGTAATAAGCCTGCTATGATAATCAATCAGAGACGGGGGGTTTTTTTCTAACAAATTTAAAATCCAAATTATACCATTCCCTTGTAGTTTTTTCTGCTTTTACACGAGTGTGTTGTAAGTGTGTGTGTGTGTGTGAGTGTGTGAGTGTGGGTAGGTGTTCTGATTACTGTTCGACCTGTAGCACCTGAAATGTATTTGCTCTCTTTCATGCTCTTCTCCGTCCTTGCCAGCTCAACAACTCTGATGCACTCGATGCCTCTCACAGCTATTGAGAACCTATTTTGTTAGAATCTTTTTGTAAACACTCTTTTCCTCTTCTTGTATTTTCCTTTTTATTTTCAAATCTCTTTCTCTCTCTCTCTGTATGTCTTAAGATATACTAAAAAAATCTTCTCTTGTAAATTTTTCAGAGAACCAGATCCCCCATGGTTTCCCCACCATCGATATGGGTCCCCAGCTGAAGGTGGTTGAAAGGACCAGAACCGCCACCATGCTGTGTGCTGCCAGCGGGAACCCGGACCCGGAGATCTCCTGGTTCAAGGACATGCTTCCTGTAGACATCAGCAGCAGCAACGGGCGCATTAAACAGCTCCGTTCAGGTACAAATTTGATTTGATCAGATTTAATCTCAGGTACAATTTGATTTGATCTCATTTATTGATTCAGGTGTTGCTCTACATGATATGTAATGTACATACAGCAAAAGGCAAGTTAAAGGATACAAGACGGCTTTAAAATACCAACAGATATGAGTCATGACATGAGGATGATGTGCAAACACAAAAGGCCTTTGTTGTCATGTATGACTTCACTGATTCTCTTTCATCAGACGAGACGTGAAAGTTTTATTGAAAGTTTGTCACTTTGATAAGTCAGCTAAGTTTTTACAGAATTCATCCCTCACAACAGCGACAGCCACTTATGAAGTACCACAGAAGTTGGAATGAAGTTGTTCCTGCGTTTCTGCAGTCTTTGACAGTGATGCATGAGCCAGTAACCTTGCGGAGAATTTTTCACCATATTAAATAATCCTTAATCCCCTTTTAAACATACAGCCGGCTGACAATGAGACCGGCCAATGATGCATTAGCTTAGAAGTCAAACCCTGCAAAAAAATATATTAAAATCAATGAGATGCTCTCTGCTCACTGTAGCAGCTCTTGATAAATAAAGAGCACTTGCAAGACCTGGATCAGATGAAAACGGTGCAAGGTGGAAAGATTGGTGGCTTTTGACCGGGTTCAGCCTCGTCACTCCTCACTGGATCTGCCTCACTTAGAGAGAGTGTCAGGCCAGGCTGCAGGTCTAAAGCCTCACATATTAAGGATGAGAGCTACTCCAGAAAAAGCCTGGCACCAGAGCTGCCCAGTGGAAGCTGTGAATACAGGTCACTGGGGCATGTTCGCTTAGACTGACCATGTTCCTGCAATATTAAAAATGTTGTTCTACTAAAAGCACAACCTAAATTAGACACAGATTTCTCCCAAATAAGATACTTACACAGCTACTGAGCTGTTTGATAATATTTTTATAACAAGGAAGGAAAAAAATTGTGCCTATAACTGTGATTTTTTATTATTTTTTTTTTACTTCTGGTAACAAACTTTTAATTAGTTTTCTTCCTTGCATATAGTGAGAGTGCCTGAAAATGTGCTGATATGTAATGCCCTCAGACTAACAATTCTTTTCATCCAAAAAACCCTCTTGCTTGACATCTGCTGCCAAATCAGGATTTACATTACTGCATATGACCTGAATTGAGGCCAATTTTTTTTTTGCGATGCGATGAAAAAGAGAGAGAGAAAAAAAAACGAACAGTCATTTGCTGCCACAGTTTAGCAGAAAAGGCAGAACCCAGTTCCTCTTATTGCATCACTCTCACTCCATTCTGACTTAGCGCACAGACACATTTGGTCTATCTTTTTTTTCACCATCCAGTTCATTCACTCTGCAGAAATACTAACGGTTTTTTGTTTTTTTTTTCCAATTTAATACCTCTGACCTTAATACTTTTTTTCCTGTGCGTCACGCTGTTTACTGTGTATGACTTTTATTCATCGCTCTTGCCCATTTTACTAACTGCTTTCTGCTCAGATGCAGCCTGTTCAAAGAGTGGAGGTCATCTTAAACTAGAAAGCTTGATAAGAAAAAAAAAAACGAAAAAAACAAAAATCTGCTTTAATTGCATACAGTTTTAATGCTGCGGTGCAACAAGGACAAATGTGGCTGTGGCTGTTGTCTGCAAATACAAATTAGCAGCATTATTTTTCAAAGTGTTTGCCAGACGGGATCCTTTCTTGAAAATCCGCGCTGTTTTTTGGTCATTTACAGACAGCACTTACAGCCTGATATGTATGTTTACCTCATAGCATTGATTAAGTACGCTGAACTTTGTCACATTTGCATTTAAGTGGCTTCTACTCTGTATCAGTTTTTTTTTCTTTTTTTTTATCTGTGGCCTGTCAGAAGCCATGTTTTTCTCTCCCACTGTTGTAAGTGGATTACTAACTAATCTCTCAACCCTGTTTGCATCAAAATTACTCCCACCTAGGTGGTACGCCAATTAGAGGTAAGGATGATAAAGTGTGTTGGAAAATATCACGTCCACACCATCCTCTCACATCCATATCAGACCCCTGCACCCCCCTACCCCCCAACCACCACCACCACCTCCCCTCAAATGCAACATCGCCGGGTTCATCCACACTGTCAGCGCCGACCCCACCCTCCTCCACTTCTCCCCCTCATCTCTACGCAACATGTTTTGTCTGCTGTCTGCTCCTTAACAAACAAATGATCACCGACCCCGATGTCAGGAGAATGGAAATGCAAAAGCAAAGTCCAAGGTGTTATCTTGTAAATGAGCTTTTTCAAGGCTCTTCCTTTTTTCCTGATAGAAATGAATCACGTTTATGAACGAACACACACACATATACACACAAACAAACATCTTTTTGACTTTTTAGCCTCCCCTCTGGCTTTTTAGCGAAAAAAAAAAGGGGGGTGAGGACATGCATTTTTAAACCAAAGGCCACTGTCTTTACAAGAGGATCCACCTGCATCCTCCACACAGCCTGAATGTAAACCCACATGTTTGCATTTGCATACAGCCCATGCAGCGCTGCCCCTGAGCATGGGAACAGAACGCCCGGTCGTGATTGTTAAGGAAGCTTCAGCCCCTTTTTATGGTAATCATCTGTTTTTTTTCCCCTCCAACGAAGTGAATATGCAACTTCAGCGAGGTAAATAGTGGACGTCTGGGGCAAAGTGGATGCATTTGGAGCTATCAGCTGTCTGTCTCACTGTCTATGCCTCCATGGCTCCTAATACAGATTATATGCAATTAGATGTTTAACTCCTTATGAGTAAGGGCAGCCTGCCGGCGATCTCCGTGCCCTTTATTTTATTTCTTGCTCAGAGACAGTGCAATGACCTTGTAGAAGATCCTCCATTGTTTGAGTAGCTGAAAGTAATTGAAGGGGTTTAGCGTTGAAGCTCTTGACAACTGCCATAGCAGTAACCTTTCTACATTCCTGTGGTACTCACACTGTTTTCTCCCGTGGGGGGAAAAAATGGGCAGATTGACAGATTGGTGACAACAGCATTAGTATGCAGGTGCTTGTCAGTGCTGAATCAGACAGCGATGAGCTCAACATGCAGAGCAAAACACCTCGGAGAGATGTGTTGTCATGAGAACTCAGGTGGTGTTACCACATGTCGCTGCCCCGCCCTGTTTCACTTCTTCTTCTTTTTTTTTTTTTTTGGTCTCGTCTCGTCTCGAGTCAGGTCCCCTTTTGTTGGTGGTGAACCTGTTTGTTACATCCATCTCATACTGCATGATGTGAAATGAAAAAAATGTTTCCTGACATCATCGTCTGCTGAGTATTTTTGTCATTTTCAAACTGCATGGTGGCTGACTGCCTTTCATGCTCGTACCATGCTGTTATGGAGACGTGATGGCTGTTATCACTCACTTGTGACATACATATACATACTGCTGGGAGAAGTAGATTTGTTTTTAAACACATATTTATTTTTTTTTTGAATTTATGGGCTGCAGGTGAAATATGCTGTTTAAGGTCTCTTTTCTCGTCTCGCCAGTCAGCCATTTGGCTCTCAGTGATCATATGATGGTTATGGACATGAGGGGTCAAAATGTCCACACATTACAGGTCTCCAGGGATTTCATGTTTTGTTAGAAACAACATGTTAGCCTTCTGCCTGATGACTACAGCTACTTTGGACTGTGAATACTAATCTAAGCCATCTGGCAGAGGTGTGCCTCCCCCGAGGGCTTCCATGAGACATGGTCAAACAGTTGACGAAAAGAAAACAATTATAATGTCCCTGCTAAATGCATTTTCAACAGAGACTGGGGAAAAGATACCTGCAGTGGCATTTGCTTTGCAGAAAACTTTCCACTATTAAACAAGAAATAACTCAGAGTAACAGTTTAGTCAGCAGTTACATTTACTTTTTATTTGCTCATTTTGGTAAAATGTGGATTTATATGATTTTGACCAGCAGGATATCTGAAAACATTGTTACCCTTCGATCTAAACTTTAAACACTTGATCAGACTAGCATTTCTCATGAGTGCCACAACTGTAAACGATGTCCTTTGGTGTAAAACACAGATTGAAAGTTGTTAATGTTTAACCACAATTTGGTCATTTCTTAAGATGTCATATTAATTCTTTTGCTTTTTAGGGGGGTTTTTCTGCAGTATAGCTCAACTTTAATAACCCCCATGACACAAACACTTGGTTATGACATGTTATTTCAGATAATTAATCGACCCTCAGTCAGGGTCTTTTCTGGTTTTAACATAACTGGGCAAATATTCTGTTAGTGTTTTCATTAAACTTGCCAAATCAGCTAAATGCTCATGTAGCCGTAAGCATATCCTTGACAAAACTGTGTCCATGTCTGAGACACTTAATTACACATGAACTGGGTTTGACCAGTTGACTACAGGCTCTCTTGTGAGTCGCTGTGCAGATATCTGCTGTGGTTTCATGCCAAGTTACATCTCATACTCCACAACTGTCAAGACAGCTAAATTTGTTAATCCTCCATGCAGGAGCTCTGCAAATTGAGAACAGCGAGGAGTCCGACCAGGGGAAATACGAATGTGTTGCCATGAACAGTGCTGGGACCCGTTACTCCTCCCCGGCCAATCTCTACGTACGAGGTAATGTCAAAGGTCTCTCACTTCTTTTTTCTCCAACGTTTGCAAACCAAAAAAAACTCACCTTGTAATCCTTTAAAGCTTCTTGTCTGTTTCATTCCAAAGGTCATTTATTTATCTGTAACCTTTCATCTTTATGCCCTTTTCTCCCTTTGTACCCTCATTAATTCTTCCACACAGGTGATTTCAATTATTTTAATTTACTTATTTTGGATGGAAAGAGCTCTGGTTAGTCTTTGTGGAAGTGTGCAGCCTGTTTTTTAACATATTCCCCACTTTGCTGTTAGCTTGCCAAGGTGGGGCATAACACACCTTTTTGATTCTTATTGGTGCGTGGAGTAATTCCCGGCAAAGCCATGCCCACTGTCAACCTGAGCACCGTCCTCATTATCCAGAATAAGTGAAAACTCCTGTGGAATACAGAGTCTTTGATTGTGTGTGCTTTTCCACATTTAATGACAACATTTATTCCACTTTTTTTCTTTCTCTCTCTTTCCTTCTCCTTTTAACCGATTCTCCCACTATTATTCTTGCCTTGACACCCCTCCCATACCAATAAGCTGAACTAACCTCAACCTCCTGTTTGGCTGCACAGACGACCAGGTGTGGCCTCTGTTAAAAACAGCTGCATTGAAACCGTTTCCTCCGCTGGCATTGAAAACCTTGCCAAGTCTCCTTTCTTTTTTTATTTTTTATTTTGACTGTATCGAAAGGCTCCATTATTCCCCCACCGCACAACCCCAGAGCGCATAGAGGCACGGAGGGTCTGGAGTTTCAGGGTTTGTTTTTGTTGTGGTGTCTCCATGAGCAGACTAATGCAGGGCAAGGGTAGCTCAGCACCTATCCTGGAAAAAGCTGGTATAGGGGAGAGAGTAGTCTGGGTCAGCCCCTGCGGATAACACCACCCTGTCTGATGTACATGAAACAGAATAGCTGCTGCAGTTGTTAGTGTGGGTGGAGGAGGGGAGGGGAGTGAAAAGTGTCAGGGTAAGAAAGAGACGCACTCAGCTATCACTTCATAATTTTGTTAAAAGCATATACAGCAGTGTATCTTCGAGGCTATTTTATGGATGAGCGATTCTGTTGTCTGTTTTTCCATTCATCAAGATAAAACAAGTGAATTAGCAGTCCGATGTTTCCCTTTGAACACTGACAGAAAATAACAAACTGCTGCTTAAGATGTCAAATTGAATTAAGATTACTATTTTTTAACGCAGTTTCCTCTCACTAAAATGTGTGCTACTAATGTTTAGCATCAGATTTTTCTTGATATAAGAGTATCCAAAAAGACAGGAGCTCCTCCTGGATCAGAGAAACTGGAGGTAAAAAATCATCCTCAAGGACCACGGCGGCGTCGAATTTACAGATTAAACACCGCGGGCTCCACAAGGTTTAGATCTTAAATCTTGAAAGGGGGGGGAAGGTAGTCAGCCAAACAGCAAAAGCGAGAAAGGGATATAAGTCTCGTCTATTAATCAGGGCATGTCTGTCACAGGTGCAAGCGCAGCCTTTTCTTCCCCCTCAGAGGTAATTACAGTAGTTGTGTGGCGCGGCGCCAGCATGGCCCCCAGGCCCAGCCAGTCTCTCACACCACCCAGGTAGCTGTCAACCCGTTGGCCCTGACACCAACTATTCCGCCAGCCTCACCACACCAGTGGAGAGATAGAAATCAAACCAACCGTAACCTTTTAAAAGTGTACTAGTCTGGAATGGAGAACAAAGACTGCAGCCATGTTTTCACTTGGTCTTTGTTACTGCTGCGAGAACGAGGAGACGAGACCCGGGGCTGTGCTATCACCAGGCTGCTTGATTGGGTTTAAAACATGAGGGACTCGAGACAAGTGGCTTTTGACATGCCTCTCTTCCTTTCCTGTTGTTATATGTTTTTGTTTTTTTTTTTCCTTTT
>JAPZDV010000004.1:17861238-17882778 GCA_029814665.1 Acanthurus lineatus | reverse complement strand
TATCTATCTATCTATCTATCTATCTATCTATCTATCTATCTATCTATCTATCTATATATCTATCTATCTATCTATCTGTATTTTACATTCTTCTCATATTCTACAGTCAGATTGCACACGAGGGAATCTTGCCCTTTATGATGCAATTTCTCTGAATGGAAAGCCCCGGCTGAAGCCATGTTATTGTAGCACTGCAGTCAGTTTCCCAGCTCATGAGGAAGATTTACTGTAGTAACAGACAGCCAAGTTGTTCTGTTCCATCTCTCGGCGTTTTAGCCCTTCGTTCAACTCTGCTGGACCGCTGCACCAGTTGTAAACTAGACAATTTGTTTTTTTTAGGAGTAAGTTTGCTCTCCGAGACTACTCTGTCCTCTGCTTTGTATGCATGCAGGAGGGGGGGGGGGGTATAAGTCTGGGCTTTAGGATTTCAGCTGAAGATTACAGTATTTCCTCCCCTGTCAGAACAATACAACAAATAATTCCCACATATAGATAAACACATAAGAAGCTTTGTGTGACTGTTTTTTTAATTCGGTGGTATCTTTCTCTCTACCCCCTCCCCCTTCAGATCCATGTGACCTTCAACCCAGCAGGCTCCTACGCTGTCGACGGCCTAAAGCCTGACACTTTGTACAAGTTCTCGCTGGCAGCTCGTTCTGAAATGGGTCTCGGCGTCTTCACCCAGCCCATCGAGGCTCGCACCGCCCAGTCCAGTAAGTCCATCATTACCCCCCCACACACACACATCTCTCTCATCTTTCTTATCTCCTTGTTGTCCACTAACCACTAATTTTGTAAAGTGAAAGCCACCCACAGCTCAGCTGAAGCAGTTTTTAGGTCCGGGCAGCACATAGTTATGTTTCGTAGCGCTTAAATCAGACAGCGTTGGCAACTTGAATGTCAAGTCACTTTCAGCACAACGTAAACTGCTGACAGTGCAGCCATCCCGGTCAGCCTCACGCTTCCACCACCTCCCCTCTGTCACCAACACTAACCCTCCTGTCCGTCTATTTGAGGACAGGCCCTGAGTTCAGTGTCAAAGGTACGTTCGACGTGTCTTCCCCCCCCCCCCACATCCGTGAGCTGTTCTCTGTTATTTTGCCTTATATCATTATGTGCTTTTACAGTGCCAGCACTCAAAATGTCACTCTGCCAGCTGACTGCTGATTTTATTTTTGCTGTGGTGGCACCACGCTTGTACCAGCTCACCCAGGAGGCTCTTTTGCAGTGCATTTCTGCTTTGCGCACATTTTTTAAAAAAATACACTTTGGATTTACATGGATAAGTGTGTCTTTCTTACTGTTTCGATAGAGAAGAGTGCTACAGTTTTGTTAGAGTTGTAGAAACTGAAGTGTTATCAGTCCTGATGCTTTATTTATTATTAGATCTGATCATTTTTGGTGCACTTTTTTTTAAAAAAAATACCAAAGTTGTGTTGGTACATTTTGAATAAACAACTTTTCACATTCATGAAAGCAATTTCAAACCGAATCTGCCGGATAAACAACAGGATCACTGTGGCTGCAACACAAGAATAGAGAAGAGCACAACAGACCTGACAGAAGGTATTGATTTCTATTTTCTGAAATCTTTCCCCATTTGGACAGACAAAAATCATAAAAGAGCTAACACCTCTGACAGCCTCAAAGTTTTCTAACTTACAGTCGAGATCAGAAATGGTTTTGGGTCTTATTGCTCCTGTCATCAGGGGATACAAGGACACAGATTTTGGGCGAACAGAATTTTGATTTCATGTGGCAGGAGGCTGATGTGCATTAAATAAACAGCAGTCTTTGAAAGGTTCGGAGGCTCAGAAGCAGTGGGGAAGAGTGACATTTTGTAGTGTTGCATTTAAATTTTCAGTTTCCTTTTTTTTTGTTTTTTAAGATTCAGAGCAATGAACATAATCGAGTTGTCTTCATATGTGTTAGGTTGTGTTTGTGAGGTTAAAGGTGCATTTAATAATCAGATTTTTACTAAACGTTTGCTCCAAGACCAAAAAAAAACAAAGACATAGGATGGAAACCAGGTCTTTTAAAGTTATACAGAAAGTAAATGTAAAGTGAGACTGTTAGTGTTTTGCAAACAGTAGTAAATTAAGTGAATATTTGAATAATGATTTGTCAAGAAAAACACAAAATGCCAGTTTTTCCATTCGTAACTCTCTAGTATATGTGCATATGCCTATATGGTTAAATAATTATGCATTAGGGAGAAGGAGGGGTATATAGAGGTACCTTATCTTCTCCATCTCTGTTTTTATCTCTATTTTAAGCTCACTCTTTGTCTTGCTCATATTTGCCTGCGAGGCTTCTGTATTTCCTGTGGTGTTGTCCTCCCCACATCCTGTTTAACTTTGATCTAGCAGTTTTGTTTTTTTTTAACAGGACCTTAATATCAAAATCTATTCAGCAAATCATCATCAGTGTTTCGATTCAGTCTGTCACCTTTTTTGCGACATACATGGTGTTGTCAGGTCTGTGTCGTCCTCCTGTGTCTGTTCTTGTGTGGACCTGAAACCATCTGATGAGACTCATCTCTCTTTCCATTGAGCCACCAGTGTTTTGTGAAGGTGGAGTTCTGGCATTAGCTTATTGGATTCATGTTTGAGCTAACCGTTCATTGCTCTGCTTATTAAAAAAGACATTTCATGAGCATGCTTTGTAAGAACACCTTGCACACCTTAATTTTTTTTTTCTTAGTTAGTATTAATTGTTTTTTTTTCCTTAGTTCATCCTTTTGAAGAGGCCTTTTTGTGGAGTTTAATAAGTTTTTGATTTATTTAGATCCATATAATGTATGAATGCTACTGTGTTGGTTTTCAGTGTTGTTCTTGTTCCTTAGTTTAAAGGGGACCTATTACGCTTTCGCTTGCTCTCTGTGACATGAAATATCTCAAAATCTTCGTGAAAAGTGTTGCCAAACTTTTAGAGAAACCAAAAAACTCAGGTGTCAGACTGCTCTTTTTTCTTCTTTGACAGTGACCTGGCAACGTTTTCTGGTCAGCCTGTTCACTGGTCTGCTGCATCCATAACATGCCAACAAAGTCCGAGGACACACCCATGAAACACTCATTCTGTTTTAAACATGGGTGACAACCAGGACACTGATCCGGATCAAATCTTATGGAAAAAAAAAAAAAAAACATGTTCTGGTTTTCCTTTTAATGTCCTCTGGCTGTTTTGCATGAACGCTCTGAGATTAATGGAATATTCTAATGATAAGATAGCTTTAGTTGCTGCAAAATGTAGCTGCTAGCAGCTGCCTGCTTTAACACAGCTTGCTTCGCGCTTGTTAGCTCAGTTAGCCATGTTATCCTATTAGCTAACTCTTCTTACTTAAGTCTGTCTGCCCTGAGCCTGAAAGCCTCTTCCGGGCATTGACAGAAGGCTTTATCAATATAATTGAGATGTTGCATGCCAAGTTTTACCACAATAAATGATGGTAAATTCCTTCAATTCTGAATCTCTTTATTGAAGCAACAATGTTGGTAATGCAATCCTAAATTTGTGTAAAGTATCAGTTTAGAATTAGGTTTAGCTTGCTGAAAACACCTGACCGCTCTGTGTTTGTGTGGATCGAACCCAGTAATTCTCTTGGTAAGAAAACTTTGGAGCTCGGTTTGCAGGTCGATCCATATGTGCTGCACCTCAGCAGGCTTCTGGAAGTTTATCCTGTCAGATGAAAGCGGGCCTTAATTAAGGGGGGCCTTAAAGAGGCAGGAGCTTAGCTTGGTGTTTCAGACACAGAATGAGCTCTGGTGCTCCAAAAAAGGCTACTATGAGATAAATAAGGAGATTTTCCTCAACTCTAAATCATGCAAAACTAATATTGTGGCAACACAGAATTAAAGCACAGAGATGGAAATTAGCATTTTAGGTCCCCTTGAAAATTATTCATTGTTTTTTTTTGTTTCCTCTAGACTTGAGAGCAAAAATATTATAACAAATAAAAATGTTGAAATTTAAAATTAATATTTTTTATGGCCACTACTGAAAATAATTTAATATTATTTCATGCAGAAATATTATTACAGGCAGAAGGTGTAGCTATAGATTACCAACCCTATATAAACATGCTATGTCACATTAAATTCATATTTTATGCGTACACATTAAATTAAAATAGCTCATTACTGTCATTTTTGGCCAGTAGTCTTAATAGCAAAACCATATTGCAACAACATTGCCAGTCACATCCTAGTCTTTCTAATCCAAACGTTAATGACAGAGCAGCATGTTGATGTTGTAAATCTGGACCATTTAGGAATTTGTCCTAACCAATAATCATAACAGTAATGTTTTCCATTGCGGTCGCCACAAACCAGATGTTGACAATAGCTGGAATAACCGTTATTGATTAAGAAATCATAGCTTTATGTACATTTTCGAATAGCTCAGTGTATCTTAGCTACAGCACTGAGCAGAGTCTGACAAACGCTATTTTAAAGCCTAAAGCTTCTGCATCAGTGTGCAAACACCAGTCAACACTGTCAAGCACTTACTCACACTCTCGCACATCTATAGCCGCTTTATTGCTCCCTCTGCATACTGCGAGAGGCAGCATAGAGGCCAGTTAGGGAACAAATTATGTCTTTATAAAAACATTGCCTTGTAAAATTTTGGCACATTTTATATTCCGTTCAGCCTACCCTGTAGTTTCATGGTCTCTCACATAAAGGCTGTGCCAAACACAGCTTCAACAGTAGCCTGGTAATGTGTTTTCGCAGCCAATCTCTCAGTCCAGAGGCGACGTTCTGTTAAGAATGGAAGCTTTTTGTATTCAGTATATAAAAAAAATAAAATTGTTAAATACAAACTAGCAAAGTAATATTTTTAAACTTATCAGATACACCGAGAGTAAATGATTTGTGAACCCCCAAATGCTTATAAAGTGACTCAAAATAGATTTTGACTTCATGTTATTAGAGGACAAGCCCAAAAAGACATACTTGGAATTTATATCCAATCAGAAAAGGCTTTGTTCACAATACACATACACTTGTTTATTTATAGAGGCATCACAGAAGCGTAAGCATTGAGTTCATACATAAACATTTTTTATTTAAAAGACTAATATCAGTTGCCATAGCTTTAATTTTCCCAGCTGGATTTGTAATGTTTATCCCAATTCAGGCATCTATTAAAGCAAAAACAACAAAATACAAACGCTCTGCATGCGATAATTCAGAATATAAGCTTTGAATCGTAATATTGACTGGTTTACAAAAAGCTTCCAGTTTTGTCTTTTGTTTGCTTGTGTTGTTTTTCGTTTATTTTTTTGTGTTTGCTTGATCCGTTCCCCCCTCCGTGTGGTTGTGCTCCCCTCCTCCCCTCCCTACAGCCCCATCCGCCCCCCCTCAGGAGGTACACCTGGTCAGCCTCAGCTCCACCAGCCTCAAGGTGAGTTGGGTGGCACCGCCCGCCGCAAAGCGCCACGGTGCCATCGTACGCTACACAGTCAGCTACCAGGGCCTGTCTGGAGAGGACATGGATCGGCATGATGTGACGGGCATCGGTGCAGACGCCACTAGCTATGTCCTGGAGGGCTTGGAGAAGTGGACTGAGTATCAGGTGTGGGTAAGGGCACATACTGACGTGGGCCCGGGCCCTGAGAGTGCCCCAGTGAGGATGAGAACCAAAGAGGATGGTAGGTTAACACCCCCCCCCTTGAGCAGAGTGCTCTCAGACTCTTCACTTCTCTGTTGCTCGGGGCTGCCTGTCACTATTTTTTCTTCACTCTCTTCAACCACCACTGCACATTTCTCTGTGTCCTGTTGATCAATTTTTAGTTAATGAGGCGATTGTGGTAGCAGAAAGGGTCACTTTTTCTCTTTTTTCCTTCCGCAGCTTTAACACTCTACATCTGTGGCAGGTTAAGGCTCATCACCCCGAGGGTCTCTGCTCTGCTCTGCACCACTTTCCTCTGCTTTCACTGTCTAAATGCCTTCTTGTTTTCTTTCTTCTGTTCTAAGGAATAGAAGTGGAGCAGAACTCCCTCTCTCCGTTCCATTGCTCTTGCCTCCTTTTTTCCCCCCCTCGTTCCTCGTTTTGTTTGCAGTCTGATAGAGAGCAGCTGCCCCTAAGAGAGAGTCGTCTATAATTAATGTGTTTGAAGTCTGGTGCATACAGCTAATTTCATATCAGTATTAAGGGCATAAGAGACATCGCTAGACCACATGCTGTCCTGCATATGGTATTTTGGGGACACAGTAGACATAGAGGGTTTAAACAGAGTAGAGATGTTTTTGATTCATGACCAAATCCAGAATTACGCTCTTCTACAGTGAACCCAAGTCTATAAAAAAAACTCTGGAGTCATTATTTTGATTCTTCATCACAAAACAGTGAACTGAGGGAAAACAACTCGGCTTGTTTTGACTCTTTCCTTCTTTCTTGTCTCTCTCTCTTTCACTGTCTGCTTGTCTTTTTTCCGTTTAACTCTCACTCATTCTGCTTTGCTACCCTCTCATCCCATTATTTTTCCCTGGTTTCCAGTGCCAGGAGCTCCCCCCAGGAAGCTGGAGGTTGAGGCCATAAACTCCACAGCAATCCGGGTTACCTGGAAGCCACCCCTGCAGGTGAAGCAGCACGGCCAAATCCGAGGCTACCAAGTCATCTTCTCCCGGCTGGAAAACGGCGAACCGCGAGGCCAGCCGAACATCATGGACGTCGCTCTGCCCGAGGCGCAGGTACTGGATGATGTCGTGCTCTCGTTCAGTCCTTCTCTGTGTCTCTTTCACTGTCTACAGCCGACTTTATGTTGATTTCCCCCTTTGTTTTTACCCTCCCTTGTTCCTGTATTCCCTTCCTTTCTCTGAGTCCACGCTAAATTTCCCCCTCACTGGTTGACACACAGGGAATTTTCTTTCTGGCGACTGCAGAACCCCCCTTTCCCTCCACCCTGGCTTTTTTTTTTTTTTTCTTTTCATCGTTCTCCACATGTGACATTTGACTCTAAATTGGTACCCTGCTCCCACAGCTTTGGATTAGCTGTCATAACAAGATCCATTCTAATTCTACAGTAATAGCTATTAAATATTTTATATGTAACATCAGGATGGGGCTTAGCGGAACCAATGCACCTCTCTTTGCGGTTTTAGCGGTAATACATATGCACTGCCTTGTTACCATGTTTATAAATTAGTTTTTTTTTTTTTTCCCCTGACGCCGCCCTTTACACATTAATGCAGGCTGCTCCGAATTGCCCAAAGCTGTGTGACACCGTGGAATGGATGACAGATTGTAATCCTTAAGAGGGATTCAGAGATTCATGAATATCTTAAAACAAAAAACCCCACTCTCACTTTCTCCCCCCCACCACCCTCCTCTTTGGGAGAAGAGAAACCAGCTTAAGAGCCTTTTTTTTTTTTTTTCTTATTTTTTGCCGGGAGAAACGTTTGCGCAAACACGCGTTCACTCACACCCTCGATGGCCTCACACAGAAACATCTCATTTGAACGAGTAAGCGCTTCCTGGCCTGAGGAACACCACCCAAAACTCTGAGCAGCGTTTGCTGATAAACGCTCTGCAGCAGCACTCAGGGAGACCAATGAGTTGCTGGTTCAGTTCCCAGGCATTCGACACCGCTGCGCCCTTAAGTGGAGCCATTAACCCTCATTTGCTTCGGCAAACACCCCGCTGTCTTAAGTCTTATCAATTCAGAAGGGAAGCGAGCAAAAGTCACCTTGAAATAAAGTGTCAGATCTGCTTCATCCCAAGTGATGCTAAGAAGAATCCCAGCTCTGCAAAAAAGGGCTTTTATTGGTAAATACATGCTGAGCCACCCAGGCGGTCTGTCTCACATTTTACAATAGAAATTTCTAGGCATAAATTATAAAAAAAAGTAATTTTGGCCATATAGAAATGAGTATAAATTTGTAAGAGAGGCTCCAGCCAAGAGCTCTGCTTTTAACTTCCAAACACAGTCGAACACCTTTGTTTTACAGCAGCATTTCTGGCCCCTGCCGCTGACAGTGTGTTGTTATCTGACTGTGTACTGGAGTGCCTGACAGCCAGGACGCCATCGGTTGGTGTGGAAGGAGAGAAAAACATGGTGGCAGCTTGTCTTCTTGGAAGTGTTTTCCTTATGTCGACGTGTTTAGCGTGACTCTGTTTGGTTTTTTTTTTTGTGCGCCGTGCAAACTGAACTGAACATGACCCTACCTGTTGTGCAAACAATACTCCCCGCCATGTCTCATTTGTGCCAGGTTCACACAATAAACACAAAGACACACTGCAATTTGGCGCTCAGCGTAGCTCTCATGTTCCAGTTTGTTGTCCAGGACACCGCTCAAACTCAGCGTCCCCTCCCCTGGCAGAAACCGAAATTTCTCCTCCCTCCTCCTATGGTTTTTCCTTTTTTTTTTTTTTCCTTCCTCGAACTCCCTTCCCTTTATCTCGTGCCCTCTTTTTGCACCCTCCTTGCCTGAGAAGCCAGTTGAGTAAATACCAGAGGCTTGCGTGCAGGTCGGTTACCCTTGATTGAGTCATCTCAACAGATTGTTTTCGGTGAGACAACGCTGAGTAGCCAACCTGTAAGGACCTGCCCAGACGTCATTATAGACCACACAGTCTGCAGACGCTCCCTTGTCCAGGTTCCCCCAACTGGTTTTAGAACAATCCCTCCCTTTCTAACACGTATTTCCGTTGACTGACACCAACAACAAGTGGAAAAAACAACCCAGATAACATGAGCAAACACGCTCGCTGCTTAGATCAACCTTGTAGTAGGCGTTCCAGTTGGCCGAGAAGAGTTCGTGACTCATCCCAGACTCATGCAAATCCCTCAAACGCACACCTGTAATTGATGATAAATAAAAAAGGGAAAAAAACAATTTTCTTCCACCTTGGCACATCCCATAATGTTTCTCCCAAGAATTTGCCTAATGTGTTGTGAAATCAGTTCCATATCCACCCTTTCACCTGCATTAGATGCACAGTAAGCCCGCCGGGAAGAGAGAGGAAAATAGAGATTTTCCAGGGCTCTCGCAACAGAACACAACCTCACCTTAGACTTCAATCACAAATCTAAGCCGACTGATTGGATTGCATATTCTGTCAAAATCGCTATCACCTCTCCCCTTGTCTTTATCTCTCTGTTTCTGGCTCCTTCTCTCCTCTTCACTCTCTCTCAGGGTTAGCTGAAATGCTGGGAGGAGAGCTAGAAAAGCTTGCCTGTGCGTGGGCGGGTTAAGCGCCTCTTTTTCTTTTCAAGCAGGAGCCCACACAGCGCCCTCATTTCCCTGCTAAATTTAAACCAGAGGCCATGTTAACTCTGATGTTATCGACCCCTTTTCCACCATTTTCTATTGGGAAAGTGGCCTGAACCTGAGTGGGCAAGTCCAAACCACATAGCCGGCTTCATCACTATGCACTCGCAGCAACCTCTAGGCTCATGTTTTTCATATATCCATCTGTAAGAGCCGGCACAAAATGGAGTGATTGAGTTTAAAGCCATTAGCCGCTGTCTGCGCTTCTATACATTTTTCTGCACAAGTTTTGCCCTCCTGCACAAGTTTGCCTTTATTCAGCACTACTTTTTCCAGGTTCATTTTGTTTGACCACTCATGCGTTTTTGCGGTGTGTGTGTGTGTGTGTGTGTGTGTGTGTGTGTGTGTGGGAGCGAGCGAGGCGATGCTTCACTGCCTCTATGGCCTTCGCTGCCTCAGATTGGAGTTGAATGTGAATCGGGGAAAAAAAAAAAAAGAAAAAGAAAAGAAAAGAAAAAAGAAGCACCTCAGCCCGTTTCACTCCATCAATCATGACAGCTCCTTCTCTTCCACATCACTCGTTCCCCCCCTCGTTCCCACTTTTATAGCCACACATCTCAGCCCATGTCATCACATTTGCATTCACCCGCCTGCAAATTATACCGCTCCGTTTCCACAAACGACGCTTATCAGCAATGATGTGTTTTCAGCTTGCGTTGGCATTCGAAATATAAATGGGGGATAATTTATAATTCTCCCGTGGATTTAAGCAGAAAGCAAAAGCAGTTGCGATAGAAAGGGATTAAGCCCAAGATGAGATAGGAACTCTTGCAAACCTTAATGTGTTCACTGCTCTGTTGACATACTGAGCGGAGTCGACGGTAAACAAATTAAGCAATTAGGCACGTCACAAACTGTTATTCATAGAGTTAAGTAGCAGCTGTTCTTAAATGGTACTATTTAGTGCCCCGCTATGTCAGGGGAGCATGAGGCTGCAGTTTTTAATGCGCCGTGTGTATCGACAAGTCGCAACTGGGACCACGCAGAGGCCGAGCTCATGCTTCAGTTAGCTGGTTGGTGATGAAGACTCATCCATAGGGAGGAGGGCGGAAGAAGTTGGGTCTTTTGTCTTTTCATATGCCAACAGTCAACGGAGGATGATGAACATCGTCTCTTCAGTGAACAATAAACCAGCAGAGTGTAAGACTCGACCTCGTTTCTTTTTTTTTGTGTGGAAGTCTGTCATTGCAAGAGGGAAAAGTCGGACGAGCAGGGAGTCTTCCACCGCTGATGAGTTTGTTTCTTTAAGACACGTGTCCACTGAACGAGCTACAAGCTCTTTTTCTTCAAGGGATAATTGATCTTAATTATAAAAATACGTGTTTTATTAATTTCCCCTAATCGTGTAGAGGATATCTGTAGTATATGGATGTAGTTTAAAATTTGAGATGCGAATCCACCTCAGCTGCTCAATAAATTGATGAAAATATGTAATTGCCCTTTTTACCTCCCAATAGTTAGATTAATATTTTATGAATCTGGAGCCAACATGCATAAAATCAAATAAAACATAGGAAGAGACATAATTTCTTCATGAAAAAATGTGGTAAATTGCTGCAGTTGCTGGTTTTAAGTAACCTTTGTTCGGGTCCTCCCAGGTTTCTCTTTAAACGTTTAACTAAAGAAGAAATAAAAGAAAAAAGAAATGACTTTGGTGATTTAACAACATTAATTTTTACAAATAATCATGTCGCTAAAAGGTAGTTTTCTCTTCTATGATAACAGCTGCATACTATTTAAGGTCACAATGAAACAGAGTCGGAAAGTCTCTTCTGACAGTGTTTTGATGTCGGACTGATGGCCCTTAATGTTGTCAGCTGTGCACTTTTGCTGCCGCGCTGTCATTAACTTGACAGACTGAAAGATTTCATAACTGCTGTTTTTATTAATGTTGCCAGCAGAAAAAAAAAAAAACATGAAATTGCATTCGCAGCCAATGTTTTGTTATTGTGGCAGACAATAGAAATCTAAAATATGGATTTTTAAATTTGGACAAATAAAATCCTAACAATGGATTGATACCAACGGAGAGAAAGAAAACAAAATAAACCTTTTTTTTGTCGTTTGGGTGAATCAACCTTTAACTAGAGCTCGTTATTGTTCCTTCCACTTTTATCTGATCCCAACGTGTCCCAGCATCACCGTCTGCAAGTCCCCTTCATCTCTAGCAGTGTCCCCCTCACCACCACCACCACCACCACCCTGGCTGTCTCCCTCAGCCTCCCCCTCCGTCTGTGTTCCCCATTTTGTCCTACATCAGTGTCACCGGTGTCATCTCCCCTGCCCCTTGTCAGCCGGGTCACCCATCAGTGAACTCCTCTGCAGCGACTGAACTGTGGAGCGAGTTGCTGGTAAACACCAGCCGTTGCGTTCTGCATCGATGGGGTTTGATGTCACAGGGCTAGCATAGCAGCACTGGTAATAGGATTTCACGCTCGGCACCGACGGAGCCCTGCGGCACGAAATGGGCTTTCACTTCCCCCGGGAATCACTTGGCCAAGCACAGCGAGCAAGGAGAACATTTTGAAAACATATTGAAATGTAATGAATAAAAAGGCCCTCCCTCAATTTTCGGGAAAGGAAAAGAGGAAATGCTTGAGAGATTCTGCGTAGTTTATGCTTTATCTCCACAGTCAGATCGTTATCGCGGCGAACAGAGGTGTTCTGTGATTAAGGAAGGCAGAGGTTTGTGTTGGACTCACAGGTAATGAGGAACAAGGCAGTGCATCACAAACAATAAGGAGTTTCACAAACGTTGCTCAACTTGGCTACACAATTTGTTTTAAGCCACTAAGCCTGTCCTCAATGGTTTAGTTTGTTTTTTTTTTACTCCTTCTCTTCTATGACACTCTCTCTCCCCCTCTGTGTTTTTTTGTCTACTGCATGACTCTGTTGACACCTACATTCATCTGTCTTTGAGTGAAAAAAAGACGAGTGCTTTTTTTCCTTGCCCGTTGTGTTGTCTCTGACTCATTTCTCTCCCCGCCCTGTGTCCTGTGTCTTCTCTCCCATCAGTGGAATATTGAAGAGTCCACCGAGCATGTGAGTAAGCCTCGTGTGTGCTGCTGGGTTGTCTTGCAGGGCAGGCTCTTCTCCCATCTGCAAATTTTTTTGGGGGGTTTGCTGTGTGTGCTTGTGTATTATGAGTTATTTGTGTATATATGTGTGTGTGTGTGTGTGTGTGTGTGGGTGGGTGTGTTTATTTCTGTGTGCCATGCCTGTAATCCACTGGTTACTGGTGTGAATCCACATGAAAGGTCATAACCCCATCATAACCACAGCGAGAGGTGTTTGTCCTAATGATTCCTGGTTTATATCTGTGTGTGTGAGTGTGTGATGATGTCTCAGAGCAACCATAACCACAAAGCATAAGGGTTATTCCCGCTGATTATTACGTACAGCTCTAATATTTCAACATTTCACCTTAAGAAGAACTGGAAGCAGCAGCCGGACGTTCGCTCGGATCCGAGGCTCTTACTGCAGCTCGCATGCGGCGCTTTCCCTCCATCATTGAGCTCTCGGTGCAGTCAAAGGCTGTGTGTCGCTGGCTGTCCCACTGTGCCGCTGACATTAATCAGGCTCACCTAACCTGCTGTCTCACCTACTGTTCCAGATGACATGTCTATCTGAGGGGAGGAACTGTGTGTTTTATCAGCTCCACACATCTCCCAGATTGCCACCAGCCTTTCATGTTCTTTTCATTTGCGCGGATGGCAGCTCACTGTTCTATGGCTGTCATGCAGCCCTTTTTTGTTACGGCTTATTACCTCCTAGACGTCATATTGCAATGGCATAAATGCAGAGCCGCTTACTGTTCCTACTCAGAAATTCAATAGAAACCTGCCAGAATAACATACATTGTTTTCAGCATTCAGACAAAAGAGAAGAAGCCGTGTAGAAAAGGTTTATGGCTTTTGAGAAAGCACATCAGTGAGTTAATTTGAGCAATTTTGGTTACTTGTTTCCTGTCTGTCAGAACAAACATAGAAGACGGGTTAATCCGACCAGTAGCTGCCCGCAAAGGTTAATACTCGCTGAGTGTTTTCATGCATCTGTTTATATATAAACCATCTTTTTTCTTTCTTTCTACATCATTCAGTGGGATGTGCGCAGATCACTCTATTTATTTGATAACAGCCAGTTAAAGAGAAATCTGTTTGCACATCACACATGGCCAGATTCCTTCAGCTACACCCACATGGCATGAGTCAGGCTTGCCTCCTCTCCCTCTTCTCTTAATGTGTTGATTAACACCTGACAGACACAGAGCTAGACGCTGTCAGAGGAAGACATCTGTTCACACATCTTCGTTATTTCTTTAGCAGCGATGTTTCGGCAATAGCAGCCTGTGTGCCAGGTAACTAATGTAGTGTGACTAGCCACAGACAGATGTCAACAGCGAAAAACATTAGCATTTCCTTGTTGACCCATGGCATTCTCACAGGGAGCAGAATTTTAAAACTTTTTTTTTCCAGCTGATAATCAAAGCGATTTTAATGCAAATCAACACAAACTGAACACATTAGAGGTGATGCTTTCAAATAAAATAAAAACACCTGAAGCTTATATATTTGTATTAACAGTGCAGCCCATTCTTCCTCTGGAGTTTTCTACCCTGGTGACGATGTGGGGAGGCTCCGACAGAAGAATCCATTTCTCTAACTAGTCGACTTGATAATCTCTGTAATGCCCTTTGGTGCTGCTCTAAGCATTTGCTCTAAAGGAAACTTTGAAGCCTTGCTTTTTCTATTTTCTGCTGAGTTTCAAAAGTGTTACTAGACCCAATTTGACCTTGCCAGAATAGGGAAAAAAGGGATTTCTGTGGCTGCCAGTGCCGAGACTGTTCGAGCTATTTTGTATGATTAAAGTAATGAGACTTCCACCATAAAGTTAAAATGGTTTTATGATACAGTAATTTAGCATTTTCTCCCCGTCTCTTTTAAAGGCTAGCATGGGAGCACCAAATGTCCCTTAAAAAGAGGGGCAGTTAAAAGCATTGTCAAACAGAGCTGGCCTTATATTGACTGTTAAATGTTCTTCTATGGTTGGGAAATTAAAACTTCATTAGTTAGAGAAACAGCATTAAAGCAAAGCCGTATAATATTCCAAGAGGATGGGAAGTTTGCACGGAGTTCCGGCAGGAAGGCTCGTAGGCATCGGCGCATTCGTCCTCTCGGTGGCCCCCACTCAGAAACAGACAACTCCAGCATGTGTGCTTAAGCCGCAGGCATTAATTTGTTCTCCGTATCGAGTGTGTGCTCATGTCTGCGTGCATCATTGTGTGGGTGCACATGTGCACATTAACGGTGTGTTTTACAGCGCATGCATACTTTAGTGTGTGTTTATATGCAGAATATTTATGTACATCGGTGAGTTTGTGCTTTCATGTATGCGTATGTGTGTGTGTGTGTGTGTGTGTCTGTTTACATATGGGCTTTGTTCAAGCTCAGCGTGTTTAATTCTAGTGTGTGTGGGTGTGTTTTTTTGTTCAGACTGATGCAGTCTGGTGAAGTGAGTGCCAGCACTGCAGCAGGTTACCAATAACAGTTGTTTGCTGTTTCTCTGCTGTTTGTTTATTCCTGACTGTTGAGTTACTGATGTGTTCGACCACCTCAGTGTGTCTGTGTTTCTGTGTATACACTCCTCAACATTTGACCCCAAGTTACATGAGAGTCCAGAGAACAATCAACACCACGAATGGAGCTCCATAATTTAAACATAAGTCTGACTTTTTATAATCTGTAAGATTTATTGAGAGTTTTCACGATAGCTCCCGGAGTCGGAGGTGAACTGCAGTGTTTGGGGGCTTTTCCAGACTGCAGTAAAGAGATGATCCTGATCTCCTCTGGTTTAGCCTCGACCCCATCCACGAAGCAGACATGAACACTGACACACTGATGATGTCCAAGCTTGTTTTGTTGGTTTGTTGGTTCATGGGTTCAGCGTGTGCCTTATATACGGGGGCAGGAATTTTTCTTGATTTAAGAAAAGTTCCTGGTCCTGTCTGTGTGCGTTTAATACTACCAATGTTTTGTTTTCTGTTGTAGGTAAATTGATCAAGAAACTACAAGCTGATAGAGAGAAGGGTGTTTTTTTTATTTTTATTATGGTTTCTGTTGGTGTTGTGTTTTTCTCTAAGGGGAAAGGAGCTTGTGTGAAAAGGGGTTTGTGTTTTGTTTTTTGTTTTTTTGCCATTGAGGCGGTCTCACTCAGGCTCACTGATTCCTTTTAACCTCTGACCTTGTGTTTTTTCACGCTTGTAGGAGGCCATCATCGGCGGACTGCAGTCTGAAACCACCTACTCAGTCACTGTGGCGGCGTACACCACCAAAGGAGACGGAGCTCGTAGCAAAGCTAAAGTCATCACCACGACTGGAGCAGGTCAGAGTCTGTTTTTTATCTGAGTTATTACATAAAAACACAAGATGCCTGATGACTGTGTACCGTGAATGCTGTGGTATTATCCGCTAGACTTAAAACTGATAACCTCTGTCTCTCTCTTTGATCAAAAGATTGTCCGCATGACTTGAATATCGTGTTAGTTTAAGTGGGATGTATGCGTGTTACTTTTAACCTCCACACCGGTTCACATAACCACCTGCAGTTAAAATGCTGTGAGCACGACAAGCAATCTCCATATGCTGCACTTCAGTTTTGCTATTTGCTTTAATCTTTAAGTATGAATCTCTGTATTTTCTGAAAGCAATAGAAAAGCAAAGCTGTTTCCTCTTGTCTTCTCCCATTTTACCCCCAAGCTAAGCTAACAGGCTACTTTCTCTAGCCGAATATTTAATTAACAGATATGAGATTAGTATCATTTTACCTAAATAACTTTTTACTAAATAGAAATTGAGGATATTTCCCAAAACATTGAACAGTTTCTTTAAATACTGTCAGTGTTTAAAAATGTTCCTGTGTTGAGAAGAGTTGCTGCAAAAGCTCTTTTTTTTTTTTTTTTACACCAACTTTAATCTTTTTCAGTGCCAGGCCGGCCCACTATGATGATCAGCACCACCATGGGCAACACAGCGCTGGTTCAGTGGCAGCCTCCGAAGGAGATGGTGGGTGAGCTGATGGGCTACCAGCTGCAGTTCAAGCGCACGGATGAGGAAACCTACACGTCACGCGAGCTCAGGAAGGTGGATGACCATTACACCGTCACTGGGCTTCACAAAGGCGCCACCTACGTCTTCCGCCTCAGTGCACGCAATCGTGCGGGCATCGGCGAGGCTTACGTAAAGGAGATCAGCACGCCAGAAGATGTTCCCTCGGGCTTCCCATTCAACCTCCAAGTAACAGGACTGACCCAGTCCAGCACCCAGCTGACCTGGGACCCCCCACTGCTGGCCGAAAGGAACGGCAAGATCATATACTACATGGTCGTGTACCGAGACATAAACAGCCAGCAGAACAGCACAAACCGCACAGCCGACACCCACATGACTATCCACGGCCTTAATCCTGACACAACCTACGACATCCGGGTGCAGGCGTTCACCAGTAAGGGCGGGGGACCCCTCAGCCCCAGCATCCAGAGCCGCACCATGTCGAACGGTAGGATTACTGGTCGAACACATGGCTGACATTTATACACAAACACGCAGGAGATGTTTGATATGGAAACATGTAACCGGGGTTTAAGACATGCACACATAATCATCACACACTTATTTCACACACGCAACAATGTTTGTGAGCAAAAAAACAAGAGGGACGCTGCATCACTTTCTTGTTTTTTCAAACACTATAAGTGGCTCTTTGTCAGCGCCACGTCTCTCTCATCAACTACTTAGTACAGTACAGCACTTTGTTTATTGATTTATAGAGTACTAATCTCATTACACGCTACAGTCACATTACCATGCTGCCTCAACCCTCCTCTTATTAGTCACGAATCTGAAGTGAACCCAGCATGCAACTCCTCATGCATTTTATAATCTTATAAATGTAAGATTCTTCCTCATAACTGTTCGTTATGATGTCTATTTTTATACCCATGTTTTCAGTTCCACTGCCACATACATTTACTGGTTATTGCCGGGATCTCCGCCTGTTTCATATGTGTTGTTGCAAACGGGGCGTAATGAATGGGAAGGCTTAGGGAAATGAAGACTATTTTTATGTGTTCTGTAACTGAGCGTGAATGAGACTGTTGATGTTCTTCGAACCCCCCCAACCCACCCCACCACCCTCCCTTCGGCTTGTGAAGTTTGATCTTGAGGTTCACACTGTTAACTGCTGTATTGCTGTACAGTGGTGTGAAATAGACTCTCCTACATTCTGTAATGTACAAGATGTCACGCTTGAGATATTAATTGGAGGATTTTTTTTTTTTTTTTTTACCCTAGATTTTCCAACCCTAAACTTCGGTGTCAAAGCCGTCACGAAAACATCTGTTCTTCTCACCTGGGATTTGCCACCAAACTACAAACCCCAAGTGCCTTTCAAGGTGAGTGCCAGACTTTTAGCAGTTTTTTTTAAAAAAAAATCCACATGCATTTACACAAGGACGGGAACATTTCACCATGAGCACGATTTACATAGACTTTACCTTGGTGGGAACTTTTTAATGGTTTTATAATCTGTGGTTTAATGTGGGGACAGTTACTATTATAATATTATACTTTACAGGATTTATTATTAGAAAGCTATTAAGGTCACTGTAATATGAACACAACATGTGCTTCACTTGTACTGTATTTTTAAATTATTGTACTGCAGTTCTGCACTATTAGCTTTTAACACTTTCACCCGGGTGTGATGCAGTAATTTTTCCTGTATGAACAGAAAAAAACACGAAAAGCCAGATTCATGCTCATTTTTGAGGTGTAATAATCTGTCAGAATGACATTATATCAATTCCCACCCAGAAATGGATCAAAGACAATTTAAAGTCTTAAAAAAAAAACTATTAGATATGCTGTAGTTCAGTGAGCAGGTTTGACACTGAAGCACACACTCGATTAGATGTCAGATGAGATGGGTGACTCTCGTGGGACTGTACTGCTTTTGTCCATATGTGAGTCAGTCTGTGCAGCAGGAAGTAAGAGCGGGGACTGCTGCATTTTGTGGGAAAGATACGCATTTTGTGTTTTTATGTTAAGTTTGCAACCGCAGCTCCAAGTTTTCCCTTGTGTGCCCACAGATCTTGTACAACCAGCAAAGCGTGGAAGTGCAGGGGAACCTGAAGAGGAGGCTGATCACGCAGCTGCAGCCAGACACAGACTACTCGTTTGTGCTGACAAGCAGGGGCAACATTGCCGGGGGTCTGCAGCAGCAGGTGTCCATCCGCACTGCCCCTGACCTAATCAAGACCAAGCCCAGCACACATCCGGCTCAGGGTGGCAAGATGACAATCAACCTGCCGAAGGTCCAGCCCGCCACACATGTCAGGTCAGTGCTGAGACACACGAGACCGAACGTTCAGGCTGGATGTGACTTTGAACAATAATCCACCAATAGATGATGACTGTCGCTGCTACAGTGACCGAGCTCTCCGTCAGGATTCAGTAAAATGTGCTGCGTGATGCCTTCAGGCAAAATCTGGAAAATATCAAGAGCACTGTGCTGTTTCCGATTAGTATGAAAAGTGTTATTTCTCAAAAATAAATAAAGTGGTAACGTCTAGGTAACCAGGAGTCACTGTGGGTGAACATCATTCATCTTGATGTACATTTACATTTAATTTTATTGAACAAACACTACAGAGGCCATCAAATTTAATAACACTGCCAGTAAATATTGACAAGGAATCAATATGTGCTTGACACTTTGGGGGCCTCTTCAGGTCCCTCACCCCTAAAGACTCACTTAGTGCTAAAAAAAAACATCATTGTTTGACTGCAACTCTGAAAACTAAACAAGCAGCACAAGATGCACACTTGTATCAAATCGATACTAAACCTGTTTTCAGACTTAATGCTGCAACTTTTAGCCTCAGACAACTTCACACAGCAGCTGATGATAAGCAAGACTTTTAACGTCGGGTCGAGCTGTATTATCTGAAATGACTCAAATTGCTGAGGGCAAAATTGTGCCTGACCTTGGCGAGTAATGCCTTTCGTTCAGTAACACACACACACACACACAGACAGACAGAAACACACACACACACACACGTCTGAGTGAGGGGAGTGCACAGGGTTGATTGGTAAAAAGATTACAGGGCTGTCAGAGCTGGTCAAGCTCCAGCACAGATTGACAGGCAAAGAGTGCACGTGATTGGGGATGGGAGAGTGGAGGTGTCTGTGTGAGTGTGTGTGTGTGTGTGTGTGAGTATGTGAGGGGGTGAGGAGTCTTGTTAAACATGTCTTCTCCCACTCCCGGACTTGACTGACTGTTGAATCACAACAGGCAGAGGCTTCGGAGTGAAGTGTGGAGATGCAGCTGCTTTCACTGTCAGCAGCAGCTGATTTTACAAGCAGTTGAATGCCACAGTGGGGAAAAACTTTGAGCCGAGTGAAGACAGACTGGGGGAGAACAGCCAGAGAGAGAGCCAGCACATAAATGAACACACACACACACACACTCACACACACAGATATTGTTTCACTGTGTGCTCAAAAGCACATCCCGCCATTCATTATCTTATCCCTCAGTTTGACCCTAAACTCCTACATATCTTTCTGTCGTCTTTCTTTTCCGTCTATTTTTGGTCTTTGTTATGATCGCAGTGCGGGAACACACACGAGTAGTCACACAGCTCGTCCTATTAACCTGAGGATTCCTCTGAGGATCTCTATTAGCTGAAGGCTCATCTTGTTGGTATAGTGTTTGTTCCAGTCTACATGGCAGATGTTCTTAGTGATTAGCCATTAATTGGAGAATGCAGTGCCAATCTGCTGATGTTCGACCTTGGTGGGACCTGTACAAGTTTTGAATTCAGCCCAGCGAGCCTCGCAGTGATAGTATGTCTTTCTAAATGTTTGACTGTGTTATTAATGCACTTGGCCCGCTTTGATCTCAGCGTGTATGCGCCTCAGTCCGTCTTCACACAGGCTTTATTTTTCTTGGCAGGTGGTACTACATCGTGGTGGTGCCGGTGTCTCAGTCAACACGGCGGTGGAAGAATCCAGACGAGATGGACCTGGACGAGGTGAGTGCCAGCCGGTGGTTGATTGGCTAATGCGCAAAGGTCAGGGGTCACCCGATAGCATCTCCCGTTCCAACTGGGTAGGAAGTCACTGGTTGTGGCTAATTAGCTCTACCCTCCTGAGCACAGGGAGGGGGGGATGGCAGTGCAGAGGGATTTTAAACAATGATTCACTCAGGCAGGTGGGGAATGTCCTGATTGGACGCCAGCACCGCAGACAGTATCCATCTGCTACAATCTAACAGTTTCTGTGCCCGGAGAATAATCTTATATAAACACTAGTGTAAATATGAAGCAAGTCAACGTTTTTTTTATACAGCCTTTAAAAAAAAAAGAGAGAGAGAGAGAGAGAGAAGATGTTACACATTATTGCTCCTCCTGCATATTTTTCTTTATAATCTAAACAAAGTTTTACATAAGGTATTCAAATGCCGATACAGATTTATGACTGTCTCATTTTTCTATTTGAATAGAGGTCTTCTTTGTCCACGAGAGAATTTCAGCCAAATGACATGACTAAATATTAATACCATCATTTTTAAGTAAACCGTGAGGCTCGGCGGTTTGAGACGCTATTGTTCAAACTCCCCGAAGAAATAACAGAAGAGACCAAGAGAGGGAGAGGGATGGGACTCCCCGAGTCATTAAACACTGAGCAGGCCATTGTCTCCTCCCTCCGACATAATGATTTAATAAAGCTACATCTGGAGCAGCACATGAGACATCACTGACAGAAAACAAAATGCTGCTGAAAACACAATGCCGCAGTGCCGTGTGCTCCTGCTCATTTATTAACCAGGCTGGCAGTCATGCTGAGATTGTGTGCTGGAGCAAACACTAATTGCTCACTTCTTAGCTCGGCTGCATTGTTTGCAAAGTTATATCAGTGAGCAGAGGGTCTTTTAGCGCTGCAGAATCATTATCTCTTATTTGGAGGCTTGGTGAGAACCAGACCCGGTCATATAATGCCAATGCAAAAGTTTACTTATTATTTTGTTTATTTTAGATTTTAGGATTTGATGAAGGTAAGTGAAGTCAGTTTCACTTTTGCACAAAAAGATAGTTAAGTTTGGATTTTTTTCTCTTACGTAGACTTTTTTGATCGTTTTTAATTAAACCTTTTACCTCCATTTTAAAGTTTGGCAAGCAAATTTAATCTTTTTCTCACTTGACCCC
>JAPZDV010000004.1:17847023-17861138 GCA_029814665.1 Acanthurus lineatus | reverse complement strand
CTTTTGTGTCCACTTTGTTTTTTTGTGTTTTTTTGCTGCCAAACCTGACCTCAACCTTTGCTCTTTAGCTGCTCAAGTCAAGTGAGGTTCCTGTCCTGAGGCGGAGACGTCACCTGGACTCCTCCAAGCCTTACATCGCTGCCAAGTTAGTTTCACTGCCGACCACCTTCACCCTCGGGGACGAGAAGAGATACAACGGCTTCTACAACAAACCCCTGACCAGCGCGCAGGAGTACATCTGCTTTGTCCTGGCTGTACTCCAAAATGAAGGGGCAGACAGCGCTGCTAATTATGTAAGAGACACACACACACACACACACACACACAGAAAAACACACATTAAGTTCAACATGTATGTGCTACTGAAGGACAGGAAACAGTTCTCAGCAGTTCAACTAACAATACTAAAACTCTGCACGATCAGATGAGATAGAAACTAATTTATTTCAAGGGAGGTAGGAAAAAGTTACATTTTAAACGATGAAATATAAAAACATACAAACATATAAAAGATGCTAGAAATGTTAAAGTAAAGACCCCTCTAAATATATTTTAAAATAAACAGAATTTACCAGTTTTTAATATTTGTTTCACCTTTTCCCTTTTTTTTTGGCCACCCTCTTCAAGTTCATCACTCAGGCTTTAACCAGGCTTCCAATCAAGCTTTTACAAAATGGCAGTGGCAAGCCAAATTGTTGTTTGTTTTTTAGTGCCACTTAGCCTTTACTACAGCTGCCTCTAAAATTCATCGCAGCTTGTCCTGATAACTCCCTTATCAGCCCACAATGGCATCAGAGATCCAGCTTTGCCATTTCGGTAACCAGCCGAGCTCTGAGCAGATCTCTTTACAATGCTTATACAAGGCTCTTAGCTTTTCTAAGTGGAGGCCCCATGCACTCGTCAAACAGCACTAACGCCGAGGCTCAGCTCTCCACGGAACGGTCTGAACTAAACTTCACTGCTGGAGGAATGAGAGTCTGCGATTGCTCTGGGCTCCTCCACTGCACGGGACATGCATATTCAGTGGCTGGGCCCGGGACGACCACAGAGGGAGAGAGAGAGAGCAGGCGCTCCATGTCCAAAAAACCTAATCCCAGACTTCTCACCTATTCCTTTCTCTTCTCCTCTCCGTCCTCTTGGCTCTTCTTCTCTCCCTCTCTCTCTCTCTGCATCTCTCTCTCTCTCTCTCCCCCATCTTTCTCGACCGTGAAGAGAGCAGAGGAGATTGATTAGTGCGGCTGGAGTTAAGAGGGAGACGAGGGCCTGGTCACAGGGCCTAGGGAGTCTGTAAAGCAGGCCTGATTCCCTTGAAATGCTGCTTTAAATGTCCCTAAAGCCCCCCCCTCCTCCCGCCAGTAATCCCCCACTCCTTCGCTTTGACAAGGGGAGGGAGAAGCGAAGGAGGCTACAGTGGGCAGCCATGATACACTTGACTTCAAAGGAGATGCTTAAACCCCGTCGCTGCACAACACTCTCGCTGCACCTGCCAGGCGCACCAGGTTGGATCAGTGGAGCTCAAGATTTGTCTTTTTCTGTGTACTCCCCCTCCCTCAGCTGTGTAGGATCCTCCCACCTTCAAACTAAATCTCTTGTATTAATCAGGCTTCACTCACCATGTGAGTCAATCAGTGTGTTTACCTTCATGGCAGTAGCTCGGTCATTGATGGTTTTCTGCAGTTATTAGGTTCCTAAACTTTATGCAAATGAAAACCAGATTTCCTTAACTTTGGTAAAGGTTTACAGAAACTCTTCCACAGTGATTACATTTCTGGAAAAATATTTTTTTGGACCACATGTGGACTCAAATTGGAGGTGTCACTGTGACAGGGAGAAAGGAACGACATTCTCTGCAGCCTTTTACCCGAAATAATTACATCTTAAGTCAGACCAACAGTGTAACTAAAAAATAAAGTCTAAATAAGTTGACATCCGCACCTGAGCTGGAAACTTTTTGCAACAATTCAGAGACATGCAGACATCAAAAGGTGAAAGAGTCAGTTTCTTACCACAAAGCAAGTTTTAAAAAAAAACATCTATCCAGAGTCTTGGACCAAAACAAACAAAAAAAAAACATCCGTAGGCTGCAGTGTGATACCGTGTCACAGACTCACTCAAAACATGTCGTCCTTGTTTCAAAATACAGTAGCAGATAGAAAAGAAATCCTATAAGTGACCTGCCGCTGTAATAAATACAGGATTTACAGTAACAAGATTACTGCAGTGCATGTAAACAACTTGATTTTCTTATTTCTCCCAGTAACCTTGTTCCTTGTGTGCATAAAAACACGCTGCATTCTGAGGTGGTGAGCGCTCGTAGGCTGTCATTGATTGCCGCTTAAATCCCCTAACCACACTCTTTGGGAAACTCAGATACCACAGCAGTGTTTGTTTTTGTCGCACCCAACGCGGCATTTGCAGACATCTATTAACAAACACAAACAGGTGCAGAAAGTAACACGCACAGTGAGATGGAGCAGTTGGCAGAAGCTGCCTGGAGCAGGATCTTCACCAGACCCAGGAGAATAAGACAACAAGTACTAGAGTAAATGACTTGTGTCTTTACTACACTTTCTCGCCGCCACCCAAACTCCCCCAGCGTAGATCAAACAGGACCGCCAGGGTTTAATAAGCCCTCGTATATCAATGGCCACAAGCAGCCAGCAGTGGTTGGAGAGAAGAAGAAAAGGAAGGAAGGCAAAGGGGGGATGAGAGAGAGAAAGAAGAAGAGAGTGTGCCTTCATGTCTCCCCAGCACCCAAGGCAGATAAACAAGCCGGGGGAAGTGTGAAATGGGATGATAGATGCTGGGTGTGTATAAACAGTATCATTTAATGCGAGAAGAGAGTGAGGGAGGGAGGTAGCATGAAATATTGTGTGATGTGAGACAGAGAGGAGGGTTTGGTTTTTTTGGAGTGAGGAAGAGAGGAAAGCAGGATTTTTTTTTCTTTTTTTTGCATTGTGTCCCGTCCAGCCTGTGAAGCTTGAATGAGAGGAAGTGAACTAGTGGAAAGAGGAGGAGATTGTACTAATGTGTGCTTTTCTTTTGATAAGAGAGAGGTGAGCTTGAGAGAAACAAAAAAAAAAAGAAAACTGGAGAATGTTCAAATGTGTTTACCACAGTTTTTCCTGTTTGCAATGCTATCCAGACATTTATATTCTGCTCACTCTCAACAAGAATCGGCTTTGTAGCATTAATTCTGTTGGTGCTCTGGGCTCAAAACACCCTTAACATGGAAGACTGGCTTCTTTCGAAATTCAAAAGGCTTTGACAAACAATATCAAGAGAGAATTATGAGCACAATATGTTTTTTTCGAGCAGAGAGTAGAAGCATATTCAAGCCGTTCTTTGCACGAAGGGTGGCAGGAATACAGCCGACTTCGATGGGATCCTCTGTTCAGCTGTGATATGTCACTTTCACTCCTTGTGGCGTCTCCCTCAAGTGATGCCTCCAGATATCTGGATGCTCAGTATTCAGACAGCTAGAGAGGGGGGAAAGTGCAGTTCTGGGGCTAAACGGGAAAGAGGGTATGAGAGTTAAAATGGAGTGCAGGGGGAGAAAGTATGAAGGGAGGACTACAGTAGGAAGGGGAAGGGTCATCTTACCTGCAGCTACATTTCTGTTCCTCATACATAAAGGCACACTCACACATACTATCACCCTTCCCTCTCACTTTTTTGTACCTCCTCCTCCTTCTTCTTCTTCTTCTTCTTCTTTGAGCTTGTCTTCTTCCTCCCTCTCGCTGTCTTTGCCTCTGTCATGCAAGGCAGAAGAGAGTGTGGGCTCCTCAGGCTCCCCGGGGAGCCAGTGAAGAGCGGCAGATACATAATGGGCGTCTTTGCATGTTTGTTTGTTTGTCTGGCGCACATCCCTGCGGCTTATTTAAGCCACTTTTGGAGAGACGTGGAAGCTAGCGGGGTCAATGGCAAGTTGAAACGAAATGTGCCTGCGCTGCGCATAGCGGATTGAGTGCTCAGGGGACAGCGGAGCAGAGGCTGACTGGGAAGTTGTGTAGCCCACGGGCCAAATAGCAGACTGGATATACTGCTACTACCATAACACCTCTGCTTCAGTCTCTCTCTGTCTCCTCGCTCTCTGCCATCTCTCATCACCCACTCTTTCTCTCTGTTGTTCTCTTGCTCTTCCTCAGACAAACACTTACAGTCACACACACACACACACACACACACAGATATACAGACACATTCTCAGTGGCTGCGACCTAGACAAACACACATACTTGGTGGAGGCTCAGAGGAGCTCGAGAAAAAGACTCGGAAAAAACCTGACGTATGCTCAACACAAGCTCCCATACACATTTGTTTACAGTTAGGCTACGACACATCTTTTTTATTTCTTTCACTGCCGGATACAAACACAAATCGACACAATGACATCCATTCACACACACGCTCGCAGGTAAACATGCAGTACAGTAACTACAGTGCAGTAAAACTCATCTGCAGGGATCCACAGTCATATACTCTCCTTATCTCCTCCCAGCAGAGATGGAGTTTAATCGAATTTTATCACATCTGAATCCAATATCTAATCCACTTTCCACATTCCACTCTTTTATGAAATCTATTTAGGGTTGGCTTTCAATATTTTTAAGCAACTTAATTTGTGAATAACCAAAAAAACCAAGGACTCAAATAACATTTATAATTACTTTTTGTTGACTGAGAGATACTTCAGTTTTGAGTGGCAGCTTGATTACCTTTCACAGCTTGTGATAAATAAGTTGCTATGAGCGTAAGTGAATTCTTTGAACTTACATTTTTCGCAGTTGCATTTACAAATATAGTAATTATATAAATGTAATGATAAAGGCTGTAAGAGTCAAAATTTTTCAGATTAGGATCCTTTTAAAGGGCTTGAAAGGTGCTTAAAAATAGCTTTTTAAAAGCTGTATGAACCCTGTTTCCATACCATACACACACATACACACTGACTCAAAGTAGCTGGAGATGCACATACAGTATATTTACATTTATGTATCTCACTGTCTCACTTACTGAGTGACTCACTCTCTCTCAGGCTTTCACCATCTCTCACCGCACCATCGCTCCATTGTGATACCACTATATGAGCGCAGAGGCATTAGGAGCTGCGTGACTGAGCTTCTATCAGATATTAGGGCCGTTCAAATGGATGATCGCAGTACTTTTGCCGTGACCGACAGACAAAAAGCCCTCTCTTTTTGTCCGGCTCTCTCCTCTCCTCTCCCTCATCCTTCTTTGAAAGCACAGCTGCATTCATTTGTTACACCCGGGGCAAAAAAAGTTTTTTCCCAGGTTTCCCGGCCGGGCCCCATCCTACAGCCTTTTTTTTTTTTTTTTTTTTTTTGGGCCCTCCCAAAGGAACAGGAAGCCTTGTGGTGTCGTCACATCAGCAGTGTACCGCCGCTGTGTCGTTTCTCTTTGTTCTTGGATAATAGGTTCCTCCCAAATGCTCACAGAACAGGAGAGATCCGGTCTCATGTGCCTGGTGTGTGTGTGTGTGTGTGTGTGTGTGTGTGTGTGCATGCAAAAGACACATGCAAAACACTGCTGCTTTAAATCACTGCTGTTATATAAAAATGTGAATCTTTTCACGTTACTTTCTCGAGTCATGGCGTGTCAGTAGCCTGATATAGGCACGCGGGTTTGTGCTCACATGATTGAGACATGCTGAAGCGCTCACACACCCGTACTGTAAGTTTTTCCGTTAGTGTGCCGGAGAGTAAGAGAGATAACAGAACTATTTGACAGAGCGCAGGACTCTTTGAGCTCATCTCAGCTTATCTTTCCAATTAATATCTGCCTGTGTGCCGAAGAGCCGGCTGCTGTGCGGCTAATGATCCGGATTACCGCTGCCTGCCGCCCCGCCACTCCCGCTGCATGCTGGGAGCCCAATTCCCTCGGAGGGCTGCGATCTGTCACCCATGCCCCTCTGCACACACCGTCTCCCCGACGTGCATCTCCCATTGTCGTGCAATAGGAGACAAGCTGTGCTCTAATGAAAGATGCCAGGCACCTCCCTCTTCCTCTTTCTCATCCGTCACCTTGCTCTCCTGCAGTTGGACTCCGTCTTCCCTCAGACACTTTTCAAACGCCACATCGCGTCGCCTCATGAGCCCACCCCTCTCACACACACACACACACACCTCCACCCCTCCCTTCCCTTTTGTCATCTGAAGACGGAGGAGTGGGATGACGTCTCATTTACAACCAAGGTGGAAACGCACCCTCACTGTCACCTCCTCCTCCTCCTTCTCCTCCTCCTCCTCCTACTCTTCCGTCACGGTGTGAACACTAATGAAGAAGAGATGAGTCCTCTCCTGTGCCCCCATTTATCTCAGTGGCCAAGGGACATGCACACACATCCCTGCCTGTCTGTCTCTGCCTCTCTCACTCTCCTGTCTCACACCTGCTCTCTCATCATCTCTACCGTGATGCAGTGCTCTAACAGAAACACACTAATAACTTCATTAGACGAGACTGTTATTGTTTTTAGGAAGGTGTCTTTTGAACCGGGTCCATATCTTTACGGTTCATTCTGCTGCATCCTGGAACCGTGGCCTGTTATTAGCATGAAATAACTTCTTCTCAGGGTGCCAGAAACAAGGAAACTGCAGGGAGATAATTTACCCTTCATCAAGGAAGACTTAGATAACTCTATATATATGTATATATTTCAGTTACATTTTATTAAAAATCATTGTAACAGTGTTGTAACATTAGCTTAAGAAAATACTGTGCACTGTCCCTTATGAATGAATTCTTAGGCTGCATGATACTTTCCAAATATATCACAACAATTTTATGACCTGTGTCCTTTTGTAATCTCTGCATCATTAAAAAGACTAATCGTGGGTCTGCTGGAGTTTTTAATGAAGCCATAAGTGTCAGCACTTCCTTACTTAGCCACTAGACTTTGTGAAAACCAACAAAAAAGTAAGAAAAATACAGTAAAAACCACCTAAAGTGATCACATCTGTCCCAGTCAAATTGATCATTTTAAGGAGATGATTATTATAACCAAGTTTGTTGTTCTTCTTCATTTCTCACACATAATACCATTCAACTTGCATTTATCATTTATTGCTGTTGCATGGTTTTATTATTTACAGATCTTTATTGATGGTTAAAATACAGGACAGCCTTTTATTCACCAAGGGCAACATGAACTATCTTTTTTTTCCTGAGACTGTTGCAGTGCCTGGTCACAAAGGCCGATTGCTTGGCCTCCGTCACTGCTCTTTGTAGCTTCTTTTAAGAATCGCTTCTCCAACCTTCACACTCGATGTGAAAACCTTGCATACATCATAAAGTTTTGAAGTGACTTGGCACCAAAGCACCTGAACTTTTGCTCTTCTCTTTTCCCTTACAGATGACATTTTCCGCCAGTCCCTACTCCGACCCGGTCCAGGTCCAGACAAGTATGGCTCAGGGGATGGAGCAGCCGGAAATGTTGTGGGTTATGGGCCCAGTGCTGGCCGTGGTCCTCATCATCATCATCGTCATCGCCATCCTGCTCTTCAAGAAGTAAGAAGCATTGCTCAGTCATTCTTGTGTGTTTGCGTGAGGTGGAACTGCAGTGACACTTCCGATTGTAGGTTTCTTTTGGTTGCATCAGGAATGGTAATGCAACATGCTCCTCTCTGCCATTTGCACCCGGCTGCTCACAGACCAAACTGTAACATCCAATTTCCTTAGCATAATATACAGTGTAACAGGAAAGGAACCGAAAGCGGATTGATTTGTCTTTCAGAAAAATCCTCATTTCCCCCCAAAAGAATTTGGCCCAGTTGGCTGTTTTTAACAGTACTATGTGAAGTGTCAGTTGAAATGGCAGCTGACATTGCCTCCCTAATGAAAAGCACAGCTTGGCTGTCAAAAACCCTTAGCTGGGAGTGAGAAATGTGTTTTGGCCAACACCATTGGTCATTTCAAATAAGAAACAGAAGGCTGCAACAGAGGGCTTAACTAAAAGCTCAGTCAATATCTTTTAAAAGCACTTAAGCTGCCCCTGTGCAGCACACCGTGCAAACACACAGGCACATAAGGTGCCGGGGAGGAACAATTTAATGTATAATGACACAACTAGTGCTGAAACGACTAGTCGATTAGTCGGTCTGCAGCTAGTTGTATATTGATTAATCAATTTAGGTGATTTATCTGATAAAATTTCAAAACCAGGCTGTTCTGCCACTAAGAAACCATTCTGTTAGCTTCTTTTATTGTTTGTATATCTTTGTAAAATGATTATCTAGAGATAGTTTGACAACACTTTGAGCTGTATAGAATATAGAAAATAAAAAACTATCATTATAAGTAATCACTATAAAATAATACTTAGTCGGAGTGCTACGTACAACTGGCCTGTCATTACAATTGTTAGTATTAAACAGTGGTTTGTTTTATAGTAGGGGGCACAATAATAACAATAATAATGTGGTTTGGATACCATTTAGATGGGAATGTATAGTCCACAAGTGATTATTTAGCACATTGGGCTTCTCCCTGATTAAGTCCCTCCACCATATCTTGCCCTGATGGCTCTATAATAAATTCTCTGTTTCAAATCATACCAATTCTCCAACCTGCCTTCCACAGCCTCGCAGGCTGCCGTGTGGCTGCCGTCTCCAGCAGCCTTAGAAAAGTGGCTGGTTAATAATAGGCCTTGAGACAGCTCACTGCTGAGTAGCACGTCCTCTGTCTGGAAGCCCTTTCTCTGTGTAGACACAGATCGACAGGAGGGACTGTGGGGAGGTGGCTGTGTGCCCTTTTTACTTTGGACTGGCAGTAAATGTGCTAAGGAATAATAACGCCCCTAGCTCGGGGTTGTTATTGCTACCTGCATATTCGCCAAGACCAACACCAGCAGTGAACAATGATGAGGCTATTCTCAAAAAAGGTCCCCAGCAAGCGTTAAGATAACTTTAATGCTGTGCTTTCGAGGTGTGGTTTACACTTATGGAACAGCTGGATCTCTTCTGTTTTTCAAAGTAAAGTCGGAGCGAACATAGTTTTGGGTTTTTATGGATACAATTTACATATTAACACCCCCTTCTTTTTGCCTTCTGTGAATGCAGCAAACAGGAAAGGTGGGTACTGTCACCATTACATCCGTCATGACTTCATCTCCCACCACCCAAGTTCTGTTCATTTGTATCGTATAACTGTTGTCTTCATCCACTCTGAAGGGTTGCAGGGTCAGTTTCCTCTCACCTCCAATTGGCATTGAACAAAAAAAATCAACTCAAATAGGAAAAAAAAAGAAGAAGCTTTCAAATTGGTGTGTCTAGTCTGATTTGTTCAGTTTTACAGGACTCAAAAGACACGAGGGGCAGCAGACTCTGCAGCCCTTGATCACCGGGGTCAAAGGAACCCCCAGGTCACTTTGGTGTACCAGTGCATGTTCCACATCAAGTGCAAGTGTCCCTCCTCAGATCGTCCTGTCTGCCATGGTTTGTCTCTGTGCTGTGTTTCATTATCCAGCCAGTGTCAGCGTGCCCCTTCAGGATCGGCCCCATCTGAATATGCCAAGGCATCACCTGCTGTTGAATGGGCCATTGTGAAGTAAATGCCAGACAGGGAAACTGCTGAAAAAGAAATGTTCCCATCTTTAAAGCTGACATTTTCCACCGAGACCTATTCCTCCACTTTTTCCCCCCTCTCCCTGCTTCCTCGTGGCAGGAGTCTCAACAAAGGGCCCTGTTCTACCCTCATTAAGTGCACCCTGTACTGCACACACACACACACTTACACTGTGTGCGTGTGTGCAGTACAGGGTGTGTGTGTGTGTGTGTGTGTGTGCTTACATTCTCACACGTCTTAACCCTCACATTGAGCCCGAGATGAATAACCCCATTCAGATTGCTGCCATGTTTACTTTAGCCCAGCACTGAAGTGTCATGTAGATTGGTATCTGATTGGGTCAGAGGGAGTGATGAGGGGTGTGGAGAACAGATCACACATGGCCAACTCCTTCACCCCTTCCCCCAGCAGCAGCAGCAGTGATCTCTGGGAAAACCGGATACAGTCTGGCTCAGCTCTCTCGGCTGAAGAGGAAAAGATGCTTGTCGTAGATTAGCCGTCACGCTGCTAGCATTAGCTTAAGCCCCCGCAGCATAAGATAACAGGTGGCGGTGAGGCCCAAGCCCCGGCGCCTGAGGTGGACCGGGGGCAAGGCTATGTGTGTGTGTGTGTGTGTGTGTGTGTGCACCGACAGCTTTATGTATTCTCACCACGCCGGGCATCAACAGAAGGCCCTGCTCCTGCCTAAAACCCACGCTCGCCACTTGCAAATGGAGTGCAATGAGATGTGAAATTTCCACAGGGCGCCCTGATGCTTCCTCACGCCCATTTCCATTTCAGTCAGGAGGATTGTGGGTCTGCAGCTGTATCTGTGTGTGAGTGTGTGGGATTGCGAAAAGTGAGTGAGCTGGGTAAGCCTACATCTGTGTGCCTGTTTGTGCGCGTATGTCAACAGATGCTGGCTGTCTGAACGTTCAAATACAGGCAGGCTCAGTTTTTCTGCCCGTCTCTCCGCCTGATGGACAAAGCCACGGTCGACCGAGCTGAGCCAGTCCGAGCCGTGCTGTTCTCTGCTACGCTAGACTCAGTTAGGCCAGGCCTGGCAGCGCAGGTGCTGCCGAGCTGGTCTAATTACCCAGTGTTGTGCCACCCAGCTGATGAGCTAATTACAGCATCCGCCTGTTTTCCTCTCAATCTGGAAAGCCAGTAAACACAATGTGTTGTTAGCACACACACACAGCAGTGAAAATCACACATTTAAATCTTTGCTACACACAAACACACACCGTCATGTACACATACCCACACAGCAGCTGTCACCTATCCAGCGGCAAGCAAACCCAACCTAGCCCACTCCAGGAAAATGATGGCGTTGCTTCAAACACATTAAACTCCAGTTGGCTAACTAATGGGGGTAATGCCCTGGTACCTATTGTCTTTTGAATTGCTGTCCTCAGCTCGAGTTTTGAAAACTATTAACAATGCCTCTCACCTCATCGAGTTTGCAATACAGCGAAAATACAGGCGTGTCATTGTATTTTCCTGCTCATATAGAAGTATGTGGTTTGTCTCGGAGAGATGATGTGATTAACGCCGCGCTGTCTGTTTGTGCCACCTCAGGAAGCGAGCGTCACCCCTGCCCAAAGACGAGCACTCAGGCGGGGTGAAAGACTCCCTGCTGGCCAACTCCTCCGACCCCGTGGAGATGAGGAGACTCAACTACCAGACCCCAGGTAATAAATAATGACCACAATAATACATGAAGCAACTTATGGGAAAGTTTTCTGTGTTTATCTCTCAGCCCTCAAGAAAGGAGCTTACGCTGCGTTTGTGTTGTATAGTTTCAAGGTTGTTCATGCAATTTAAATACTGTGCAATGACAATAAATAACCATATACATTAGTTTGTGTTGTATAACAGTTGAAGACCTTGATGTAAGATGACCTGATTACTTTTTTTCCAGTCCAAATAACTTAATGGTTGACATGAGTGCCATTTACAAGTCAAAAAGCTAAAATTCACGATTACTCTGATAAGACATGAACACAGAACTGATCTCTGCTTTCTCTCAATAACCTGCATGGTCGCAAACTTAGGAAAGTTTGTTGTGTTGGAAAAGTTTGTGTGAATGTACAAACAGTACCAAGTGTGTGATTTTTAATCAGGGATGAAAAAAATGCAGGATCACTCAACATTTCTTTTTTAAAAAGAAAAAAAGACTTAAAAGTAAATTCTTCCTCATGAGGGTCGTCGTTGCAAAATAAAAATCCTCGCTGACATTCATCAGATGATCCTATCTGCAACACTGATGGAAAATATCTTAAGGTGACTCATAGCTCTAATGGTGTTTCTTAATATCTTTTATTTGCAGACTTTCTTTCCTTCAAATGGTGGATATTGCATTTTTGAAATATTTTTTTCCTCAACTAAACTTAGCAGCTTTTCAGGAAGCAATCTTCATCTACAGTGAACGTCTGCCGTCCATCTTTCTGTGACAGATCTCTTATTTATCAGCGCTTTGTGGCAGGTGTTTGTGCATGAAATTCATGTGTCCTGCTTATATATTTTATTAATCCTCAGGCTGCGTATCTGACCACTTCTCAGAAATAGAAAACAAAAAAAAGAAAATTGGTCAGTAAGAGAAAAATAAACAAATGATGCTCGCCATCATCTCCAGCTCTGGACTGAATCAGTGGAGGGAGGCCGAGTGAATTCAGATTCAATCCACGCGCAGTGCTGATGTGGGGTGGAGGGGGGATGGTTGGGATGTCAGGGTGCCCACCTCAGCATCAGCCTTCTTCCTTTTTCCTCCTGATCTCCTCCCTCCTCCCCCGGCCCTCACTCTTCCTCCTCCTCCTCCTCCTCCTCCTCCTCCCTCCATGAGCTCCTTTCATTCCCCCTAGCTGGTAATGAGTCTTGCTGCCTCTGATGTGAAGGTGAGCCATGCAGAGGGAACAATGGAGCTGAGAGAAAATGTCAACCCTGGCGCACACGCATATGTGCGAGTTTCTGTGTGTTTTTCCTCTCTGTGTGTGTGTGTGTGTGTGTGTGTGTGTGTGTGCGTCCCTTCTCACGGGTTATTAAAGATCTTATTCGCCGTACACACACACACACACACACACACACACATACAGACAGCCCCTTTGAACCCCTGCAGAGGAATTAAACAGTGCCGCCGCTCGAAAAGAGCCCTGTTCTCCCATCCTCCCACTCCTCCTCTTTCCTCTTTGTCTTCCATTTCCCCCTGTAGGGTAATCTCTCTCTTTCTCTCTCTCTCTCTCTCTCTCTCTCTCTCTCTCCCCTGTACGTCAACATTTATCTCCTTCTTTCTCTCTCTCTTTCTCTCTCTCTCTTCCCACCTCGCTGTTTTCCTTCAAGAGTGGTGATTATCAAAAATCGCCAAGGCTGCGTCTAGCTCGTGACACCACGTGAGATTCCGGGTCTAAGCTGAGTGAATATTGAACAGCCAGCTCCTCCGTCCCCCTCGCTCTCTTTCTCTCTCTTTGATTCGCCCACAGCAGGTGAACGTTCCTGCCCTGATTCTGATTGTCGTTAAGTGGTCTAGCCGATTGCGGCTCATGTATCCAGCATGTTGGTTTGTTAAACAGACCTCGGCTGTACCTTTTTAGCACTCCAACAGCAGGCATGTGGTTCTGTGAGAAACCAACCTGATTCAGATCGTGTTTGCAAATACTCAGCCCAGATCACTTGTGTTTGACACGCTGATAAAAACATGTTGTGTCATTTACTGAGTGGTGCATTTTACAGTAAGTAGTCCCAGAAGAGTGTATGAAAGGGGATTTCTGATTTAATGCAACTGTGTTTGTGGTTTAAGCATCAATTTGATCAATAATTATTAGATTGTGCTCAAGTTCATTGCTATTATTTGGCAAAATTGTCAAGATTCTCAAATGTCGACATGTTCACAACCTGTCTCATATAATCAAAAATAACTGAGGGCAAAACCTATGACGACTCCACCCAAGTTGCAGTAAAGTTACAGTTTCCTTGAACACATCTGATAAAACATGCAGTGCCCTTTTCCTCAGTGGTGCGGTTTAAACCGAGCAGTCACAGGGGAGTATTTTAAAGTCAAGCTTTGTATGCACTTCTGTTTAACAGCCTAAACTACACGACTTGAATTGTCCTGAGAAGGCAAACACCACCCGCCGCGCACTCCAACTAGCTTGAAAGGTTATTTGCAGATACTGTTTGGCCCTGGTCTGATCCTGAGCCATCTCCATTGATCGAGTGTTCTTCTTCCTCCCTCCTTCACTCTCCTCTCTCTGCAGGTCCCAGCTCTCATCGCTGCCCCAACACTCCAAGTTAGTCTGCTCTCTCACCTGTTGTGTTATTTCCCACATATGCAGCCTCGTATCCCCCCCTTCCCTCCTCCCCTCTCTCTCTCTCACTCTCTCACTCCTGATCCCATTCCTCTGTTCGATCCCGACAGACATCACAAGCCCACAAGCTTGTAGCTTCTGGTGCTCCAAGGATGCAGCAATGTTGTCTTTTGGCTTTGAACTTCCCACAACACCTTTTCCCTTTTTTTTTTTTTTTTTTGTTTTTTTGTTTTTGTTTCTGTTGTGTCAT
>JAPZDV010000004.1:17825901-17846923 GCA_029814665.1 Acanthurus lineatus | reverse complement strand
TTTTTGTTTTTTTGTTTTTGTTTATGTTGTGTCATTTTTGGTGTGAAAGCAGTGACTGGATGGCTTTCCGGATAGTTTAGCAGTTGAGCAGACAGTCACGCAGTTGCTGTACATTAGCCTTGTTATCTATGGCTTCACTCTCCATTACCCAACAACACGGCTGAACACGCAAGAACACACACACACACACACATGCACACACCCACCGAGGTCCTTCTGTGTGATAGTATTAAATTAGTGTAATTGGTCAGGTCTCATTTTGTGCAGTGGCCATAGTTACCGGCCATTAGCCATTAGCATTACAGCAATAATGAGCTTGCAGCAATCGTTCATCTGAAAGCGTGACCTATGACCTTACAGAGGCGCTCAGCCAAAGGCTCTAATGTTAATATGAATAACTCTTTAAAGTGTCTTTCTGATCTCTGCGTGACTTCAAGGCACTATGTAAGGTTATGATGCTCCGTGTATAACTTTAGAGCCTCTTCATGCGTCGCATACAGTTAACTTTTAACACATAAGGCAAGTTCCCAGCAATCCGTTTAAGCGCAGAGCCTTGCCAAGTTCAGAGGCACAGGGGGAATTTGTGTCGGTAGATTAGCAATAAATCATCCAATAACCCGGTGATGAGAAATCTAGAGAGCGGCAGGGGGGTTGTTGAAATTAATCCAGCCCAAGCGCCCCAGGCTGGGCCGAAAGATAGTCTATTGTTGGGAAAGAGATTTTCAAAGAAATGAGTTTTGGCTGGTGACCAGTCAGTTTTTTTTCTCTCTCTCTCTCTCTCTCTGGGAAGTGACAGTGTGACTGATTTGTAGAGACTTGTGGGTTCTTGCTCTGATCCCACCTCTGTCACCAACTGAGCGTTGTGGAGTCAGAGATGTCTTCCTCCTGCTTTCTTCCAGGAGCATGCTCACTCAGTCACTCATGTGCATTGCTGTGCCAGCCCCACCTCTGTCCTCCTCACTTAGCATGACGATACCACCAAATGTCACCAAATGTCACCAGCCTGTTTCAACTTGTGCGCTCTCTCTTTCTCTGCTCTCTCCTCTCTCCTCTCTCCTCTCTCCTCTCTCTCTCGTTCTCGTCATGCATTGTTGAACAAAGTGCACTCTCCTCACCGTTACACAGCCACCTCATGGTCCCACTGGCAGCTTCACTCACCCTGTGGTCCAACCAGTGTTTGTGTAAGTCCATGTGCATGTCCGATGTGAGGAGCAGCCGGGTCTCACGCTTTTCTCTTTGTCCCTCTCCCCCACCTTCCTGTTCCTGCTCTCCCTCTCCCAGGAATGAGGGAGCACCCGCCCATTCCTGTCATTGACCTGGCCGACCACATAGAGCGACTGAAGGCCAACGACGGCCTGCGATTTTCCCAGGAGTATGAGGTAAGAGCCGTGCAGCGCCGCCGTATCAGCGTGTCTCGCTCTTTCATCCATGTAAATGTGTTTCTTTGTTATGGTATCAGGGAGGAAGTTTGTGTTTATGCCTCTTTGATCCCAAATGCATGTGTTCTAATGGATTATGGAAGACTTCTTTCACAGGCATTCTTCAGTCATTTTTACAACTCTATTACGAATCCCACCAGGAAAACAACACTTACATTAAATACTACAAGATGCTTTTTCACAAAAACTAGCAGGTGGCGAGTTGCTTAAGCAATCTGTGTGAGTCTTAATGTTTCCCCCCAGAATGTTATTTTGCAGGCGCTCTCTCCGATGCGACTCTGCGAGGGATTATCTCTTGTCAGTGTTCTTTCTCTAAAAAAAAATAAGGGAGCAAATTTGCATTTAAAGTGGCACATAGTTTGTTTGGGGACGAAGCGAGGCCAGATGAAGAGAAGAGCCATCCTCGAATACAGAAAAGCCAGAGTTGTCTTTTTCTTTTAATTCGTTTTGATTGTTTGATCTGTGTCGTCGAATCAGATCAGCTCCTCACATTGATGGATGCAACGTGGCTGTTGGAGGGATTAGAAATTTTATTGGTGTGCAGGTTGTTTTTTTTTTTTTACGGTAACCCCAGAGGTTATGTAATTGCTTCTGTCTGTTTGTGACCAGCATATGTTGCTTCAGCATGAAATATTATGTGCAATTTCTCACAGAGAGAAACAACAAATTTATTTTGGTGACCTCTTGATCTTTCCCTGAGCAACACCAGGAGCCCAAACTTCGGCCAACATGATCTGCACTGTCCACTGTTTACTGTGAAAATAACATCTTTTTTCATAACCTTATATAACCGCTCTATTATCTACCCGGTAGTTTTGCCCACGTTAAAAAAAAAATAACATTTAGAACCATTTTACAGTGTTGTAGTCAACAAAAAAATGTATTTAATCAGATCCCATAAATGATTTTTGCTCATTTGTAGCATCCAAAGCTAAAACTAGCACACTCTAATACAATAATAAATAAATCCAACCTTTAAGAAGATTATTTTGTTATATTTTTGTTAAAACTTTTATAGTTGTTGATGCAACTTTTCAGCCAATGTGTTGCAGCTGAACTGTATTGCATCATACTTAAAGATGTTTTTGAAATTTTGTCAAGCCCTTTATATCGAGAGCAGACGAAAGCAAATAAAAAAAAGTATGCAGACATATAAAAATCTGTAAGGAGCCATTTTAATGACAAAATATACAGTCATTATATGTTTGAGTGCAAAGTTGTGCACTTTTTAACTATTTATGATTCCAGTAGAGGCTTTTTTTTCTGGTTCACAGTGAAATTAACAGCTAACTGGGGAGATAATTAGGCCTTCGTAAAAATCTGCACTCAATTAAGTGTTTTTTTGTGTTTGCTGCGCGCCTCTCTAACACATCGCCCTCCCAGCCTGTTGAGTTAGCGTAAACGAATCAAGCCAGAGAAGTGGCTTGTACGACTGCAGGCAACCGGCCCGGTCTCATTCCCTTTCCGCACCATTCCAAGCCAGGGAAGACCCCCTCCGTGGCCCGGCAGATGGCCACGCAGCTCTGTGCCAGCCAAGACACTGTGGCAGAGCTCATGGCGCTTTGTCACAGTCACGTTCGCCGGCTGCTCCCGTCGCGCCTTACCCCAAGGCACGGAATTTGTAGAGGCTTCGCCACTTCTTCTCCCTGACGTTTTAGGCGTCCTGACACTTCCTTTAGCACCAACGCCAGTCCGCATCACACTGAGCGATGAGCACACTGGGTAATGAGCTGAATTTGTCAATCAGGCACGCTGCAGTTTCCCCCCCCCGACAAGTCTTTTTTTTTATCGCAGGAAGCAATATCACGCCACAATCGTCATATCATCATTATGTTCATTTGAAAGCTTTTCCAGTGTGTCAGCAGGAAAAAAACCTCGGGCGTTTGCTTCTCACCTTTTTCAAACCACCTCTACCTAACATGTTTGCTAGTTGTCATCAGTCTAGTGAGCCTACTGTGTTCTCTAAACTCTCAAATAGATATGGCATGTTTTGACTGCAAATGAAATCTTTCTCTGCGTTCTGGCGGGTGCGGACAGAGAAATTGGCAGTGCTGCACTCATCAGCAGCAATATGCCTGCACTCACATGACTCTCGCTGCTGAGCAATTTGGAGCCACAGTAAAAGATTTTTTGCATACGAGTGCTCCATATTTTCCATATCCTGTTCAAAAACAAATGGCATGTATATGATTTTCTCAGGAAATCAACTTAGAGTCTAAAATAGCTTGTGTGTAACTTTAATGATTTCTACCTGCGTAGCTGCTACTTTAAATCAAAAAAGAACATTGTAAGATTTGAAAATCAATCTTATACATGTGGCTCCCAAATTAACCAAAGATGTTTTTCTTGTCACTTTATTGCCCAGAATCCAAATCTGCACTCTTTTCCGGTCTCCGCTCTGCATCATTTTTATATCTTTTACCCATATTATGTTCAAGCTGTCACGTTTTGACATGAAATAACCTCTAATAATCACATCGGTGCTTCATCCACATTAAGTAAGTGAAGGCATTTGGAAATGTGTTGTCCTGACTTCTGCTGGATTTACGTGGCGAAAGGTCTGGAGAGTTGGCGGACATGGTTCCGGTGTGAGCTGAGGCGGATCGATGCAGAATAACAAGAGACTCTGTGACATTATCGAGCCGAGGGATGGGAGGCCGTCACATATCTTCCCAGATAAATATGTATGCAGTCTACTGTCGTCTTAGCCCGAGAGACAAATGACATAAGAAAGGGTTAGAAGCAAAGAGAGTAGCTGAAAGGGAGAGGGTGAAACAAAAATACAAGATGGGAAAGGGAACAGAAATAGACAATGAGAAAGTGAAGGAGGACGGAGGATGAGAGGAATCATGGTTACCACAAGAAGTCATGCATGTGACTTCTCAGAATGAAGTAATTCAATAGGACCATCGTGGAGGAAGAAGATGAGTGTTCGCGGTTGCCTGCAAAGCTTCAGCGAAAAAAAAAAAAGAAAAAAAAACCTTTACTCATTTCCCAGCTAAAATGAACATTCTCGTCCTGTTGGGTTTGGAAATTGGAGGGATATGTCGTCTCTCTTGGCTTAATCCAAAACATTAGCATTCTAGGCATCAAATGTCATGCAAATAATCAACCTGTTCATGTACCAACAGTAGCTGCAGTGTAGCGAACAGTATGATAGCTTGTGTCTGCACAATCTCCTCCACAGTATAAAACCACTTACCCGTAGCACTCCACTGTGGCTTTTCAAGAGACATGATGCTGCTATATGTTCCATTTAAAGGCTTTGTAGTTCATAGTATACCTGGCGACAGAGGACAGTGGGGTAATTTTGCACTGTTCCTGTACGCTCCTGTCTTGTTGCATTTTATCCTTGTGGTCCTCTTGAGCCTCCTTTTGTGCTTTTGTTTTCATCCCTTCACTTCCTTCATCCTGTGTCTCTCTCTCTCTCTTTTTCCACTCTCACATAATCTTTTTTTTTTCTGCCCTCTCTCACAGTCCATTGATCCAGGCCAGCAGTTTACCTGGGAGAACTCCAACATGGAAGTCAACAAGCCAAAGAATCGCTATGCAAACGTCATTGCCTATGACCACTCCAGAGTGGTGCTCACCTCTGTTGATGGTAAGAGCTCGAGTAACCACTTAACCCCTCAGTTAGCCATTGACTGAGGCTGTCAGACCTCCTCACAAGTACAAAGGACAGTCTGTTTGCCTGCAGCTGCTGCTTTAGAAATCCCCACTTTTAAACATAAAGCACGTATAACTTTTTTTTTTTAATATAGAGTGATCATAACAGGACTGGAGGACTGGAAAGTGCCATGCATCATAGATGACTGACAGAAGCAGATTGTCTTTGTACAATTCGTGTTGCATTTTGATTAAAATGATTCAGATCTCAAGTTGGTCTCTGTTTCTCAGTAACCTCATTAGATATCGTATCAAATATTAGATCATGCTCTAAAGTCTGCTTTATGTCTTCGTCACAGCCGTTCCTGGCAGCGACTACATTAATGCCAACTACATTGACGGCTACAGGAAGCAGAATGCCTACATCGCCACGCAGGGGCCACTTCCAGAGACCCTGAGCGACTTCTGGAGGATGGTGTGGGAACAAAGATCCAGCACCATCGTCATGATGACAAGACTGGAGGAGAAGTCAAGGGTAAGGAGAGACACACAGTAAAACTCTGAGAAATTCATTAATTAACATGTTTATACTCTAAGATTTTATTATGTCCACCATCGTTTGTTAAAGACAAACATGTTGGCTAGATTACTTCATATTATTTAGCTGGGAAATAACAGTAATTAATAATAATTTATAATGAAAAACAAGTAAAAAGACAGGCCAGAAACACTCGTGAACTGTCTTGAAGACATATTTGCTTGTTATTGTTCAATAGAAGGTTTAAGGTGATGTCACTCTTTATTTGAAACTGCACTGTTTACAACAACCTTGTTACCAACTACTGAGCAAGTGGCTGCTATTACTGAAAAGAGCTGCACTATCGGGAGGAAATCAAATGACTGTCTTTTAAAACTGAGTGTCATTTAAGTCAATAATACGACAACAGACCAAAGAGTCGGTGTTTGAAGGTTGAAATGTGGTCAGAAATGGAGTTTCCTCATATATATATATATATATATATATACTGGATGTATATATTTAACTTGACACAGGGGGAAGTAACAGTACTCCATAGAAAGCCTTAAGGCATATAGACGCCTGGTCCCACTTTAAAGCAGGATTTGTCAGCCTGATCAAAGTCTCGAGGACTTCAAAGGGTATTTTGGTTGTCTGTGGACAGTATCGCTTCATGTTGCTTCACTTCTCCTGAGTCTTCAATATCTGAAAACTTCTGCATGAAGTCCTTTTGAATCTGTTTGTAGAAGCAAAAAACTGCACAACAAGCTTTTTAACATTTCCCATCTTCCCTCCTTTGGTTTGTTTTAAACTCTGCCTCGCAACCTTGCATATGATGACAACACGTGCGTAGCTTATCCTGAAAATAAGCAATATTTTGAGCTAAATTCTGTACATGCACAGTGTGGTTACATTTAGATTGTCTCAACAATGCTAATTCTGTTTCATTCATTATTTAGAAACAGCTCCGAGACTTCACTACTTGATTACTCCATATTTATTTTTGCAACACCATGCCAAGGTTTCAAAGACGCAGAGTGTCTCATTTGCGTTGCTCTTTCTGATTTGGCTCTCGAAAGCCACGGCACCCTAATGAAAACTCTGAAGTTGGAGTTAAGAGGATTGTCACCCAGCAACACCCGTGTGCTCCTAAAAATACATTCAAGATAATAAAAGCAAAAAAGAAAAAAAAAAAGAAAAGGAGCACACGGGCAACTTGAGATTGAAAACTGGGATGGGTTTATTTAATTACCATCACAAAATCATGCTCATGAATCCCTTGGAGGAAATAAATCAGCGTGGAGCTCTGCCAGTATGTGGTGCTTTATTAGTGTGTGCATACGGTGCCCTAATGAAAGAGAGTCCCCAGACTATGGACTGGGAGTAAAAGGGATTGTAAATGAGAGAGTTCATTTCCAAAATCCTAGACATTGATTTTTTCGGGAGGGGGATTTAAGGGGGGACATCATTACCTGAAGCTCAGTTCATTATTCAGCATCTATGGGGGGTAGGGGGTCTGTTAAAAAAAAAAAAAAAAAAAAAAAGCAATTGTTTTGTCAAGCAAAGACCCAAATGATTTACCATCATTCAAAACGTGGCATCATTTAATTTCGAGCTATCCGTGCAATCAATCATTTAGGCAAATCGCGGGCGCTTTATGTCTGTTGAGAACAGAGTTGGTTTGCTTATACCTCGGAGGATATGTGCAGCGTCTGATAGGATTATTTTTATTACACATTCAGTCGATGTCAGCGAGGATAAACACATCCTAGCAGATACCTTTCTATAGATTAAGTGTGTCTGAGTGGCAATAACAGAGCTCTGTGACAGATGACCATGCTCTCCTGCTTTGATCTCACACTCACAACCACACAGGAAGAAAGTCGTGGAAACACCACAACACCAGGAACATAAAAGGGAAATGAAACAGCCTCTCAGCTTCACTCCACATCCTACATGTTTGAGAACCAGTGTAGAGATGCAGGGAACCGAACCCATCTTTCATCAGTGGAACTTGAAACATTTTTTTGCCCACTTATGTCAGCATACATTGAAATCTTTAATAAAACATTCTCAAATAAAGTGAAGGGAGTTGAGTAATTTAGGGTGTTTTCAATGCATCCTTAACCGTCACAGAAAGCATGTACAGTTTTTATCTGCATTGCTGACTTGAAAGAATTTTACATATACAGTATATATTAATGTCAGCTGCTCAAGAAACATCTTTTTCTGTTTAAATAGTCTTTGACGATGTGTTTAAATCAGAATTACAACCTCTGCAGAACAGTAAATGTTTGGTTTAAGGACAATCAGCAGTACATATGTATGTCCGTTACAATTTCCAAATGACTTTTTCCGATGCAGAAAACTAAAAGCAAACTAAACTGATTAAACTGCCTCTGCATCCGTCCGGAAAAACCACATTATTTAATGCAACATTTTAAAAAAAAAGAGCAACACAAAAGGCTGGCTGCACTCCTGATTAGAGACATGGCACTGCTGCATTTTAAATCATTTATCTTGTAGTTTGTCCATCTCCTTTGCATAAATACACATCCTCTTTTTTTTTGTTGTGTTTTTTTTTGTCTGTTTCCCTCTCACATACACAGAGACATACACATATGGTGAGTGAGTCAACCTCCCACCACCCAGCCAGACTGATGTCTCATGCCAAACAGAGCAGGAGCTTGACAAATATGATGAGATCCGGCAGCAGGCGAATTTCAGCTTCCTCTAGCACTATCATTACTAGTTAGTAAAACCCTAAAAGGTCAGGACTTGAAATGAGACCAGAGGTATTACTCACTTGTGTGCATATGTGTGTGTGTGTGTGTGTGTATGTGTGTGCATAAGTGTGTGTCTCTAGATTAGAGGCCTGTGTCCTCTGCAAAAGGCCAGGTGGCAACATGTGAGAAGCAAAGTTCAAAGCAGAAGCAGATGACAGTGAAATGTGTGGTCTGTGTGTGTGTGTGTGTTTGTGGGTATCAGTTTATGTGTGTGTGAGTGTGTGTGTGTGTGTTTGCAAGGGAGAATATGCCACCCAACCTCAGACAGCAGAGAGATATTCATTACAGCGGTGACTGCTAATCCATATGTTTGTACTGCAAGTGGTTTCCCATCATTCAATTGAGTTTCTCCTGCGAGGTCTTACCTCTGCCTCTGAATGGGAGCTGTCACCAGGGGGAGGCGAAATGTGAGGGGGTTGAATTTTAGCGCATTTTGTTTGTCGATTTGTACCAGCTCGCCGAGGCAGCATAGGTGCTCCTAAATGTCAGCTCGGCACTGCGGTATCAATATGATTAGCTTACTGGCGCCACATCTCTGTCTCTCATGTTATTCAGATCAATAGGGGAAGTCCAAGTCCCTGCTTTTCTGACATGAAAACAAGAGTAACATTTTACTCACTTTCTGTGGATAAAAAGAGAGTTTACACTCTCGTAGACCTTCTTAAAAAAAGACCACTTGACCCACAAACACTTGCATTTTTTTACCCTCAGCTAATGTTATTATTCATAGAGCCTTCTCATTGAAAATGAGCTCAGCTTCTAGTTAAAGACACACGGTGGGTGGAAGAAATAATAATTTTTTTTTTAAATGTAGCCTACAAATCATGAATACATGTCACAAGCTTCTCCGGTTCTTCTAAACAAGGTTGAATTCCAAAAAACATCCAATGAGATTCGACTGTGAGCCCGGAGCGAGAGACCATGCAGCAGGCTTTGCCCAGTGTTTAGATAATGATGTGACTCACCGCCTCTTTAAAATCTCAGACATTGTGAACAACTATTAGATTAGGTGTTATGAAAATCAAATGAGGCATGATTGTGCAACCGCGTGGCCTATTTTTTAATACAAAATTATTCAGAAGTAGTTGAAGATATATTTGCCTTATTTTTTTTTCACTGTTTGAAAAACCCAAGTTGTGACTTTTGTTAATGTGATGAGAAGGCGTTCATGTGAATGTTTGAGTGAAGAATAATTCTGCCAAAGTCATTTTTTTGTTGTTGTTGTTGCAATGTAATGCCAACTGAGTCGTACCAAAGACAGAAAACAGAGTGAAAAATAGTGGCAAAGGCCAGTCAGATACATAGACTGAAGCGAAGCCCCCTCTGTGTGAGTGTTTGGAGGGTCTTTAGCATCATCCACAATAAAGTTTGTTGTGTGCACATATGGAGCCAGGTGGCCGAACCTGCTGTCCCCCTCACGACAGGCGAGAACGGGCTTTTAGACACATCTCCCTCCACGATGCAGCGCCCAATCATTGCAGAAGTGTCAAAAGCGTACATTACAAAGGGGCTGCGAAACACCTGACAATTAGCTAATTGAAAATGATCACAGGCTGGTAAAAGACAAAGTGGGCTTTTTAATGCCCTTTTGAAGCCTGCTTCAAATGCAGACACACATGGATGCGCATGCTCATTTTCGCTCGAGCTCATTTTTTCTTTTTTTTTTTTGTCGGAGGTGCAGGAGCTGACTGTGAGTCTTCAGTTTTTAATTAGACAGTGGACAAAGCCTTTGATCTGACCTCTCTAATGTTCCTTCCTTGTTAATCAGTGTGATCCTACAAGCTTCCCTCCAGCCTCGCCGTGGATGTTAGCGGCACTTTCACTCCTGACAGTGTGCCCTCTCTCTTGCTCTGCCAGGTGAAGTGTGACCAGTATTGGCCGTCGCGAGGAACAGAAACCTATGGGATGATCCAGGTCACCATGCTGGACACCGTGGAGTTAGCCACTTACAGCGTCCGTACTTTCGCCCTCTACAAGGTACGGTGCTGTCTTTCTCATTTGCAGTTAACCATATAGCGGGACGTGCTCATGAAGGACATGTTCCCAGCAGATAATTGCAGTTCATCATTACTGGGGTCACAATTTAAAATGTAATTTCTTATTTTTCTGAAGACAGATAAAGGCTATTACCACCAGACTCTTTTTTTTCAGGGCTGTAATTGGTTTTTAACATCCAAGATTTGTCTCTTGTTCTCTAAAAGGCAATAAAAGATTGCAGTTTTTCACTTTGATTCATGTGCTTCAGTGCCATGACGATGTGAGTGATGTCTCGTCCTTTATTTCTCCTCTGGCCGCTCTTTTTTTCATCAGTTATTTATAATTTTTTAATATTATTAGAATTCCTAATTAAATGCTGCTCTCACCAGCTGAAGCAGTTTAGTTTCAAAGAGGGATGGTGACAATGCCAAGAAACCATCCTGAGAAACTGCTGGAGTGCGATTCCCAAATTACACACATTATCTGCACCTACAATTGCTGTATGATCGCTGACTTAAAGCAGAGCACATTATGTGCTGCTGTCAAAGTAATAGCTCTCGAGACCTTTACTTAAAATAGCTGCCTTTCTGACAGCAAAATCATTTGTGCTTGAATTCTATAGATTTCTATAGAATTCAAGCTTCCTTTCATCAACAGTCTGACCTTAAACTCTTCAAAACATCTTTTTTTTTCCCCCAGTGTGGCAAGTTTCTCTTTACTATGTCACTTTATTCAAGTCTAAACTTTAACCCCCACTAACTTACCGACTCTTCTTCAGAACGGTTCGAGTGAAAAAAGGGAGGTGAGACAGTTCCAGTTCATGGCCTGGCCAGACCACGGGGTGCCAGAGTACCCCACCCCCATCCTGGCCTTCCTGCGGCGGGTTAAGGCCTGCAATCCTCCGGACGCGGGGCCCATGGTGGTCCACTGCAGGTGGGTGTAGATGCCAACCAGCTCAGAATGCGTGCACACACTGAAACAAAATGCTCATTTACACCATCACATGTTTTGTTTCAAGGCTCGTTTCTTTGTTTCCCGGATTCAAAGCAGTGGTTAGGACAGTGTGTGTTTTTTATCAAAGATTAGTGCCAGTACACAGTAAAGAGAACCACATGCAGCAGAGATGTTGAAATCCTGTTTTTTTGGAGTCAATACTTTTTTTCTTCTCATGAATTTGGCTCAATAAATCTGAGCTGTGTGTGTTCCAGCCACTCAAAGCCTCTCAGTATGCCTCTGCAATCACAAACTTTGTTCACAATCTGCAGCAAAAATGTCATCATGGTCCAGCTCTCGTGTTAGAGGGAGTAAATCAACTAACCTGGAAAGCACAGTGTCCTGTTTTCATAGAGGAGAACATACTGTAATAGAACTGGAAAACTATGCATATAAATGCATCAGGAATGAATTTCTACATCTTTGTTGACAACGTTCAGTTAAACATTTCCATGCAATCTTAACCTTCTCCATTGTTAAGTTGCACAAATCCACGCAGGAGTAGTCGTGCATTAAGTGTGCACACAGCAAAAGAGACTGAAGGTTCACATTCTCATGTGAAAGCTGGCACAATGTAAAACATCACTCTTTCGTATGATTAATCCTCTTGGTCGACGTCTTAACTCAGTGCTGTTACGATTAGCTACTTTATAAAGGCTTTAGATTTCCAGTTCAGCGCTGATAACCTTCACCGGTGTGTCGATCTCTTATACAGAGTAAACAGTCATGAGAGAGTTATCTGTGATATACAGTGAAGCATTAAGTTATTTAACCCTCCCCTCTCTCTGTGTCTCCCTCCATCAGTGCGGGCGTGGGCAGAACCGGCTGCTTCATCGTGATTGATGCCATGCTGGAGCGCATGAAGCACGAGAAGTCCGTAGACATCTACGGCCATGTGACGTGCATGCGTGCCCAGAGGAACTACATGGTCCAGACCGAAGACCAGTACATCTTCATCCACGAAGCCCTGCTGGAGGCCGCCACCTGCGGGAACACGGAGGTGCCGGCACGCAACCTGTACGCCCACATCCAGAAACTCACCCAGCCCCCACCCGGCGAGACAGTTACTGCCATGGAGTTGGAGTTCAAGGTAACTGATGAGCGCTCATCTCCGAGGACTTTGACTTAAAGCTCTTTTTGAAGACTTTTTCAGTGTTAGAAATTAACTTTTACTTTCTGCCAATGCTGTGCTTGACCTCTTCAGGGTGTAACAAAGAATTTACTTTAAAAAAAGGCTTTTTTTAACCGGTTTTCTGATAAATACTGCTCTAAGTAGTTTGCAGGAGTGACCTTGTAAAACTTTGCAGGATGTGAAGTGGGTTTTTGTTAATAATTAACAGAATTTTAAAAAATATTGTCACCATTCTGCATGTGTGTCTGAGTCGCATCTTATCCAGAAGCATCAGGTCATCAAAAAGGGATTAAAGGCGTCAGATTGCAGTTGCAAAGTCTGACCTTTTGTCCAGGGCGTCGCTGTTTTACAGAGTGTTCATAAAGAAGATTCAGGCTGTTTGAAATAATTGATTCACCAAATGAGCCACTGCACAGGAATTCATCTGAGTCACTCTGGTGCTGAGAAGACCCCGCAGCTACAGCAACATCACATGCTTAAGGGATAAACGGACCGAGAAAACACACACAAAAACAGAAACACAGTGACACACATACACGTGGAAAAAAAAAAACACAGAATATCTGACACTCGCACATACACACAGCTGGTGTTCAAGGTGACTTGCAATCACACGCACACCTTCTGTCAATAGCCATCGACTGTGATGTTATTACACACTTTCCTCCCAGTGCGGCTCTGCCATTAGCCCTCTTATGACCATGATCCATTCTGTTTGAAGTGATAATAGCATCTACACTCCTGCCAAAGACTGAGAATGAAAGAGTGAGAGAATGATTGTGGCGTATGTGGGGGCCACAGCCCCCATGCCCACACAGTCTGGCTGCAGCACACACACACACACACACACACAAAAATTATCCTTGAGTGCCGTGACTGTCCACACACACGCACACTCCTGTGCTGTCCATCTGTGCTCTGTCCACTGCCAGCAGCTCTGAGCTTCTCATGGCTGCATCTCAGGGAATCCAAGAGAGACGAGTCCACTGCAGGCACTTCTACCTGCCAGCACAACTTCTTATTCGTCTCGACTGGAAACCTCTAGTCCAAATAGAGACTTTTGACCAGGAAGTGTTTCATACATCTTTGTTTACTGCAGGTCACAAGTCACTAATTTTCTCCTCTCCGTCTCTCTCCACCTCACCTAAAAACAGAGACTGGCCAACTCCAAAGCCCACACGTCACGCTTCATCAGCGCCAACTTGCCCTGCAACAAGTTCAAGAACCGCCTGGTCAACATCATGCCTTTTGAGTCCACCCGCGTCTGCCTGCAGCCCATCCGCGGCGTCGAAGGTTCGGACTACATCAATGCCAGCTGCATCGACGGCTACAGGTCAGCAAAGGACTTTTCAAGCTGAATGCAATGATTGTGAGGTTAAAGTGCTGACTTTGTGCATTAAAGGATGAGGCTGCATTGTTCTTTATTTACCTCACTGTCAACAACTCCCATGAAAAGACCAAAACCGACCAATGCCACACTTCCCTCAGCTCTCCATCCCAGAGCCTATTTGTTCCTAATAAGGATAAAAATCTGTAAAAAATGGTCAGAAATATGTCATAACATCGTTTTAAAGCTTCAGCAGTTTCCCAAAACAACTGGGCACTGCAGTTTTTTAGCAAACTTTACTCAAACAGAAGTACACAGAACATTTTTTGGTAGAATAATATTAGTGACAAATTAATATACATTTCGTGCGTCTGGTTTATAGCATCTTTAATGCCGCCGGAAGTTGAATGTGTTATTAGAATTAAAATAAACTGCACTGTGTTCATTGTTATTAATGAACAAGTCACCCACTACAACAGCATGACTCACTGGTGTTTTTAATAGTTTTTGGACGAAATGGAGCTCCGTGGAACAGAGGAAAAAAGCGTTATCAGGCTTCAGATTCTAATGAATACTTGTTATCAAGATCAGTTTAATAATATTTTTGTCTTTTATGGGATTTTTTCGACACAATGTAACACCAGCCTTATCTTTTTAGGCATGTTTGAGGATGTTCACGTCTAAGGACTTACAGCCCTTTGTTGTATGTAATCCCCTAATTTTGAGACCAGACAGCAGAACAATTAATGTAAACATGCATACATAGCAACCAACAAGTATTAAATCACGTGCTGTGACAACTGAGCAGGTTGGTACAGCCTGGAGGAAAAAAAAGGGGGAAGATGGCTGTAATCCAGTTCCTGGCAGAGCATCCAGTGAAGTTAGCAAGCGTCTGCTGATGTTAATGAGTCACTGACCTCAGACAGACATCGATTAAACAAGACTTGCTAACAAATATTAAATGCAGTGACTAATTAATATTAATGTTAACTCTTTTACTTGCTCTCAGTCTCCTAAAACTGTGCAAAAATTAAACACGGTTCCCCTGAAGTGAATGTAAACACCCATCATCTCTGCACCTGCAGTCATTTTTTTGTGTTGTATTCATCATCCTGGTGGCAACACTCCCTGTCCTAATAACTCCCTGACTGCACTGAAAGTGACAGGTCTGCAGTTGTTTTCTGGCATCAGAGATTGTTACAGGTGTGAAAAATCCAGCAGGTATTGACTGGACAGAAATGTATGGGGGGGGGACTGAGGATGAGTCCTCAATGGGCAGTATCCAGTTGCAAGAATTACTCCCAGCTCCGTCGATGGAGCCATCATCAGCTGAGCAGCTACTTCTTTTATATCGAAGCTACTGCATGTCCTCGTGTGCTGTGTCGGTCCAAATTGCCTCCGAGAGGGAGGAAGATGAAAAGGCAGCCCTCTGTTTTATATCTATATAAGTCCTGGAAGAGACAGACGGCGCTGACACTCTGTGGTTGAAGTGTGCAGCGAGGAAATGGTCCATATGGGCCTCTGCTTCGTACCGGGGCCATGACAGAGGCAACACCTCCGCCCCCACCCTCCCAACTCCCCTCCTCTTTCTCCTGTCTTGTTGATAATGAGAAGTTGCTCTGCAGGGGCCAACCCTCCATTGTTGCTGTGTAAATATTGTAATTGCAGCAAGAGAGTAATGTAATGAAGTGTGTTTTCCAAATCCCTCGCTCTCTTTTTTTTTTCCTCTCCTCTATGTTTTCTGCTCCCCTCTCCCCTCTCCCCCTCGCCTTCCCTTTCCCTCTTTATTTTTACCCCATTTCATCTCTGTCTCTCTGTATTCTCCTCCTTAATCTATCTTTTTCACACCTCTCTCTCCCCTCCCACCCTCTTCTCTCACTCGCCATCTTAATTTCCAATCCAGACATCATGACAAAAGGCAGACACATCCAGGTGGGGACCTGTTGTGTGCACCAGTGGCTCTATGTGATTAAGCTACTTTTTAAAGCCTAGGCATAAATAAAAACTAAACAGGGGCCTCCAGTGCCCTTCACCCCAGCTCCTTCAAGAAAAGCCAATAATATGCTAAGCTAATGAGAGGCGAGCCATTGATTCCAGCTATGCTATCAGGGGCGCGAGCCCTGGATATGCTCCGATGCAGGCTGGAGTTTTAGCATTGTAATGAGGTTGAAATGAAACACTATGTCCTCAAGCACTGCAGTCATGTGGGATGATGCGCAGAGTGCTTTGTGCAGTTTGGCAGCGCACTCATCAGGACACTGTGTGCAGAGAAGTCAGTATTGTGGGATACGGTTTGAATTGTTTTTGTTTTGGCTAGGGGCTGTTTTATGGGGAGGTTACAGGGGTCCACCCTATCAATTTGAAATTTAGCATTCATCCCCCTGCGTAGCTTCCCTTCCTTCTTCTTCCTCCTCTGTTTGTACATTCCCTTTTCCTGCCTTCTTCTTTTCTTCCTCCCCCCCTCCTCCTCTGTTCCTCTCTCTCCTCTCCTCCTCAGCAGTCAGTCCTACTTTGCACTCTGATGACCAGCTGGAAAGAGCAGTGCTCACTCTTTTCATCTCCTCACATTTTCCTCTCCACATCTTCTCCCCCTCTACTTTGTACATCTCCTCTCTCTTACTTTGCATTTCTCTTTCCCCCCGTTTTCATCTTTTTAATTTGATTCCTCACTCTGTTGCCTTCCCCTCCTCGTATGCCATCTTCCTCTCCTCTCTCCACCAATCTGTTGTTTCTTTATTTGTGCGAGCGAAGCCCTGAGCATATTCTAATCTCCCGGTTCCACATTAGTGCCTTGCCTGCAGCACCTTCATTAGTTGTTCAGCCGTGGTTCAGTTTAGTGAGCAACTGAGTGTGTGTGTGTGTGTGTGTGTGAGTGTGTTTCAGTGTGGCGTGCCTGAATATACATGTGAAACTACTGCACGCATACATTGGTACACCTTGATGCTCACATGTGCAGCGAACATGTGAGTGTGTGCGTGCAAGAGGATGCATGCGATATGTTTTTGGGATTGCTCACTCGGGTTTTTGTTGATCGGTGCGCTGCTGCCACCTGCTGTCGAACAATGAAACTGCTCAGCTGGGCCAAAGTCACGTAGGACACCAGCACAGCTCTGGCACCTCAGTGGATGAGCTCATCTCTAGTTTAGTGAGCATATCAAGTGCTCCCTCTCTCTCTCAGTCTGTGTTGTGCTACAGAGAGGAAGAAGAGAGAAGAAACACTGGATTTGTTCGGGCTTTAATAGCTCACTGATGATGATAATAGTTGCTGTAGACAATTTTGCAGTGTTCATTAAATGTATAAAGTCTTTCCAGCGTTATAGTGGAGACATTTTAACAAACAGTACAAGGATAACAAGATCCTACCTGGTCTTTAACTTGCAGCTGAATGCTTTTAAACAGCATATTGTTGTGGGGTCTGTTGCCCTTTCCTACAAGTCATGCTAATGTAGATGCTTTGTATATGAATGTTTACCTAATGGCAAGTGTTGTAGCACAGAAAGCTCTTCTGCAGCTTTAAAATCTATGGAATAAATTTGTTTCTCGAAGTATTTCAGCCATCAGTTATGTCGAATGTGCTAAATTTGGGGTTTTTGTGTCTTTATCAGCCTTTTTTTCTTATTAGCTTAGCACTTCTTTATCAGTTAATCCTTTTCTGCTTTGTGATGCCGGCTGTGAAAGCACCATAAGTTAATAATCTTATGTAATGCTTAATGTCTCCTCTGTGTGGCGTTGTGTCTTCAGACAGCAAAAGGCCTACCTGGCCACGCAGGGCCCGCTGGCAGAGACCACCGAGGACTTCTGGAGGATGCTGTGGGAGCACAACTCCACCATCGTCGTCATGCTCACCAAGCTGCGAGAGATGGGACGGGTGAGACACGAACACACGTCACACACACATCTGCACTGACCATGTGAGCAGATAATAACAGTCTTGGGTCGGTTCAGCTGCAACACACTGCTCAAATATTAATTCATTCCAACTCTGAATAGTAACTTGGGTTGAAAGTTAACTTCCTTATCACCATGACTGGAATGTATCTGAGCCAAAGCTTAGCTGATTATTTCCTTCCTGCCTGACTGCATCATACTTAAGAAAAGGGATGTGTTCAGGTAACCAGGGTGCTTCATTGTTTTGTTGTTTTTCTTAGGCAGAACTTTTACACACTTACTAAGCTACTTACCTTATAAAATTCTTCTATTACAGATTTTAAACTCTGTAAAGTTGAATGGTTTAAAATTTCAACAGAAACCTTTGATGTCTGGGCTCCCACAGCATCACAAACAAGACAAGGAATGAATTTTAAGTGTAGTAGTTTGACATTTTGGGAACATCTATGCGCTTTCTTGCCCAGAGTTACATGAGAAAATCAATATTGCTAACACAGCTGTTCATTGGAAATGAGGCTACAGCCAGGAGACTGTTAGCTTGGCTTAGCTTAGCACAAAAGCTAGTAAAGTGGTGAAGCTTCCAAAGGTCTTTTGTCTTTAGAGAACCTCTGCTGTCAGTAATTAACATTTCCACCTTTGCATAAGGCCATGCTAGCCTGTTTCTAGTTCTTATGCTAAGCTAAGCTAACCAACTGGTGGCTCCAGCTTCATATATGTAAGAGACAGATAGTTTCAATCATCACATTTAACTCTGAGCAACAACAAAGGATAATCGTTTCACTCAAAACTTCAATCTGTGTTGTCACTGAATCAATCGGTGCACTGATCTTGTTTCCAGTTTAATTAAAACTATCATTTCTTGGCTAAGTTTTTTTCTCTGTGATCATGCAGGTGATTGTGACAGCACTTAGCTGCATTTTATGACTTTTATCACCCTCTCATTTATAATCACAGTTTATGAAAAAAGCCCCCATGCACATCTTCGCTGTAGTTTAGCACACAAACAAATTATGTAAATATTTTTCCACCCAAGATGAAATATTTCACAACTACTGATTTGTCTCTCCTTGATTTTTCCTTTGGTAAGCAGACACCTTCTCATGACTCAAAATGACTAATAACGAACACAAAGCCTTGCTAATAATATCCTGCTCTTGTACAACAGGCAGTTATTATGTAAAAGTGTATTCCTCTTCCTGAACGTGTTCAGGAAAAGATTCATCAAATACAGCAACTTAAAACTTTTGCCTCCTTTTTTTTTCTCATCTGCAGGAGAAATGCCATCAGTACTGGCCAGCGGAGCGTTCAGCCAGGTACCAGTACTTTGTGGTGGATCCGATGGCTGAGTACAACATGCCCCAGTACATCCTCAGAGAGTTCAAAGTCACAGATGCCAGGGTATGTTGGATTCACTCTGTGCATGAGTATCTGCGGAGTTCACCCTTTTCTGTGCATATGTGTGTGTTTCTGTTTCCTTGTATGTGTCTATGTGCCTATATTTTTGTAGGAGGGGTGCATGTATGAGGTGGGTTTGATCGGCTATTTGCAAACATACAGCCATCCAACCTAAATCCATCTTAATTTTAGGTTTTCACACGAACACTGACAGCAACGCTAAGTGTTAAGAATTATACCGACTGTGATTTTAAGGTAGAGATGATCAGAACGCATCCCGTGTTATTTCTCCTGACAGGTTGACATCGAGTGAATGCACCATCAAACATGTTTACCCGGATTTAGTAACAGTATGCCTGCTGTATGGATTGAGTGTGTGTGTGTGTGTGTGCATGTGTGCTGCAACATCACTGTGAAAATACATGAAAAGCGTAGCCTCCAATCCCCAAGGGCCAGTGCTGCAACTCCCTGTGATGCAGTAGTTTCAATGGGCTATAAATATAGTTTACTGTCATCAGCGGGCCCACAGCACAGCAGCACTCCAATCCTGCATCCACTCCTTCTTTCACATTCACATACAAATACGCAGTGTGTAATTTGAGGGGCACAGATTGAAAATAACTCCTCATATGTCCAAAAAAAGGCACCTCATTTGCACTTGCTGACATCACAGTGCTGTCACGTCACTGTTCGGTGTTTGTCAACCCTGGTCCTCGAGTGCTTGGTTTTCTCCCCCACCAGGTCGTCAGCTTCATTCATTATAGCTCTCAGGCCTGAATTATGTGATTAATACGGATGCAGCAAAAACCAGCAGGGTTGCAGCGCTCGTGAACCTCGACAGAGAAGCTGTCTTGTGGTGTTTAGTTGTTGAGTCGTCTGAGATTAGAGCACAGGCTGCAGACAGAGATGGTTGAAGCACAAACTGCTTAGTCTAGTAGAGTGTAACTTGCCTCATGAGATAAATTAAAATAAAGCTGAGCTGAATTATGAAAACAAAATGTACCAACTTAATGTCAGTCTCTCTTTGTATCAATATTTTGTGCCCCTTTAATGTGATTCATCTCTTTAATCTGCTGCCCATCAGGATGGCCAGTCCAGAACAATCCGCCAATTCCAGTTCACCGACTGGCCCGAGCAAGGAGTGCCAAAAACTGGAGAGGGCTTCATCGATTTCATCGGACAGGTGCACAAAACCAAGGAACAGTTTGGACAGGACGGACCAATCACTGTACACTGCAGGTAAGAAGCCACGGTGGCACAGAATAACCGCAAAAACAAGACAAATCTGCAGCCTGGCAGATTTTTCGGTTTCACTTTGACTATTTGTCAGGCAAGTTTTTATAATTCACATCGATATTTTAAACTAACATATAATCTATTTTCAAAATACATTAAATACAAGTAATTAAGGAACTGATGAAGGTGTACTCTAGTTTCTTACATTTCCTGTGATTTCCTGCATTTTGATCCTTTATCACTTTAGCATTTCCCGATGTGAAAAAAATCACATTACACTGAATTTTTAAAAGTGAAAAAAAAATCTAATTATGCTCCGTCACTGGTTCATCAGTTCCTGCTGGCAGAAAGTTATACAGCCCAGCCCATTAGTTCTGCTTTAAGTTTATTATGTTTGTGTTTTGTTTTGTGGAGGAGTTTATTTAACTTTATGGTCATTTAGTAAGCTGTAGTTTATGTTCCTGTGTTATGTCTTCAGTGCATTAGAGGATCAGAAATAACATAAATATTTTAATTCATGTGTCATGCTTACAGGTCAGACTGCAGATTCTCCTCTCAGTGCTTTTTTATTTTATTTTAAAAAACCACTTTCAGACTTTCTTATTCAGAGCAGCCTGAAATTAGTTTTTTTTCCAAAGTACAATGAGCTTTAATTCCTTCATTTTGAACATTGAAGTCATAAAGAGTTTATGAGCCTTAAACAGGAGGTGTAATAAAGACTGTGTG
>JAPZDV010000004.1:17802463-17823075 GCA_029814665.1 Acanthurus lineatus | reverse complement strand
GCACAACCCCCTCCCCATCATCCCAGACCCTCCCCAACACATCAAAAATGGACGACTCCTCACTCAACGCGGGCCATCGCACCTCTCAAGCACACGTCTCCTCCCACACAAGCCGCAGGAGGGGAGCGTCTGATCCCCCTCCCCCCAGTTTCCCTCCCCCGACCCCTGAGCGTTGTGGTGGAGGCGGCGGCGGTGGGAGGGAGGGGGGACTTGAAAAACGCTGGCGATAAACTTAAAAATGTTCCTTTTTACCTTGTGAATGCTTAGTGCTGTAGGGGTTCGATCTGTTGTACACACAGTCTGTTTTCTATTTGTTGATAAAGAACTGGAATTTAAAAAGAAACTGTTGATGAAAAAGAAAAAACATTGATGTTAATAAAGTTAAATAATTGGGTTTTTGTACAACCTCTGGCTTGTGATGTTTCGTTTCTTGATCTTGTTGTTCGCTTGATGGGGAAACTTCAATTCATAGCTGATAAATCGTATTCAGCAAAGTTTGCTTCTTTGCCATTTGCCTTAAAGGGACACTAGAAACTGTGTCTGCTTTATCTTCCAATAAAATGTTGCCCATTATTCTGCCAAAAATATCTTTTCATGGTCCACCACTTTAGTTTTAATTCAATGCCATTTTAAATGATTGTTCCAGTGATGTACTTTATTGTTCAGACACTTGAAAGTGTGCATGTGTGTTCTTGTATTTGTGGCTTAGTGAGGACCAGGACCAGTTTTAAACCAACAAAGTGAGGACGTTTTGGTGAAGTGAGGACGTTTTGGTTGGTCCTTACCTACTCACTGCCATTTAAAAGGGCTCTTTGAGGGTTAAAACTGAGTTCTAGGAATAAGGTTAGACTTAGGTTTAGGTTAGCATTAGGCTAAAGGTTCTGTTTAGGCGTTTGGTTTTTGTGGTTAAGGTTACGGTGAGGAGCTATGAAATTCATTATGTTATTGAGTGTCCTCACAACTATTGTGTACACAAGTATGAGTGTGTGTGTTTGTGGGAAATCTGAAATATATTCAACACCTCATTTTTACAATTTTTCTTAGCTGTTAGCTGAAAGCACAGGGGTCTTACCTGAACACAGCGTTATTTTTCAAATGCAAATTTCCCAATTGTGGGACTGATATAGGAATATCTTATCTTAAATATAAATTTATCTCTGCAAAATAATCTTAACTCAAAGTTCACTTTTTTCACACCTTTTTTTAACATCACCTTACAGTCTTCAACAAAAGATTTGTTCAGTGTTTAAGATGGTTTATTCTCATCACTTTTTACTTAATTAACTACACATTCTTCCCTTTTTCCCCGTTCTGTTGTCTTTTCTTTCCAAAATTGTGTGAAGAGTGCAGGACTCTGTGGCAGATGATGTCATATATTTCCATGAGCCAATCAAATTTTAGCAGCTAAAGAATCAGAATCTAATGGCCATTGTTTGGTTGTTTACTTGAGTTGCCGTGGAGACAATCAAATCTAATCAAATCACAATGACACAGTTTTGTTGAAGCATATAACCTGTGTTTAAAATCTCTTTCTATTTACTAAATACAGTGTATTTAATGTTTGCCTTTTTTATTCAAAAGTCTGGTATTTATCTGCCACTCAGGCATATCCATGGCATGCATACTCTTCTTTGCTGCAATCCCATAATTTTAGAGCATCTTATATTGTGGATGCAAAAGTTAAAAAAGTGCATCAATGATGAATGGAAAGTGTATGAAGTAGACTTAAGTCTGGTTGTAGTGCTTATTACATGGTGATTAAGGAAACGAAAGATGGTTTAAGGACACTTAATCCGGTGAGAGTTGTTAGAATGTTTGCTTATGTTTCCATGGAGACGCTGCTGTCAATCAAATCTGATCAAACCACACCTTTATTGTTTTTATTAAAGCAGATTTATGGGCTTATTGAGTCTTAACTCTTATCATAACTACAGATGATTCAAGTTCATTTTCACTTGGTCGCTTTTTTAAGTCACATTTTTCATCCTAGAGAGAACAAATTTTTTTTTTCCAGGGCATAGATTTTTTTTTTTTTTTTTATTAACCTCTCTCATCCCTCTTTCATAGCAAAGCTTAATCATCTCCAGTCCCTTCAGTAAGTTGCTCAGCCTACTTCTCACCAGCAGCCCACACAGCCCGTTAAATCACTGCCTGCTGATGCCACATAACAGCAACAGAGAGAAGAAAGTTAAGACATCTGTATCTGTGGAAAAGTCTTCAATGGTTTGAGTTTGTACATGTTTCCCACATGTAATGATTGTAACATATGGAGGGAAACAAACAGGGCACAAATTCTCATGTAACTGATGGATTTGTTGTTGCTTCAGACATGTGGAAATGATTCACGCAGTAGCAACAACACGCTGAATTATTTCAAGACAAAAGCTCACAAACAGGAAGTTGAGTTGGACTTGAAGGATAAAAGCTGTTGACATTTGTACTTTAGTCCTGTTGTCTGTTGTTTATTTTGGCGTCTGGCGGTGTCATTGTTCAACGTGTGTTTAGCCTTGAACCACATCACAGAAATCACACCTTAGTTTGTGTTGTTGCTGCTGGTGTCATGATGACAACAGTGATTCATTGCTGTTATCTCTATTGTGCAGAGTGGCCTTAATTGCAGCGGTGATAAAAAAAAAAAAGAATTGTTTATGATGGCTAACCTAAGTTTGCTTGTTAAACATTTATTGGTTTTAATTCATGTTGAGATGGAATATGTCTTGTTGCATTTTACAAAAAATGTATTCTTAGAACCCACAGAACCTGAATCTGACATGGTTGTGGTCGTGTAAACGGTATCCAGGTGCATGTTTTTCTTCATTCAGTGGTAGTGATTCTGCAGAGCCAGCTGCTTTTCCTTTATAGCTGCCTTTACTAAGAAAAAAGCCTAAACAACAACAAACACAGCTCAGTGACCTGTTTTTCCACTATCCCCAGGAGAGACAATGAGCACTCTGATTGGGTAAGAAACTTTGAAAACATATGGTTGACAAATCTACATTGCAGTATATCATGATGCTGAGTTATGTATTCTTGTAGAGATGCACAATCTGCCCAAGATGCAGAAGACCGTGAAGGTGAGTTGCTCTGCTTGAAGATTAAAGACCAGTTGGAGGATTTGTTCTCCGACAGCCACCTGGCACAGGACGGCTTCCTGCTGAAACATGTGCAGAAGAACAAGCTGGGCTACGTCAGCCTCAAGCTCCTCACTTGTATGAAAAAGGTAAAGAAAAAAAAAAGCAAGATTTCGTGTGCTTTCTGTGGTGTTTGCATTCCATCAGTTTGAATGAAAACAATACAGCAAAAGGCAAACAAAGCTGAGGTCACCACTGTTCGTTACAGATAAGGCTCCTGACCAAAGACTGGTTCATGACTCTAGCAGCAGCAGCGTGCTCGGAAGTCCTCGAGATAAATGATAAATGCACCAAGGTGAGGCGGATAGAGCGGTTGCCCGAATGGCTGCTGTGCTCCCCCACCAGCAGGCTCCTCCTCGTCTGGAACATTTCTGAGCAGAAAACTGAAGAGGATGGAGCAGCCCGAGGCCAAGAGCACCCTTCACTCTCAGAGAGGATCCTCCAAAAGTTCAGCGCTCACGGCAGAGTTACCTCTCTCTGGATCCTGCATCCTGGCAAAGAGCTGCCCAAGGAGCTGCAGTGCTACGCCAAGTGTCACAAAGAGCTCGGCCAACATTTGTGTGCAGTGGTGAAGTTTGATAGTTTAGAGGAGGTGCGGAGGGCCTACAGTACCCTGAAAGCATATGAGGAGAAATCAAACGGTGAGGGCATGTGTGTCATACCTTTGGGATTCCAGTCGATGCACCACGTCGCCAAGGATGAACCATCAGAGTGCCAACCTGGAAAATCCCAGGAACATTCACTTGTAACTTCAGAGGATTCAATCCAGGAAGAACCTTCTCTGCTAGATACAGTTTCTGACAAGAGTCCAGAGACATCTCAGCCTCCAGAGAGCTCGGATGACTCCAAGCAAAGAACATCTGGGCAGATCTCCACCAACTGTGATGGCCAGTCCCTCTCTGGTTTGAATCAGAGGCACAGTCATGTGGGCTGGTGCTCGGGAGACTGGGATAAAGGTAATTCTCAAATCCCCTGGGTGCTGAAGCGCAAGTTTCTGGCCAGGGCATTAAAGGTGCCTGGGCACCTGAACGCATCCTGCATGATGCAAAGAGTGCTGCGTCATCCCTTCGGCCCTGACGGCACCAAGGGATTTCGGGGCAGAGGGAAGCCGCTGGAGAGATCGCCTCTCCTTTGCATGGCGTAAAACCTCGTGTGCTGTGTGACGGTGGCAGATAAGTGTTGCAGCAACACATGAAAAAAAAATTTTAAAAAACACTTATGAAGCCAGTTAAACATATTTTACATTTAATAAAGAAGACTTGTTATCTTGAAAGCTTGTTATTATCTTTTGGTGAGAGCCTGTTTATTCTGTGTTTGGTGTAGTTGCAAACCACTGACAGATGGTGGCAGCATTTAGCTGTGCTCACGACTTTGTTTCTTCAAATTCTGATTTCCTCTTTATTTATTAAGATGTACAGGAAGCAAATAGACTGTAAATACACAGAGTACAACACATATTAGCTGGAGGTGCAAATGTTGAAGCGTGTAAGTGCTGAAGTAAAAAACTCTGAAAAATCCACACATACACTTCTTGAAACATCAGTGGCCTCTGCACCCCTGGGGCCTCAGCTCCTCTGGTCGCAAATTGCATTGTATATTTGTACTTTGGTCAGGATGGATATACCTTGTTACCGCTTTCTCTCAAGAACTAGGTGTCGCCTTACAGCATGAAATTCTCAGAAAAAAGCCCTCATTGTCTCACTGCATCTTTTTCACAAATGCCTGTTTAGACTTCGGGTCCCTGAAAAGTAGTTTTCCACTCACCGAGATGACAACTGGCTGAGGGCTACTTGTCCAATCATCAAACCGCATCTTGTGCAAGACGAGCGTAGTAGCACATTTGTGCTGTATTTCCAGCCTTTCTAATGACACCTCGACTGGAATGATGTGTTTATAGTGTTACTGATTGAGGGCTTCCTTAAAATCTTGCCCAAACCTAAACAAAATGTGTTTCTTCACTCATCCACACCCAGTGGAACAGATTCAATCAGACGTGTATGGATATCATATTTAAATTGGAAGCATACTTTGTTGTCTTTTTCTCTTGTATACGCTGAATGTCAGACTGTCTTTATGACGAATGTAATCTCGGCCGTTGAGTGAGACTGTGCAGTGTATACAGATCGAGCGTTTTTCTCTTATTGTCTCTGACTTGATTTAGCAATTAACAACTGTTGGGCTTTTATTGAAGCGGAGGCCGGTCTCTGAAAACCTTACACATCTGTGAACAATATGCTTAGAGTTAAAAATGTTCCTGCCTCTTGTCTGGAAATGTTTTTGGTGCTAATAGCTCTCTTTCAAGGGTAGCAAAGCATGGTACGCCCTGCTTACTGGGAGTCATTATGTATTTACATAGGCCTCCCTGGCCAATAATGGAGGTGTATGTCAAACAAGTTAGTTGTAATAATTTTAATGTTTTCTTAGTTTTTTTTTTGGTGAGAGGGTCTTGATGAATTTGCACCTGCCTAATGTCGACCAAATATTCTCAGAATGAGGAAGAGCACGGATCTTCTCTTGATTTGTGGCTGAAAGGTCGAAGCTGAAGTGGAAAGTAGAGTTTGTGTTGGCTTCACTTTGGACTTTTACATGAAATCTACACTTTAGCTCACTAAGATAACAACTTCAGAATATCCATCAATACACATTTTTTAGCAGGAGACAAAGCTTGAGCAAAGATTCTTTTGGTTTTTCCCTTTTTCCCCTCGGTCAACACTGAAGGAATTTTAAGTCTTAGAAATTCAGAGCTCGGCCACATCCCTGCCTCTAGTGGAATTTTTGCAAATCGTGATTTGTGTATAATTTGGCCCGAGGACATGAGATGACTCACCGCTTTAGAATGAAATATTTGTTAGCAAATAAGTTGTTTCCTGTTGTAACACTGACTTTATTACTCCAGTACAAGAAGATAGCTGCTTCATTTCAACAACTTGGCTCAGACGCAGCTCTGAAATCATCAATACTGTTTAGACTGTCGCCATACATGTCCATTTATTTCACTGGTTTATGCTCTCAAACAGCACCTGTCAGACTTTTGTGTATCGCCCCCTCGCCTCTCACACTCATGCATCACTTCAATCGTCTCCATACTAGCTGGCCTTTGTTTATATATGACTGACTCCACACACCTGACGCATTTCCTCCATCGGTGGGGTATTTATTTAGATTGCAGTCTGGAGTGCTTGATACCTTCCAAAAGCACAACCATCTGCTCCTCATTTGCTGCTCGAGGCTCAAGAGCTAAAATACTGGTTTGTATTGAAGGGGACGTGAATGTGAGATCCGCAACAACAACAACTCTTGTTTAATCTCCAGCCAACTGCAGATTGAATCATCATGAAATACCTCTGCTGTGATAATTCCATTGAACTGGGGGTTAGTATTGTCTTAGCACAGTTTAAGCCAATTGTGCACTTTCTTAATTCCTCCCTAAAAGATTGAACACCGCTTGTTTCAGCAAGACCCCGCTGGCTGCTCTGATCTGCCCCAATTCAGGTTATTACCAAATCGCCCACCTAAGATGGTAGACTCTCTTGCGGCAGAAGGTGAATGTAAGCCCTTGCTCAGGCCAAAGCATCCTTTAGTGCTCCTGGAGCTAGAGCCTGGGAGATTATCATGTCAGGAGTAATCCGACTCGGCCCACAACTATGGAGGAGGAGGAGCAACAGTTGAGGGGGGGAGGCAGGCAGAGGCATCAGAGAAGCACTCTGCTCCGCTTACGGTAACCACGCTCTCCCTCCTCACCCTAACCCATCCTCTCTCAACCCGCAGAGATCCCTTTCCTTGGAGCTGAAGACAGGACCTGCTGCTGGAAAAGAGGGTAAGGAGATGTTGATTATCTTTTCAACAGTTCTGCTGTATGGAGATGAGATAATCTGAAGTGGAAGTGAGTGAGCACAACAGATGGGAACAAAGTTATGGCATCTGTAAGATCTGCTTGTTAAATGACCCTTTGCCTTTCTTCTGCTCTGGTCCTCTGTTTCAGGTTCAAGTTTGTGCTTTAAAAAAGGAGGACAAGACATTCTGCATGGACACATGATGGCAGCAGTTTTCTGAAGTGAACCAGATGCCAAGTCAGGGACTTTGAACACACCACTCTCCTCTTTTTTGAATGGATCAACCTAAGTGCCATGAAGCGCACGCTTACATTCAGTGGAATGTCGATCTTGATCTTTGCAACCTAAAAGAATTCTATGGAGGTGCAAAGATGATAGAAGAATAAAACAGCCTGGACCTGATTCAAGTCAGGGCACCTCTCCTACTTGCAGGCACAGGGAGTTGTAATGATTTTCAGGGGAACAAGCAGGAACCCTGCCCTCGCTCCTCGCCTGTGATGATGATGGACTTACCCAGCCATCACTTGCCTGTGGAGGTCAGCTGAAGACGACGCCACGCAGCTAAGTCTGGATTAGCCGGCCGAACGGTAAGGACACCACATCTTCTTTTGTTAGTTTAAGCCGGCAGCTTATGGCGAAGGCGTTAGGTGCCGCTGACAGGGATGCCTCACCAAGTGCTTGAGTGGCAGAAAACACACGTTGGATAATCTGAATCAACAAGCGGCCCTCACTGGAACCGCATGTCAATAGTGCACGGCGGCCTGTCACGAAATGTTTGCAGAGCAGTTACTGTTGATTACAAGCTGCATGCCACTATGTTGGAGGAGGAAAAAAAAGAAAAAGAAAAAGAAATACTATTATGTTCTTGCAGAATCTCAACAACCTCTCAGCACACAGACAAGTTTGTTTTGTCAGGAAAGAATATTTTCTTTTCCTGTCACTTACCCAACATGGTGGTTTGCCTCATTGTCATGCATAATTGCTCTCCAAATACTCTCTGGCTTTACTCTCCAAAAAAAAAATTGGAGCACTACTTAGAAATTTTATGAAGTAGTAAGATTATCATTTTTTCTCTGTATTCAACATTTAAGAGATCAACGTTTTTTCTTGCAGAGCTGCGCCTTTAATTATTCAAATTATGAAGAAGAGCAGGATAAAATTGGCCAAATTTTTATCTAAATATATAATAGAGGAACTTAGAGAGAAGCAAACTTAATGATATTCACTGTGAGCATTTTACTAAAGTGATGATCCCTTCCCACTAAGCCCATATCATACGTAGAGATTAAACTGCATCTAGCAGAGCCCCACGAGGCCGGGGAGAGGTTAAGCCTGAAGTCAATTGAGCCGTTCAACTTTCATAACCTGCAAAAGCTGATCATAACTGCAGGAAACTGAAAGGGAAGCTGAACCGATGCACCTCTCCCCATCTTCTCATCAGAAGTTTTCTGGCAGTTTCCTTCCTCAAACACTGTTTGTGCAAACAAATAATTAACATCTTAGTCGTTTAAAGAGAGCTGAGGCTTCTAAAGATCTAAAAAAAAGTCATATTTTAGATGTTTGGACTTGCTTGTGCTTGCTCACGTGGGTCATATTTGAAAGTTGTATTCAGCGTGTGCCAGATGGCCGTCAACCTTTTGTAACAGCAGCATCAACATGTTTAACATGGGTTTAGAGGCGATGCTGGTGTGTCAAAAGAGGATCTGGCATAGACAGATTAGCCGCCAGAATGGCAGCTCACTGACTCTTCTTTAGAAAGTAGCTGAGACATCAATCTTCCCTTCTGCTTGCAAAAAAAATTGACAAGTCAAGGTGGCGTTTTACAGCCAAGCCCTATGTAACCTCTTTGTCTGCTGGAAAGGCTATTTGAACGCATGTCAGAGTTATATCTTGACTCAACTCCTCCCGTAATAGAAGGGGGGAAGACAAATCGGGACAGGTGTCAAGTGGGAATCTAAAAGTCCATCCTCCCCTCACACCTCATTAACTCTAACAGCAACAGGTTTGTGTTGTCGAGATGTCGTGTTAGGCTGTTAGGTCACTGGATTAATCTGTATAAATCTGTGGGATGCGATAGTAGGGCTTCCAAAATAAAATCTTTTAACGACTCACCTACATCCAGTGGATTAGACGGACGCAGAATCATGTTGAGTATTTATAGAATGAGAAAAATTTTGCACTATTTCTCTGGAAATACTCACAGATGTTTTTTTTTTCCTTTTATTTCGCCTCAAAAATGAACGGCAGCTTTTCTCACTAACAAGGAACAGGCTTGTTTTAATTATCCCATCGTTACTGAGTGACAGAGAGCGAGCCAACTGAAGTGGTTGCCCAGCAAAATTACAGCACGGTCTAACCTAAGCCTTTTTCAGTTGCATTAGAACCGAGGCTGGATTTAGAACAGCCAATCCTGGCTCAGAACATCCACTTTATTTTACAGCCTTTTGGCCCACCCGGATGCCAACACAACAGATCCAACTAAGTGAGCTAGACACTTTTTCTTCTTCATTATTTTGACTGAAAGCGAGGGGGCAGGTTTTTTTTTTATTTAGCAGAAGACGCATGAGGAAGACGGAGGAGAAGCGCCTGCTGGTGCTCTCTCCATGGTCCCTGCATGCCGGCCTAACCTCTGAGTTAGAGGTGTCTGATGGATTAACGCAGACACACACACACACAGCAGCACCAACACTGCAGCCAGGTGTTAACCCACGTGACTGCAGATAAAGCCGGCAGGCATTAGTGCTAATCCCGCCCTGATCTTTGGAATATGTCCCTATTACCTCCCCAAGCACTCTCTAGCTGTCCCCAGGCCTCCTGATGCTCACTTAAGAGGGAAAAGACGAGACAATGCCTCTCTAGGACTCCCTAAAGCACGTTATTTCCTTGCAACTACACAGTAGGTGCCTTTTCCCGCTGTTTGTTATGCTCCTCTGTTATCTTTCCAGTGCAGGTATTAACTGGGTGTGTTCAGAGTAGCGCAGAAAGAGCCGGTCACATGGGTGGAGCTGAGCTGGAACCCACGGCATGGTAATAATGTTCTGTAGGTAGAGGGCCTCAGGTTGTAAAAACACAATGGTTAAACCTGTCTACATTTCTAGATATTAAGAAGCAGCAGTATTATGTAAACTGGATTATCTAGTGTTATGTGATGGTGCTGCTGGGAGTGTGTGTGTGTGTGTTTGTGTGTGTGTGTGTGCGCCCTGGAAGTGACGTGGGTGTCTGGACGACAATGGAAGGTTAGACTTTGTCTCGATTTCTGCACAAGCCCCCGTCATATGATTCAGGGGGGAAAAAGTGAAACCACGCAATTGCTGCGAGAGTGTGTGTTTAGGGTGTGTGAGTCACAGGGAGGGAGAGTGAGAAAGACAGAGCAGGCTGTATTTAGGGAATGTACAATATAGGACACAATTTTCTGCAGAGTGGTGAGACATAAAAGTTAGCGTCTGCCTTTTTTTTTTTTTTTTTTCTTTCTCAGCACAATGACGCTCTTCATTCATTCTTCCTCTGATCTTCTCTGGCTGTAATCATGTCACACTGGTCAAGATCCAAGCAAGCTGTGGAAGAAGGCATCCCCTGTCTGCCGGCTTCATTCAAAAGTGTTAACCACAGACGCCCCTTATCCTCATTTTGACAGCATTCTGTTGAGTGTCTCCTTCTGGCACGGGGAGGGAGGGGAGGCCACGGGTGCCATGCTGCTGTAATTGCTTTACCCGCCAGCTTAGCAAGCGCGATGGCCACTGACCCAATTATTTCCTGAAAACATCAATTTTATTGTGTCATTTGAAATAATGCGATCTTTGAGAGCTCGGCTGAGGGCAGAGGAAGATGCATACGTTGGAGAATACATAACGCCTCAGGAATGGCTTTGACAGACTGAGGAATTCTCAGTCTAAGCGGTTGCTCTCGCACTTCGCCTCAAACATGTTAATGATCCTCTGGTACTGTTTTCACTCCGTTGGTAGCTATTCAGGTGACATATGGCTGACAGCAAACATTAGGTGAGCGATTTACTGCACATGCCTCTTATTCACTCCCACTCTCACTACAAACACAAGGTCCTAACGCAAACTTTGATGCTTGAAAATTTTGTCTTTTCTCTTTGTTTTAAAAAAAAAAAAGGCTGATTTTCTAAGTTATTTTTGGGCCACACATGTCAACCGGCCTTATCTCGGAGCATGCATGGGCACATCAGCCGTGTGAGGGCCTGTGCAGGGAGCTGTTTTAGTTGTCTTTGCGACTCATCTGCACTTTTTTATGTCTCGGTTTGAGGATGGCTTTTCCTTCTGCGGGAGCGTCCTCTGGGGTTCCACTACATCCTCTGTGTTGTTTGCAGGAAAACAGCAGCATTTGTGGACCAATCGTTCATGTCTTTCCCTTGTTCTGTTAAGAAAACACCAGTGCCTCTTCCCCATATCAAAATCTGTATATTTATGTCATTAAAGCAGGGGCCAGTGGACGATATTAAATGTCTGTTCTGATTAATCATCCGTGCCCATCTGAACAAGCTGCAGAATGCTCCTTGGCACTTTTATTGGCGCCAATCAGCTGCAGGTGGGAATAATGAGTTTCTGAGTGCAGCAATTATGACAATCAAAGTGTCTTCAGGGACGTGAGATCAGTGTTTGACGACCAGCCTTCCTCCGGTGTGTCAGCGACTGAGACATCGGGAGACTCATCCGTTTCCTTACAATCTAACTGTTTTATCCAGAGGAGTCACGGAGCGAACAGGCTGCAGACACTGATGAATCACGGATGTGAGAAACAGCGAACTCTGAGGCTGAATAATTGTCCCAAACTGACCTTTTAATTGCGTAAGACAACAATGATCTCATCGTTTGCCATACATCATAACAAACTGACTCGTTTTAATTTGGAAATATATCATATTTAGCGCGGGAGCAGCTACATTTCTGGTGTTAGGAGCTGGTGTTGAACCAAAAGAAACAAGACCAGACTTTCCATCGAGAGTTCTATCCATCATAATTAAAATAAAACTGTGAGACCCGGTGGGAGTCAGACGTATAGGGGGGGGACCATGTGACGTTCGACAGCAGCTGCAGTTTAACATTTCATTTGCATCGACTGCGTCAAATGAGGTTGCTAGCTGAAATGTTTGACTTTCAATAAATACCATTCTGCCCCTCCATTGTGCAGAGGCTGCTTTCCACGTCAAACCCATATGGAATTATGAGTGATGAGTCAAGCTATGACTGATAGGACTGGTTATACCTGTTTATACTCTGTTTATTCCACTTCAGCTCATGCATGCAACGTCTTTGTATTTTCCCTCTGCAGTCTGCGAAACACTCAGACGCAGTGGAGTCCCATTCAAATTTGCCTATAAGTTCTTTTTGTTTTACTGCAAAACCTGAAATTACACCCGAAAACCTAAATCTTTTAACTATTTTGTACTATTTTTTATCCATTTTTTCATTACAGCCTTTGTGTTTTAATGTGATCTGCAGCAGCGAACAAACACGTCTAAAGTGCAAATTTCCAGAAGTCATTCATTTCACATTTTTGTTTCTCTTCTGAACCAGACACAAATATGTGACATTTTGTCCCATTGTAAACACTGCTGCAGCCTATGTACACTACAGAATCCAGTCTGGCAAAGCACTTTGTAAGGTCGGTCTGGATTTGCTGTTAGTCTCTGCCAGTATACCATTTCCGGCTCTGGGGAAGTATTTTGCTCACTGGTGACATGATATGAAAAATACAAAGAAGCAAGCCCGTAAAACTCCTTAAATACCACTTCCATGACAATAAGGACGGGAAAAAAAAACATAAGGTATAATTCCTAGAAGTTGAGTAATGTTGCTGAAGTGGTGCAGCGGTTATTGAATGGGAGGGGCTGCATAAGATAAAGGGACATACAAACACACATGTTCACTAAGGCCAGATGATACATAGCCTTGCAAATAGGTGTGGTTTTTAAAGATTCCTGAAAGAAATGGATTTCCGCCCTTTGAAAAAAGGAGGTTTCAGGGCAAACAGTTTTCCTACAGAAACAAAGGGAAGAAGCTCCGATTCACATCAGGTATTTCTGATAAGATACAAACACTCTTCAGAGATTTCGAAGGGCAAGAGGTTGCAAAACTCATTCAATTCACCTTCAGCTCAAATAAAAAAAATTTGCAGTTGAGTTTTATCCACTTCAGCCAGCAGCCATTAAACACACACTGCATTCTCAGGTGTCATCGAGTGATGTCAAGCTTGCAGATCGTGAACCCACTTAAAGTGAAAATGAGCTGACAGCACAATCAGAAAAAGTAAACTGAGGGTAAAATATAAGCCCTGTTGATAGAGGTGGATTCATGGGAGGGTCGAAGAAATGCGAAGGCACGTACGATAACAACATTTGCTTTGTTCTCCCATCCTTAATGTGACAAGTTGTGAGGACAGTTTACATGTTAAAAAGGTTTAGGACTGTTTCAACGTGTCTGACGTGTGTCGTTTTCTCCTCTCCCGACAGAGTTTCAATGCTCCCCCACGTTCTAAGATGAAGTTATGGAAAGGTGCTACTTTTGCCTTCATGCTCTGTGGTGCAGCCCTGTCCATCCTCCTCGTTAGAAACATGGCCTCTGTCGGACAGTTCAAACACAAGCCCAAATACCCGTACGCATCCTCATACTCATCAAGGCAGTCTTCATCTTTAGAATCGACATCAAGAGCCTCGCCGCCATCAACCTCAGCTGCATCAGCAGCAGCAGCAGCAGCAGCAGCAGAATCGACGGTGTCGTCCCCACCGATGGGTGGTCTTCATCGGAGACCCCGCTCAGCGGACAACATGAAGTCTCTCCTCTCTGAGTGTAAGATGAACTGTTATTGTCTTCTGTCCTCGTCCGGTCTGAGATAAGGTGTTGAGTGAAAGGGCTTCAGACAGAACACTTAGTACCTGCCTCCGCTGTTTATAGACCAGGTTTTATTGCCTCAAAATAATCTGCAGCCAATTAGCACCTCATAGTTCACTGGCTCTCCATGGAACCGCTATAACCTTCCAGAGAAGAAACCAAAACTTTCTGCTGGTTCCACATGACTTTACTGAGAGGAAATTTATCAGCTTAAAAAAGGGCTTAAGAGCTCTCACACGGTGTATGGCACTGATGGCGATAAGACGGGTTTGTAGCTGTCGTAACATCAGATAAAACAATCTGGTGTTTTTGTTTTGTTGGTTCTTGACTTCCATTATCTTGCCAGCTGCACTTTTCTATGTCCGTGGACCGTCTCTTCCGTTTTCATATCTAATTACCGAGAAAATCAGATATGTAAGCAGAGAACAAATGTACTGAAAAACAGATAATCGGTCCGCCGACTGTCTACAGATGTTGATTTGTGTCTTCTCTTTCAGTTTCCATGATGCTCCAGAGCTTCACGGAGGGCGAGCTTCAGCATGTGGTCGGGACCTTGCTCGACAGGAAGAGGAGGAAGAGCCGGCGTCCGGCTGACAAGCAGGCCCGAAGGACTAAAAGAGCCCGCAGGCCTAAGCCCTGCTCTTTGAGGGAGCTGGAGCTCACAGTGAGTGAACTGGGTCTCGGCTACGACAGCGACGAGACGGTGCTGCTGCGCTACTGCAGCGGCAAATGCACGGCCCAACGGCACAACTACGACATCACCATGGAGCACATGAGGCGGACGGGCTTCAAGATGAAGGGCCGCGGGGACAAGGTCAGCAACGGGCCCTGCTGCAGGCCCACCGCCTTCGAGAAGGACTTTTCCTTCCTCGACAACAAGAGTCGCTATCACACGGTACAGAACGTGTCGGCGAAGAACTGCGGGTGCGTATGACCCCCGAGATTTGGACTTATCACTCCTTCTTGCTGCTCTCAGTCTCTGTTGGAACAGTTGGACATGGATGCTGTTAAAAGACAAACAGTGGATTATAAACTCAAAGGAAAAGGAAGAGATGATGGGAATATTTTTCAAGGCTGCTCCGGGGCGGGCTGTTTCTGACAGGCAGGCTTGACTTTATGGGGCGTCTGTCTACGTAAATCCGAGGCGAAACACATGGACAGAGAGCGCTGCACTTGTGTGGATTCAATGTAAAGAGACACAGAAAATGACTGTTCATACCAAAAAAGTTTTTATTATCTTTTCTATCTGTGTAGTAACACTGTAAACTGTGGTGTAACATCAGTGTAGCAGCATTATGTTTGTGATATTACATTTGAGTAGTAGTACATGCAATAGATGAGCCATGGTGGACTAGATTATTGTTGTTACTACACTTCATATCCATGGGTGTTACCTTCACTAAGTCCAAATCTTGTAGTTTACATGATTATAATGGTGACAGTAAATCACCCTTCAGGCAAAAAAAAAGGGTTCAAAAATCAATTTTAAAGCCATTAATGAGACAGAAATTTAAATAAATTTTAATGCATAATCTTTATGAATATTATCCGTATTATATTACATTTCCGCCATATTCTAAAATCTTACACACTGGACCTTTCAGTTCTGTGTGGGACAGTTTGGACCATTGAATATATACCTACTTAAAATAGTGAGTTGTTATTATCCCGAGGTGACTTTGTGACCTGTTTCCCTGCTTGTGTGCATTACTCTTACTGGTTGCAGTGTTATTACACAGGTAAAAGAACACGATGATGATGATGAAAGAAAATCCTTTAAAATAGCTGCAGGTTTGATCCCCACCTTTAATTTTTTGTTTTGTTTTTTTGCTGTTGAGTGAGTAATCAATGAGGACCCGTTTCAAAACGCATTAATACACTCGTTTTAGTTACAGAACATCATGAAAATCTCTATAGAGGAACTCATCAAACTCAAAGAAATCATCATGTTTAGTCTTTTTTTTTTTTTTACATGTTTCCCAAATAACCCAGTATTACAATTACCCATAATCCTCAGGAATTTTTTTCCACAAAAATTTGCCAAAACACGCCGAATCAATTCAACATGCATGATGAATTAATTTGCTTTGTTTCATGAATGAATCACGTCTCGAGTTCCAGGCGACACAAACCTCTTAAAAACCGTCTCCGGACGTAATTTGTGAACATTTACATTCAAAGGTTTGAGTTCATCCGAGGTGTGAAACAGAAGAACTGCTGTTAGTGATCAGTAATGGCATTTTTTTTTTTTCCTCACTGACAGAAAACTATCAAGCAGAGTCAGGATGTGGAAATGTGTTTTAACCCATCCATAAAACCCCGAAACTTTCAAAGAATCAAACCCACAGTGCAGCCTTTTATTGGCCCATCAAATGCCTCCTTGTTGTATTGCCTGGTATTTGCCTGGTAGCTTTAGCGGAAAATAAGCCGTTGAGTTGAGTTAAGAAGCACATTTTTCACCTTTGACAAACTTCATTTGGTTTGAACCCATTGCAACTGTTTGCCTGAAGTACAATAAATTATGTTTTTGTTTTTTTGTTTTTTTTTTGTTTTGTTTTTTCCTGAGGAGGTGCAGTGTCGGGCGCGGATGCGGTGCATCTTTTATTATAGATTATATTGTATTTATTTGGGAAGTAAATTATGGTTTTTTGCATATTTATTTAGAATACTACACAGAAACGGGACAGCTTATTATCATTAAGCAACTGTGCCAAAAAATGTTTTATCGAACATGCTATATTGACTGCTGAATAAACATAATTTCAGAGGTATGGATGTTCATCATTTCTCCCCAAATATCATTGGGTGTCAAATATGTACTAAGACTGTATTTAAATACATAAATAAACTAATAAAACTCCTACAATGCAAGGTGCTGTTAATAATGAAGTAAATACAAGAGGATGATTACAGGAGGGAAAGATCAGGTTGCGCCAAACGAACCACCTGACAAATAAAAACACAACACCTTTGTCATGCTAATACATAGATGTGTCTCCGTGATGCCGGCTCGCTCGGTGAGGTTTTCTCAAAACATCAATTATACAGCAGCTCAGCAGCCCGTGAACTTAACAGCAGTGGTGAGAAAAGCTCATATGACAGGCTGTGTGAGCGGAGAGTTTGATCCCCTGACAGGCAGGAAAAATCAGCAGGTACGTGACTGTGCGAGCTTCCCGTTTTATATCATGACAGAGAGGAAATTTGACAACATCAGACATGTCAGTAAAAGTCAACAAAAACACATGAACCACAGATGAATGAAATCCTACCAACAAGTATAACCTGTGTAGAAAATACTCCTCCATTTTCGTGCAGCACACATCAGTGAGCCACGCTGTCGGAGTGACATAATCCTTCATTACAATGAAAAACTGCATGAGTAATTTGACTCAATCCCACACTTGCTGTCCTGCTGCCAGAAATACTCACTAGAGCCTGATGTGTATTAGTGCACGGCTGAAAATAGTCCCTAAAAAAATGCACTACATACTCCGTTTTGAGACATTCTTGCTGCAAACGGAGCCCAGTTGTTCTGCGAAATCAGTGAAACTATAAATTTGTGACTCCTTGCTGTTTCAGTAGGAAGCAGTAAGTTTCTGGGCTTCTGGGCCGAGTGCCTCACACAGGGCAGTCAGAGAGGAACTGAGACCGAGTAATTGGTATGGGATTTGGTGAGATTAACCAAAAAATATCAAATAACACCAGTATTATCCTTTCAGCAGAGTAACATAATTGTTATAGAGACATTTTAAGGATAATAAAAAAAACCTTTAGACAATGTTTTTTGTGTGTGTGAGTGTGTGTGGCAACCTCAAGAAAGTAAACCTTTGGAAGGTGAACATAAACAACCTTGTCTTTAGCTTGGCCACCATGCAATTTTGAGTTTAGCTGGAACTTTTTATGAGGCCCTCATTACATTTTCTGCAGGAAAAACTGCATCTTAAGTGGGAGATCCATCCAAAGTCCAATAATAATGAGAGGCAGAAGAAGAAGAAGAAGAAGAAGAAGAAGAAGAAGAAGAAGAAGAAGAAGAAGAAGTTTCTCTCTCTTACTTAAGTATTTCCAACTATGAGGAAAGTTTTGGTTTAGATCCAGACTTTCTCTTGGAAATTTGCCAACACCCCAAAAACAATGGAAGTGAATGTATTTCTATTTCTGCTCATCACATCATCGAAAACATCAACAGACTCTTTTCCAGGAACAGTGGTCTGATTGCTTGAGATGATCCATAAAACCTGCTGCTGTTTGCCCTGTTTGGGGATAGTTTCCTTGGTAGAAAAGATGTTATCACTGGTTTGTTTAATTAATTCCTGATAAAAAGACTGACTCACCGTATCATATTCACTTTATCGTTCATTCCAAGGGTCATGTTGGCTGTTTACTGTCTAACAATTCATCAGCAACTCATGTATTTGTCACACCAATTATTTTCACTTGACATGAGCGTTACCAGCCTGTTACATTTTTATTTAGTTCTTATTTTTATTTCATTTTTAACTTTTGTTTTAAGTTCTGTTGAGTGGGTTTCAGTTGTTTCTTTTTGTGTTTGAAAATGATTAATGCTGCTTTAGTTTTCATTAGTTCTCTTAGTTTTTTCCTTACAGTGTGCGGAGTATTTGACAGAGGAATATTTTAGAAGTTAATAATTACAACACAAATACTGACTCAGAGTCAATTAGACGTCACAGTCTCAGTAAACATATGAGCTAGTTTTTCCTCGTGCATAAGACTTTTCCTGTATATATTAAATTGCACAATTGTTTCAATTTGCTTTTTTAAAGTCTAGTTTTTATTTTTGTTTCAGCTGAATAATTTGTCCTGCTGAGTTTTAGTCTTCAGTTTTAGTTCATTATAACGATCTTGTCCAACGCAGAAGCTATGGCAGCATTTGCTTTCAGTTTGTGTTTTCGTGGCGATCAAAAAAACGTACAGAGTTGGGTTTTTTTCTACATATAATCCCTTACAATCACCTACAGCTGCACTCATCCAATCCAGATTTTTCTCAAAGCTCAGCACAGGAGAGGTATGTCCCTGTTTTTAGTCCCACCCACAAAGTTGTGTTTAGAAAGTTGGTGGGTCGTCAGTGAGAAAAATGCAAAATTCTCCATTAATCAATTTGCGGCAACAATAAAATACAGCTTGAATTTTATTAAAACATATCCTCTCATATTATTATTGTTTTTTTCCAAGGGAGAACTTTCCATACTTTAACTTTCTATCTTGTGGCAGATGTTTTGACATGTCACAGCAGGTAATGCACAGGTGTAATTGATACCATTAATTGTAGCTGCATTCCTTTCACATGTGTCTGATTCGAGGATCTGGTTCTCTGCAGGAACATTCAAACAAACAGAAAAAAACACTTGTGAGTTTAGTTCTGTTGTCACACTTATGAGTAAAATGTATCCTCAGATATCACTGAGCAGAGGAGGCAGGAAGAAGGCCTGCAGTCTCATCCCAAAAACAACAACAACAACAACAGTTCATGACAACAAACGAAGTCGGTGTCAGTTTGAACCAGTTTGAGCGTCTGAGCAGAAGTGAAGTCAGAACATTAAACAGTCCAAAAATAGAGTCAGAGGGTTTTTTTGCGTAATGTCTGACATATATACAGTATACACAACATGGTTTTTTAGAATAAACTTTTCATGTGGAGGTAATTCAAGAACAATATTTGTTTGAGGTATCGGCACCCCTCCCTTAGATGCCAGCTGTTTACACTGAAGGTTTTTGGTGCAGGGGTTTCCAAACTTTTCAAAGTCGAGACCCCTAAAATAACATTTCAGTTAGGAAATACAAGTAAATAAAAATTATATGTTTGTTCTAACGTGATACGTGATAAGAAAGCCTTGTCAGAAACACTTTTGGTGCTCAGACTCAACACAGAGGTTTGGTAATCGGGGGGGCAGCGGCAGGATAAATCCCCCATGGAGTCCAAACACCGGTGGCTGATGACCCTGCCGAGACTAAAAGGCTAATGAAAACGATAAAAACTAATAAAACTGTGAAATCCTGGTGGTGATAAGGAGGTGGAGGGAGGCGTAGTTCATGAAGATAGGTACAAGATGATGAGCCAGCAATACAGGTGTTTGGCTGTGCTGTTTGGACAGATGTTACCACCTGATAAGAACAGATCATATCTCAATTGACAGCTTTTAACCATGACTGAGAACAAGAGGGTAAATAATAAAAAGTTGATTATTAGATAAAAACAAGCCTTAGCATGCAATGGAGTAGTCTTAACTTTCTGTAGAGCGTTGTCTTATTACAAGGAACCCCCTTTTGCAAGATATTGAAAAAAAAAACAAACAATTTGACAATAACAAATGTGAAAATAAAATAAAATGCAATACGTTATGTATGCTGTCTCATCCTTTTGCCGCTGGGCTGATGGTGTCTTTTAATTTTTTTAAACTACGTCCTTTTTTGAGTGAGTTAGCACTAGCTAGCTTAATGCTAGCAAGTAAGCTAGCTAGCTAAGCACACATACTGTTTATTATCTCTACTGACAGTTCATGATGTGACAAATGATGCTTTGACTGGCAGGTAAATAGTAAAGTAGGCATTGCAAATAATGTCCTTTGTTGATTTAAACTCTATATTTACTTTTTACAACTTCTAATTATATTTTGTATAAGGATTTCCACTTATCTTCACTGTTATTTGCTGACATCTCTCTCCTTCTTACATAATAATGCTTGTACAGCGCTTTATTTTGGGTGAAGGGTTCATTTTGCACGTAAGTCATCTTAAATTTAATATGTTAGCAACATATTTCATCTGCTGAGTGTGAG
>JAPZDV010000004.1:17789200-17802363 GCA_029814665.1 Acanthurus lineatus | reverse complement strand
TTTCATCTGCTGAGTGTGAGCTACATTAAGCGAGAGGAGCCAAACCGAGTCCAAGAACATGCATGGAGACGCAGTGCTTGTTATCCCCGAGAGACATAAATACCAGAAAAAGGCCAGACAACACAACTTACACAACTTCCTGCTCACTTCCAATGAGGCAACACCACTTCTTGGAGTTTACACCACGACTGCAGGCGTATGGAGGTAACACAGAAGTCAGCCTGGGTTACCTGCGTTCAGAGTCGATCAGAGAGCCGGTCACACAGAATGAGGTGTCTGATGGATGGTCCGGGGTTACATTTGTACTTTTGTGAGTGGGAAAAAAAAAAAAAAATCTTTTTCCCCCCTTTGGGTTTTATTTTGCCAAGTGGAGCACATGTTTCAGTTTGACTGTGACTTACTGTATTTACTACAGCTGTGGGGGAGAAATGACTTCAACAGTTTGTATTTTGAGCAATTTCACATTTTAAAGCCAACTACAGGAATAATACAACGGTGCACGCTTCCCTCACTTCAAAGGCACATCACCCTCAAACATTTAGAGGCAAAAAAAAAAAAATCCAATATATGAAGAATTTCCCCAACAGTGACAACTTTTGCTCAAGTCACTGCAGCAGAGGGAAGTATTTCCATAGGATGTCCCAGCACGGTGTATTTACATGGTAACACTTTGTAATTTCCTGATATTTGTTCCTAGTTGGAACACCCTAATAAGCTTAAAATGTTTACAACAGCATTGAAAGTGGAACCACTTTACTTGTGCTGTAAACATTTATTTCCGTTAGTTGCCACTGCAGGAACCAGAACGTTCACACACCATCTTGCAGAAACGAGAGCAACGCTGGTGAGAAAAATCAAACTGCGTGATAACAGATGGCATCAATTTAATGACAAAGTATGATTATTCTACAGGAATTTAGACTGTGGTTTGACATTTTCACGGGAATAACCATTACAGCCGTTTGTTTATCCTGGTGTACTTTTCATGGGCTGATAATGGCAGGTTAGACCTTCTGCCAGCAGGAGTTAATGAACCCCAAATCGAAAAAAAAGTACAATTCTCTGCCAACAAGGGACAAAGAAGATCCTCCGGCAAGTCAAAATCAATCCTCCTCACCCATTATTCTCTCCTTTATGTGTTTTATTTTCCTGCAGGTTTCTTGTAAAACCTCCCTCTATCTTGTTGTCAGCCGTTCACGCGTTGGTGTTCGAGGAAAAGCACATCTGAGCTGAAATCAATGGTTATTGTGTTTTTGCAGATTTAAAAGGAAAATCCCTTCCATATTCATGTCAGCATCGTGGCGTGTTGGAGGATAATAGTGTTAGCGAACAGAAGACATCTGTTGTTGGTAACGGCACTGACAAGATCTACAATAAACATGCCAAAGTTTTACAACCCCCCTCCCATGTCCAGCTGCAGCATGTTGGTGAGCTCTGACATCTTTAGAGGAGGAGAGCAGGACGGAGGATGCAGCGGTGACTCTGGAGGACCCAAACAGCCTGAACAACTGCAGTGAGCAGGTGTTTCTCCTCTTCCCTGAACTCTCCAAAGATGAATTAGCACAATCTGTTTTGGCTGCATTTCGTCCATTTTTTAAAAATATTTATGATATGATGATTACATTAAGACATTGGGGTGTTGCTTTTTTTTTTCTTTTTTTTTTTAATTTGCATTATAAGATTTACACGGGATTAGTTTGGGAAGGGACATGCGAGGTCGTGGGATACATTATTTTTATAATGGAGATGGATTAACAATTCAAAGAAATGTTCTTGTTGACTCCTTGTATTCATTCATTATTCATATGCATTTCACCGTTCACGTCCATAAATATTTAAATCCTAAACAACCATTAGTAATTCACCGAAGCTACACAAGCTGCTCAATGAACAAAATGACATTGTGAATATTGTTTTTCACAAGAAAACTATTCAATGGACGATTGAACTCATAATAAGCAACTGTCGCCGATGACTTGTAAACAGTGTTTGACTTGTAAACACAGTCTGGAGAAAAGAAACCTCATTGGGCTCCTGTCCGTGCAGCTGCAGCGGCGTAGCTCTCTGATTGGCTGGTGTGGGTTTAAAGAGTCGTTACTGGAGGTGCAAAGGCATGCTTAATTTGGCGGTGTCGTCTCAGAGTGGATCTTAGACGGCACCGTCTCTGCTGTTGAAAAGAATGATGGTCATTTTGTGGGCAGGCTGGCGTGAGTTTGATTGAACAAAGCATCTTCTGTCTGCAGCCGCTGATGTCCTGCAGCCTGACTGTCTCACTCGACTCTTTCTGAGGTGAAAGCGGTTGCAGAGATGCTGCTGATAGCTGCTTCTGTGGAAAGCTGTTTGGAAATTGTGCAGATGGGCATGCAGTTTGTCTATTAGCGTTAATGTTAATGATGGCGTGCGGAGATACTGTATGTCAGGCCTTTTGCAGAAGAGATGACACAGTTATCTTTTGCTCAGGACACTCCTTTTCCTGTTCTGTGCAACAGTTGTTAGTCATTGTTTTTGCTCTTAACTCATCGGTTTCCATGTGGATTACACAAAGCCCCACACCTTGAAACCTTTGAACCACTCAATCCTCATTATCTGTGTTTATATTGGGGCTCAGTTTGGGCAGGAAAGGGGCTCTTTTATTTAAAATGCTTTTGATTTGAGTCAGATAGAAAAAGGGCTGAGTGTTGCCAGCATGTTTATTTTTCAGGGCTGATGGGTGTGTGAGTGTTTGTAGGGGCTTTGGGGTGGGGTGGCGATGGGAAGCTGCGGGATTTGATGGCGCAGGAGGATTAGAGGGAGGAGTGGGACAAGGTGTTGAGCTGGAAGGTCGAAGGAAGTGATGATCCTGTAGATCAATACGCTGCCACCTTCACCAAAACACACACACACACACACACACACACACACACACAGAGTGCATTCTGCTCTATATTGATTTTATTTGATGTCATAGTCAGATTATTTTTCTAACTAAACCAAACTAAGCACATATTTCTCAGTTCATGTGAAAATAATGTAATCATTTTAAAGACGAAGCCCAAAGTAAAGCATCAAGTTAAAAGTTTGGACAAAATTACAACACTTTTCTCTTTAACCTGAAATTTTATTACATGAGATTTAAACATTCAAGTCCACAAAAAATAAAGTTGAGTAAATGAAGGTCGTAAAAATATGGAGAACTTTACAGGAAGCAGTCGGCAAAACTGACTTAACGATGTCAATTAAAAATATTTAACCACATTAAAGGCCCTTTAATGTCTGGAGCCAGATATCATTTAAAATATAAGGAAGGCTCTGCCCTCCTTCAAGTAATGATCCTGCTTAATTATTAAACACCGTGGCTGCATTGGACCTCTGAGTATGCAGAGCCTTCCTGTCTGGTGATTTTCATAGAAGTTGCCATAATATCAAACATTCCAGGACCTTTCAGGGTTTTTGCATACATCCTGTTTATTTACCCTGTTTATTTTGGTGAACCCAGTGTTTAATCTCTTAGTTGTAACACATGCCGCGTCACAAACAACGCTAATTAGCTACAACACATCCATGTGAGATTCACATTTTGTTTTAGTTTCATGCCGCTTCAAAACAAAACATTCAAAATGTGCTTTATTTAGGCCGGCGAGGGTGGCTGACATGTGCTGCGTGGATGACGAAAAGAGGGAGGGCAGGTCAGAGGCTCAGAAATGTCTTGGTTTCAATTTGGATTCCTCTGTTTTTGTACAGAAAAAAAACATTTACTGAACAAAAATATCACTTAAAGTTTAAAACTGACATTATAATTAACAAAATCACTATAGTTCTCTTAACTATCTATATCTACATGGCTCCACAATGCTGTGAAACACTCTCGGAGGACTGGAACATCTGTGCAGCTGTGACCTTTTAACCCTAAATTATACTGACAATCATAAATTAATCTTGCAGTTTTTGAAAAAAAAAAAATTATCCATATATATTTTAAGATATGCATATTTTTCTCAAATAAGAGCTCCCCCTTGTGGTAAAACGTATGAATGGCAGTTTAGAAAAGTAAACTTTCAACCTGACTGGTGTAACTTTTGTGCATATCCCACTGTTAAGGGTGTTTTCTGCGCCCTTTTAAAAATAATTAACAGTAAACTGATGATTAAATAAAACTGAATGATTGGTTAAATAAAATACCAAATAATAAAATCAAAGCATTTCATATTTTTACATAATTTCTAAGAGGTTTTTTTTAAGACTGACTGGAATTTCATGAGAGTTTGGTCCTAATCCTTAACTTGTATTAGAGTAGTTTAAGTAAATAATTGAGTGACAAGTAAAACAAGTATAAGTCCTGTGTTTTTAATATTACTTAAATGTTCATGTTAATGTACAGAGCAGTTTTTTTGAGTACCTAAAATACTTGGATAACTGGCAGAACGATGTTAACTGTCGCTGGTGTATTTACATGTAACTTTACTGCTGCAGCTGCAACACGAGCAGCTTATTTCACTGTTGATACTTTGCAACATATTTGATAAACTAAATATTTACAAATATTTGAATATAATATATATGTAAAGTAAGTGGGGACATCTAAATTCTCAAAGAAAAAGTGAGGGAAAAGTAGCTGCATAAGAAAGTAAAGGTGCTACAAGTACAAGCGCCACCAATTTGTATATAATTACAGTATTTTAGTGTATACACCTAGATGCCATCACAGCTGTTCAGGTTACATACTGCACTATACGTGTCACTGTAGGATTATGTGTTTTTTCTTTAAATTAGATTCAGATAAAGAGAGACGGGTCAGGAAAGAAAGGATAATAACAGAGATGACCCACATTTTCATGTTTACGTTAACCACCTGTTACAAGACTGCGTATTTTTAGAAACATGGAAGGATTAAATCTGCAATGATTTTAACTGTAGAAACACATTTTAAACAGAAAAATAGCACTTTTTGACATTTCAAAGCCAGTGTTCAAATAAAAATGCGTATTAAGCTGCTCTTCATGGTCCTGATTGTTTCAGATAAGACTCTGCTGTGATGAAACATGACTGAAGACGAATAATGAGTGTAAGAATGTACTTTAGTCACAGCTGAGTATGAAACCAGTGTAGAATAAAAATGATAAAAGGGGGAATTTTACTTTCTACTTTACATAAATCTCTCAATAAGACAATAAATGAAATCCTCCTTTAAAATGCATGACACATTGCCATTAAATTATCTTTTGTTCAAGCACTTCTGTGTTTGTGAAAGAAAAATTTAGCATACCAAAGAGGAAAAAATGTCTTGATTGAAAAAAGATGAAACATAAAAATCACTGTTTCCTGTGTCTGGTTATCATCTTTGAACTTTGTAATTGGTCTCGCATTTCAATAACTGTGTGAAAAACTGGACTTTTAAGAAACTCATTTATTTATATAATGACTAAAGTTTGGACTTTAACCGCATATTCATGTCATACTTCTCATTCATTCCTTTTAGTAATCTCACTTTATTTACACAAAGTTTTCCCCTCTCGGAGGCGGATGCTTCTCGAAAGTTTCTCATGGATGAAAAAGTCAAGTCGTGCTGTGATTCTTCTTCTTCTTCTTCTCTCTTAGGAATGACTTGACTCCTTGTAAGGAAATAAGTGACACAAATAAAGAATCATCCGAGACGCTTTATGTGAGTTCATATGAGTGTTACTTTGGTTTTTATGATTGTTTTTAATGTGGCACCTGCTGTTTACCCAAACTGCTCAGAACAGAGAATATAGTACGACTTTGATAGATATTTACCTTTGTTCACTGATACAAAAAACATCATTCCTCTTTCTCTACTAGAGAATTCCACATATTTTCCTTTTAAGTCCTTCCATCGCAATCTTTTATCAACTTCCCCTGATCTGAACTGATCCACGCTGACATGATTATCCTCGCAAATATGCCAAAAACTTCCCAAGTCGACTATAACAGTATGACTCATTCACAGATCAGCCTTTTGTAAACAAGCTGCAGCTCACAGGTGACAACAGGCCTTAAAAATGTGCCGTCTGAGGCGGTAATTTGAATTTTACACTCCCTGTTTTAATGCTGTCTGAGTTATAACAGCAGAGCCGAGTGCGAAGAAGAAGAAGAAGAAGAAGAGGAATGAGTTTAGAGTTTTAGCAGGTGTAATTTGTTCTCCATAAGGATTTCTTAAAAGGAGTCGTTTGAGTAATGACATAAGACGCTCATTCCAGGGCTTTTACTTTTTGAACAATGCATGCTAATAGGTGCTTCTCATTCTGACATCAGGACATGTATAAGCTTGAAATTTGTCCAAGTCTGCTGTAATTGAAGGCTATCGCTTTCCAACAACTTCCACCTGGTCTGAAGTAATGCCTTCCTGTGGCGTGTCGTTTGCATTTCATGGGCAGAAAAACGCAGTGTGAATATTCATTAGATCCAAAAACAATGCAGATTGATTCTGGTGGAGGAACAGAGGAGATTATTTTATCCGAGCAAACTAAAGAAATTTGCAAAGTGCCCTGAGTAACATTAAAGAAACCCTGTGGAGTTTTTAACCACAAGCGGCACAATGAAGCTTTTTTAAAATCATTTTTCAAACTAACAAAGACGCAGAAGGTGCAACTCATGTTATTTCACTGACAGACAGGAAAGAAGAAAACTGCTAGCAAGCTAACGTGGATGTCAACAATCTGTAGTTTGAAGTATTTAAGGAATCTGTCGTGAAAATGTTTAATGAGGAAGGAAATGCATTCAAGATGTTTTCCAGACCTCAAGGTAACACGCAAGGTGCTTTGCAGAGAAACACGGGCTGTAAACAGAACTTTTGATTGATTGTGAAAATGTTAACGATAGTTTTGGCGCTGCTCGTTAATCAAATATAATGATCCAGTGGTTTCAAAGCTTAAGGTCAACACTTCATAAAGGATCCCAAGATAAATGAGTTATCACGTCAAAAAACAATGATATTCCACCAAAACATGTCTTTTTTCTCTCTTTATTTTCTTGTAAAATTCTGGATTTTTTCCCCTCCTCGGGCCTCTTAAGGGCAGGGGAGGACACGCAAAATACTCGTCGCCACACTTCACCATTAAAGAAAACAGAGACTGTTAAAAAAGGTTTGTTTCATCCTCCACAACTTGTAAATGTTCAGGCCTTTAAAAGACCGAGAGGACAGTCAATCATGAGACAGGTCAGCTAGCAATGAAACAGCATCACATTTAATCATTTGTTAAAATATAATAATAATATTAAAAGTTGTTTAAAAATTCAAACTCAATGCCACAAATGTGAACCTCATGTTGACTCTGAGGGAAAAGCTGAGGATCTCCAAAATCTTTAGGATCCCTCATCTGGGAACCATGAACGCCTGGAAAAACTTTCCGCTGTTAGCATTGCTAAGAATGAAAACATTAAATAGAAAACTCTTTCTTTTGTCACAAGAACTCTCATGTTTTCCTCGCTGACATGTTGTTTTTTCCCCCTTTTGATAAAATGCTGTTAACTAACTGTCATATACCATTAGCATTTAGCATTGAGTGCGGCTTAGTCCTTCTTGACAACAGATGTGGATAATGTTCTCAATGACAGAGGGAAGACATGATTCAGAAAAACTGTTGTGTTACTACGCAACACATTTTCCCTGAACAGGTAAACTTACTCTTCTTCTTTTCCAGAGGATCCATTTATTTGTTTTTGCTGCTGAGTTCCTTACATAACATCTTTCTAAAGGAGAAAAAAGGCCCTAAAACAACAAAGACTGGAAGTGAAGAGGAGTGGAGCGTTTTACTGCACGGACAACTTCATCTTATGAAGAGAGACAAATCTCAGTTTGATCCCAGCATAACGGAGGAAAAACATTACGAAAAATACGTTTAAACCCACGCGCTGTGACACATGCTCAGGCTTCAACACAAAATATTTCATTACAAATTATATTCTTAGTCCAAATCAAATGTATATTTAGACTTATCAAATAAAAGGAATACAAATTAGAGCTTAATGAAGTTAGAGTTTATCAAAAGGAGGAAAAAAGGAGAGTATTATGCCTGGAGATAACTGGGCAAAATGGGAATAATACGAGGATAAAGCAGGCTAAGAGGATGATAAACAATGAATTAAAGGTTATTAGCTTCACTTCTGTTTGAGTAATATAATCTAATATTGTGTAACTATAAAAAAAAGCTGATTTTTTTATGTAAACAAGCTTCCAGGGGCTGAACCCATGTGGTCGCTGTGCGGTGAAATGATGTCTGGGCTCGAAACTTGAGCGGCCGAAACTCTTTTGACAGGTAATCTATAGCTTTGAAAAAGACTTCTTTATTTGTCACATACAATTATACTCAGTTAAACATAGTAAAGAGTTGACCCATCCCTGAGGATGAAGTGGGTAACCACCGCATGGCGTCTGGAGACAACTGCAGCTTTAAGCCGGGAGAATTAGCTTATATATACATGCTTTTATATACATGTTTTGACAGTCGCTACCACCGAGCCACCGTGCTGCTCTAGTCACTTTTCAAACAGCTTAATTGAGTTTTCAAGCAGAAATGCCAGGAGTTTGCTCCTTGAATGGGAAGATTTTTGTATTTTTTTTTCTGTTTTATGCTTATAAACTGAATTTCTTAGGTTTCATAAGTTTTAGGGCGTTTTGATGCAACAATACAAGACATTTAAAACATTTTTTTTATTTATTGAGACATTACAATGGGCAAATGATAGGGAAAAAAAGACAGTGCTTACTTACTTTAAGATTAAATGTGAGCTTAATGTAAAATACAGTGAAAAATGCACCTTGTTTACCTAAATGATGTAATCCATTGCATACTGTAAGTCAGTAAAATCCTGTTACTGTAGTACTATTGTGCCATTCTTTGCCTTGGAGATCAGGACCCCCACAATGGATCACAGGAGTATTACTGGGCTGCAAACAACCTGTGAACTGCTCACTTAGTATAGAAATAATTTTTAAAAAAAGGACAAAAATGGAGAGAGCAGCTGGAAGGCAAAGAAATCTGGTTGGTTCTTGTTGTTGATGCGACACTAGAAAGCAACTTATCCTGTTTTCTATTCATGAAGGTGCTTGCGTGCCTGATATTGACTTGAGAAAAGGTGAAGAGCTTGTGTCACTTAAGTTATTAATGCTTATTATGAATATCAGCTTTGTTTTATGTTGTCGATTCAAGGTTAAGACTCTCACCTGACTGGAAATGTGTAAAACAGTCTGTGACTCATTGACAGTAGCGTCCTTCAGCTCAGAGCTTCCTGTGAAAAACAGAAATTCTCAAAGCAAAACACCCAATTTAAAATCAAAGTCAAATTTTAAATCTCTTGCAGTCTGTCTTTTTTAATTAATTGAGAAAGATTGGAAAAAAAATCTGATTCCTTCAGTCTGATGATTAAGCAAAGTCAGTTGTGCTTTTATCGCTTCAGATTGTAACGACTGTAAAAATCTTTTACCACAAATCTCCTCTTGGCTCCAACCAGGAAACATATCTCAAATCACACGAGTCTCCTTATAGATTATTTTCCTCTCCATTAGCTTATCGTTGAAGGATTGATTTTGAAATGATACAGAACATTTCATGGTCTGGCTCCTCTATAAGCTCCTGTAGGAGTTTCTTTCTCCTCTGACCGCCGAGAGGAGACTCACACCTTAAGAGAAAGAGCTTCTAGCTGTTCACCAGCTGAGCTAAAAAATTCAATGAGATCATCCATTTTCTGTTTGTTTTCTCTGGGTTTTGTTAGATTTTTTCCCCCCATTATATTTTGTAGGTCGTACACATCATTCTCTTCTCTCTTTTTATCTCTTTTCCCTTCTTCCCGTAAAGCACTGTGTGACTTCTGTTTATAAAAGTCTTGCATAAATAGAGTTTGCTTGTTTGTGTATTTCTACGGCTCAACAGCGTTCCTGTAAGTTGTTGTAATCACACAGTGAAGTAAAAAATAAAAAAACAAAACAAAAAAAAGAAAACCTGTGTATGATTTCAAAGAAAATTGAAAATCACTGCAAATTATGCAGGTTAGACTTTCTTTTCTTTCTTTTTTTTCCTTTTTTTTTGTTTTAGATTTAACTACACCACTGCAGTAATTTATGGGAAACGCCACAGAAAAATACTCAGTTGCCACAGAAGCTGGCAAGAAGAATCTGGAAAAAGCAGCTATGTTCTTATTTTGGATGCATACGTTTGGGTTATAAAAAGGTACATGCATCGAAAAATTCACGCCCTTGTGCATAAAGCGTACGCTTATATGAAAGCTTTTCTCTGATTCTGGCTCAGTTGCAGTCAGAGCACAGCACACATCAACCTGTAGGCCAGATCCAACACTTGAATATGAAACAGATGAAGCGTTCACTCTTTCTTTTTTGGCTGCTGTTTTCATGCAGCTACAGAAGACTGGCAATGACGGAGTACACCACACGCTACTGATGTCTCATCAGAAATTCAGGGGAATTTTAAGTTTGTTTCTGCCACAGAGGAAAAAAAAAAATTCCCAGATGTCAGTCCAAAATGGTTTATTTTGTAAAGGGGGCAGTTGGAGGAGATGAGAAACATGGTGCGCTACTAAATGATGATATATTCAAATGTAAATGACATTCAAAAAGGTATTACAGTTATCACTCAAATTTTTCACACATGAAGTTAGGTCTTCATTCCAATAAGTTTTTTTCCAAATGTAAATGGATAAAAAGTCTGAATATTTTCAAAATAAAATAAAAAAAAAAATGTATCAACACAGTAAACCCTTGGGATGCTGAAAAGAAGAAAAAGAAATAACAGTAACATGCAGAATGTAGACTGATGAGTCACTTTCCTCAGTTTGAAAAAAAAACAGATCATTACAAAAAAAAAACACAAGGTGAATGACTAACACATCTTAGTAATTTTGAGATAAATTTGAGGTGAATCCTTCTGCACTTTTTGTCTTCACATAATTAACTCACATTAGCAGAAACTCCACTGTTGCTGTCTTTTATTCAGTATAATATAGATCAATAGGAAATATAAGAAACTGCTATTAATGACAACTTGAGTGGTCTTTGCTAGCCATTACAAACAGCACATATGTTTTGAAGATGCTTTATGAAAATGACAATCCAAAATAAATTATTTGCCAAAACCTAGCGCACGGATTGGATGGGATAGGATGGGATGGGATGGGATGGGATGGGAGGGGGTTGGGGGTAGGAGGAGGGGTGAACTCAATGTAGGAACAACAGACCGATGACTCGTCAAATACACTGTGAATGAAGCTCCTCTGGATGTGTGGCCTCCAGAGGTTCAACTGTAGAGTGAGTAAAAAGGTCCCAAAGTAGAAACTGCAGTCTTAACATGTGCCATACTTTAAAATGTAGAGGAAAACACCCTTACACTCATCAATATGATGAGCAGAAAAGTCCCAAACCAAAGCTTTGAAGTCTTTATTTTTGCTATCGGGGAGAGGAAAAAATACTCGAAAACAAAAATAAAACACAAAACAGGAGAGGGAGGGAAGATACGACTCCAGATATTACGCTGAATGCAGAGAAGATGAACTGCACGAGTTGGGTGAGACACTCCGGCACAAGGGGTTATTTCCTGGAGCTAGACTTCTAATATCCAAAAGTACTGGTCTGGAGGACCCATGTTGGTCAAGGGGTGTCCATGGAGATGCCTACAGCAAAATGCCTCAACAGCAGCATCCTAGCAGGCTGTCCAATAGTGACGCTATGTGCTTCCTGCTGCCTGGCTCTCTCCTCCCTCTGAGTTACCTGCAGGAAGGAAATGATGAAGGTTAACAAGGTTTTTGGAGGCAAGTGGTCTAAATGAACTTGAACCAAACAAGCGGCTGCTGTAGTAGCAAACAGACAGCAAGCTAAAGCAGCATGAAAAAAAACACACCATGACATTGGTGTGGGTTATGAGTAACTAAACCAGGTAATCTTAAAACACACACACAAAGTGACATGTGAGTTCACTAACTCGTAGCAGGAGTGGAGGCTGAGGCTGAGGCAGAGGCATTGTCTTCCTCGTCACTGTCGTCCTCATTGGACTGTGGTACCTCGGCCTCAGGGATGGTTGTTGTGGGGGTCTCGAGCTCTTGCTCTGCCCTGCTCTTCAGGGCTAAGATACGGTGGTGTAACGCTGCAGCCAGCTGACCTATGTCCTTAGAGCTACCCTGAAGAGGGGAGAGACACAGTGGGTGAGACCCCTCAGCCACATTTAAGGACAACCATAATCAATATTCATATTCTGACATTACACTGTTGGCATCAGCGTTTTGTCACTCTAGTTCAGGAGTACAACTCAAAGCTGCATGTAGATGTTTCACAGGTTTTGCATTTAACCACAATACTATCAGAAAACAGTGATGCTTCTCACCAAAAAAGGCCTGTTCATCTTAAATTAGGTCCTGATTTTTGTTGTAAATTTCATTTTGTAACTTGTCTTAATTATGAAATCGAGTACATTAAATTCAAAAGAGTTATCTTCACTCATAAAGTCATGATAACACGTAACATTGTCAATCTCAAGTTTCAAACCATTGTAACCTTGTGGTCAATAATCTCCCCAAGCTCTGGTGTGACGTTTGGCGATACATACCGATATTAGGAAGACCTTGACCCCCTGGTCCTCTGTGTCCATGGCAGTGATTCGTACACTCTTTTCGCTGGCCTTGTCCACCTGCATCTGAGGCCAGAGTTTAGTGTTGAGGATCAACCGGAGGCTGCCCTGGGTCCTCATCACTGGAAGGGTTTAAAGATAAACTCACACATCAGCAATCAACTACAGACCAGAGCAGGCGCTTATTTTTCTTCAGTCCATGATATTCTACCTGGTATTCTACCATGATCTCAGAGCTGTGGGTTCTTGTCATGGAAAATAAAATGGATACAATTAGTAATAAGGACAGGCCTATGGCACCTGCAAGTGTCCTTTCAAAAAGAGACTGATTTGTTTGCAAAGATTTTACAGTGCTAGTTGCAGGCTCATCAGCATAAACCCAGTGATATGAAAATGTTATCTAAAAGGAAGCCATTATAAGTGGCAATAATAAAGATCCTCCTTAAAATGAAAAGAAAAATCCTGAACTTTTGAGGAGAAGTGTCATGTTTTTTGTCTTCTTCATTGTGAACTGTTTTCATTTTTTCTTTCTGTAATAACATTTCATACCCCACATTCAACTGGTGGTGCATTTAACAGCTTTTTTTTTTTAGTGTC
>JAPZDV010000004.1:17776448-17789079 GCA_029814665.1 Acanthurus lineatus | reverse complement strand
AATTACAAGCTTTTTTTTTTTAGTGTCTAGGTCACATAAGTGTGTAAAAGAGGAACCAGCTCCCCCTTGTGTCCAAAGCCAGGTATTGCAATAATAAAGCCACTTCTGAAGGTGTTTACCAAGACGCGACTGTAGCGTGCCGTCATCTGTTGAAGCCATGTCGTTAAGCCTCAGCAAACCTCGACCTCTCTCTATCCACGACTGAGCCGTCTTCTCAAATACATACAACTTGCACTGCATCTGAAATGAAAGGATAACAACATTAACTTTCCTGCTTTCTGCCACATTTGTGTACTACATTTGCTAAGCAAAGGAGCTGCTTTCTACCTGTAAAACATTGCTTTCTGATTCCTCTCCAGTTTTGACGTCGACTTTCTCTAAGATGCACTTCTTGGCTGTGGCTTTGGTGTAAGCTGCTGCAGACTCCTCCAAAGACTCTGACACGCTGTTTACTGAGGAGATAAAATAGTGATGAAATATCTGCACTTAGTAAGAATGAACATTTGAAAGCTAATATTTTTGATCAAAAATGGATCCACTGCTTTTGACTCTCCTCTCGCTCCCATAACGAATTCGTTCTCACTCAAAAACAAAATTCTGTGCTAAGATTTGGAATAGCCGGTGCTTAAGGGTGATCATGAAGCACCCAGGCCGACACTCCCTCAGTTAAAACAGGAGCTGTGCAGGCTGCTGCAGATCATTTGCAGTAAAGAGCCACTTCAGTTTTAAGTCCACATTAATAAATGCCTGAGCATGCAGCAGCCACAAAACACTAAATTTCTTTTCACCGTCACTGAACAAGACAGTCAGTGAAACGCACAGTAGAGCCCAAAAAATGCCAATGTTTAGATGTGTTTATACTTCACATAATGGTTAATGCAAAATATAGGAAATGTCATTTTCTTTCTTGAACCTTATTCCTTGTTTAACGCTTATTTGCATTTGGAGTTAGTAAATGATTAATCCATTGGTTAGGAAAAAAGATCTCTACTGTGTCAAAATACAGTATATAGGTAAATGGTAAATGTACTGCATTTAATAGTGATTTCTAATCTTTACTACTCAGAGTACTTTACAATAAAGGTCAGCATTCACCCCTTCACACACTGACAGCAGAGGGATCTCTAAAAAAGTGCCAACCTGCTCATCAGGTCAGGTATTCAACCACTGACCTTTGCAAAGCAGACGACCCTAAAACCTCCTGAGCGACAGCTGCCCATTGGTGAAGATTTTGTCCCGGAGTTTGTAACTAAAACAAGCTACTTTTGTGCTTTTAAACTCAAAGGATGATTATCTACTAAAAAAATCTGCCTTGATGTGAGTTTCACCACTAGTATGTGAATAAATGTGCATCTTAAATTACAAATGCAGTATTTGTTAGTAGTTTTTTATGACTCCCACAGCTCTTTCTGAAGTGCTAATCAAACACAAGCTCCATCCTACTCTTGATGCCTCTTTAAAGGACTTTTCATAACTTGTGAAAAAGATCTAGACATATTTCAGCGACAATTTCTGCCGATCTGCTTAATTAACCGTCACAGGTCTTGTCCTTTTGTTTGTTGTTATCGCTGGAGTTTGGCCAAAGGACTCTCCTAAAACTATTAGCAGTCAAGTCAAACATCAAACACGTTCTCATTAATTGGTGGCTTATGTCTTTACCCTTCTCTGGGGTGGTTTCCTGTGGTGAGGGCTCTGACGCAGAGGCAGCTGAAACGTCTTTATTTTCCTCATTTGAGGACTCGCCCTTTGGGGGACTCTGAAAACACAACAAAGCTGGTAATTGGAACTTGTTCAAAGCTCAATCATTAGGAGATTAGGACTGTACACTCACTATTCAACAGGCACCATCAACTCACCAGAACTCGTTCTGACATGTTCTGCCCAAAAACAAATTTTGCCCCACTGTCTGTACTGTTTGTAGCATTTTTTGAACTGAAAGGACAAAAAAGAAAAAAAAATGAGCAACACTTACTTTGTGTGTTGATGGAAGCTAATCATGAATGAAGATGAGTTGCTAAAAATACTTGAAGGAGGACAATTTCATTACCTTGGGGTAGAGATGTACTGTAAGAAATAATTAGTGCCCTCTGATTGAGAGTCCAGTGGCACACCATCCTTGGACTTGTCTTCTGTACTGTTCTCTTCCAACTAGAGAGGAAAAAAATGTTGTAAGTTTAGAGTTATACCTAAGGAAAAAAACCCAGAAAAAAAACAAACTTGTAGAAAGAGGACTTTTAGAAATCCACATAAAAAATAATCCCGTCCAACTGAGTGAGCAGCAAGTCGCCTTTTCAAAGTTGAAAAAAAAATTGTCTTCACGTTCCTGCTGCAACAGTTTCAGACTAACCACAAAAGTGTACAAAACAATATCAGAAAATCTACAAAACACTACAGGAAATGTACATCTTACCAGGGAACAAGAGCCACAAAACACATCAGAAAATTTTCTTAACAAGAACAAGGAAATGACAAACATGTCTAGAAATACACAACAATCACACTGCAGACTTAAACAGGCATCTCACTATTCAAAGGATCATCTCAAAAGTGTGAAAGCCCCTACTCTATCAGTCATGTTTAATCATTGTTTATCACCTGTTTCCCCCTCAAGTTTGCATGCTAACTGTGTAAATAAAAGGTGGAAGAGAAGTAGAAAACAACCCACCTTCGCTCTGTCTTTGATATTCTGACCAAACACAAAAGATATTGCTACATTTGTCTCCTTCTTCTCTCTTCCACCTCCGTCTTTGTTACCACTTGCTCTGTCTTCCTCATTTTCATGTTTCTGAAATGGGAACAAAAATGCCACAGGGTCAACTTAGTATTTTTTTTTTTTTTTTAAATATACAATGCAAGTTCTACAACTACTCTGAGTAGAGAAAAAAAAGCATCTTTTACTGACAACTTTCACTTCCAATACAGCGATTCTTTGTAATATCTAACAGCTGAATAACTCTGTATGAAAACCCGACTGAAGAAACTTCCTCATTAGACGGTGGAGTAGCATTTAAATAACCACAAAGCTTATGCTCCTGCAAATAACATGCAGATTTATGCTTTGCCACACTTTTGGATGCCTTAAACAAAGAAATCTGCAAGGAACTGGCTGGCATTGATTTTTGATACCAAGTATTTGACTTTGAAAGGCACAGGTTTAACGTCTAACCAGTGACGTGGCCAGGGTGGCTGAGTGCTCTGTGTTGTTCAGGAAGAGGGACTGGGTCCCAGGTCTGCCATCTGATGACGTTTTCACACCGTTGGTTCCACAACTGGAATCTAAAAGATCAGATGGGAAGAAAAATCAAAGCTAAGTAAATCAAATCATCGGACGTTTAAGATTGTTTATAAGGATCAGCTAATAAGTGCAGGTGGCTCTCAGCTGTACTTACTGGACTCTATATGTGACTTAGAGGGGGGCGCCTGGAGGACTGCAGGGCGGAGGACACTGCGTTGCTGTTCCTTGGGTTTCTGACTTGGGACACCTGCAAGACAACCAGCTTATCTCAGACTTCTCAAACACAACAAGATGTTCTGTGTCTACAAATTCAAGTCTAGACGTACCATTTCCATTTCTAAGTGGGGTCGTATAAAACAGGGCACGTGCGGGTTCAAGATAAGACTTTTTTTCCCCTTTCAATCAAGTCAGTGTGAGTAATATTTTATTAGAGAGAAGGGTCATCGGCATCAAACACCAACCTGAACTCGGTGCCTGTCCATGTATGAGAGTTGGTGGCTTTAAACGGAATCCCACAGGCTTCTCCTCTGGTCGGACGGAGCACAAGAGAAGGCAAACATTAAAGAAAGATCTGAGAGCCACACAGTAACTTATGAAGGCTACACTCGTTCTGTCTTTGCACCTCTCTACCCACAAGGCTCCTTACCGTGCGATCCAAATGCTGTGCAGTGACACAGCTTCTCCTTCTGACTCTGCATCTAAGAAACTTTTTTTTGTAACCGAACTTAACCTGACCCTTATCAGTGCTTAAGCACAAACACAAAAAACTGTTACTCTTACATTTACAAGATCATTACAGTATCCAGTGAACATTAATTTTAAGTGATTTGTTTTCATGGATAAAATACAACCACAGAAACCGCAATCAAAGCTTGAATACACCAAAATTAATATAACCTGCTCAATTCAGTACAGGTGATCTGTTGTAGTTCTGCACTTAAGTAGTATTACAACTAATGTGATGTTTGATTTCTAATGCGTGCTGTATGTAATATGTTAAATATGATTACTAATTATGCAACCCCCCCCCCATGTAAAGCCGCATTAACTGGTGACCTAACCCCTACAAAGGAGCTGAGCCGGTGGTAAGGATTGAAATATTCACATCAAAAGCAAAAGATAAGACTCAGAAGTGAAAGAAAGCTTACATTGAAATTCCTTTAAAAAACACACAAACATTCATATTTCAGTATTAGAGTCCCACTGCAGCCATAGTCTCAGTCAGTGTCAGTCACTTTGTTATTTTTAATTACGAAGAAGATGGGGGAGGGGGGCAGTGTAAATCTCATCCTGTTTGAAATATTGTAGATGTGTGCATTCAAATATTGCACATATATGAAAAACCTTTCCATTTAGTCAAATTAGTTTACTTATGCGTGTTTCCCTTTTGCAAAATGCACATGGTGTGCAAAGCAAATAATTTGCCTAAGATGGTGAAAAACAAGCTACCAACCGTGATATGATAAACAGCGTATGTTTGTCCACAGAGGTTGCCAAAAACCAGCCGTGAGTTAGCACAAGCTTTGAACTGAGACCTGAACCTGAACTGTTTATGCATGTTAATGACCTTACTTAAAGATGCACTGTGTAAACTAGGGGGCAGCATAATACCAGAGTGACCCCAAACAGCTGCTAAGTATGGGCTACTCTATAAAAACGTGTGACTTTTCCTGAGAAGCTAAAGTGTGCTCCATCTTTCTTTAGCTTTAGCTTCTAGTGGTTGTTAGCTTTTTAGCTCAGTTAGCCACGCAGCGAGCGGCCCTATTAGCTGGGTCAGTCTGCCAGTGACAGCAAATAGGAATACTGAATAAATGTTGGTGCATATATTGCTGCCAGCTGTCTCCCAGCGGTTACAGCTTTGTGGGAACTGAACAAAACTTCTGAGACCAGCTAAGGCCAGTTTGACAACAGGGTTTTAGAGTACAAAAGTGATTTACAGCTGCTCTGACCAGGACTCTGACTCCAGGGCCCAGACAGGAGAGGCATAAAGAGGATGGTTGGGCATCACCAGCAGCGATTCATCAATCTAACTTATTGTATATTTGTATATAATGTATACTTAATTAAAACCAGAATTAAAACCAGGTTTGGTGGTTGCTGAAAAAGTGAGAAGAAAAAAACATAATTTTTTTAGATTTATTTTCTTATGTTGATTTCAAAACTGTTATCTCATTACATTTTGTTAATAATATTAGTTAATTCTTTAAAAGTTTTAAATAAATCCTCTTCATGTGTTACACATTTACAGTTTAACCGAGCTTGCCAACTGGCACTGCTGAATTCGAAACCCAAACAATAGTTTTATTGTATTTCCTCTTTAAATATTACAAAATAATAAATCTAGGAACAGCTATTATATGTGTTGGTCGGACTGGACAATACATCAACATTATGTTAATATAGTGATAGAAGACTAGATATTATCTTGGAGTTTCAATAATTGCTTTCAACATTATATGAGTCTAGTGTTGCCTTTTCCTGGCTTTTAAGACAACAGGATTGTATTCCCTAATAAGCCATTCATTCAACTGCAGTCAACAACATGACACTCAGTCATCATATAATAATGACAAACCCTCCTCAGTTAACAATATCAAGCCAGACTTTTTCCAACATAGGCATCAAAATGTGGCTGTTTAACGTTTCCAAGCTAAACTTGCCATTTTTAACAAGTCATAATCATAAACTGAGCTACATTATGTTCTGGCCTTGTCACAGAGTCATACAAGATAATAATATTTCATATAATAAAGATGTCTTAAAAGGATTTTGAGAAGTCCCTTTTTAGCAAGTTCTTCTTCAGACTGATGTAAGACCGAAAATTAAGATACCGCACACATGAAACAAACAAGCATCACCTCTCTCTTCTGGGTATATTACATATTACATCTATTTGCAATACATCACAAGAACTGATTCAGACTGTTGTTGCAGTCACAGACATTAAAAAGAGTGAGACCAACTTTTTCTTTTTTTTTTAGAAATAAACCAAAACCAGAAGTTTGACACAAAAAACAGCCTTAAAAACAAACATGACATGGGCCAAACTAAATGCAGGTCAAATAATTTTTTAAGATAGGTTCTTTCTCTTTAAGTATTTCTTCCTACATTAAATTCAAGATTTAGTTTTTCAATGTATTTATCAGCTAATACAATAAAAAAGGGACTGACACATCATGAAGGACAGCTAACCCCCAACCAGGGACTGAGTTGGGCATTTGGATGAAAGGACCCTGATATGTCATCTCCATCGCCTGATCATTACTGTACAGACTCTGGCTCCAAATATTGTCAGCAGCACAAGATGGCAGCATCTTTATCTGGAATATTTTGGCTTTTATGTATAGTGGGAGGAAGTGGAGACGTGTCCAGTTTATTAACGGTTGCTGGCATGAACCAAAACAGAAACATCCAACTTGACTATGAATGCACCAACTTGGCACAATCAGTGTCTTTCAAGGATAATTTAACAAATTAAACAATGCCTTGCACTCATCTTCAATGTAAATTTACTTATTTAAAATCATTACTAAACAATCCACTTATGCCTGTGTAATCTGGCTGTCTATGAAAGCTGAGCTTCACATACTTTCACTGCACATTCAACTCCATTCAAGAATAATGTCACATTCACAGCAGACACTTAGAGGTCTAACTTAAAGACAAAATACTACATTCAAGTTTAGTTAGTTAACTAGAGTTGATGATAGTGAAAGGGGTGCATTTACAGACATGGAATACTTTTAACATCTTATTTGCAACTACTGATGTTATGATATTGGAAAACAAACATGTTAAAAGTGTATTTTTGTCATGCGATCTATGCAATTTATGGTTTTTCAAGCTTAGTCAACTTACTAGGTTGGCTGCCTTAAAATGCTAAAAAAAAAAATGACTGACATGTTGGACCAATGAGATTTTGACTGCAGGGGGGCTTTATGTTGTGTAGAGAAACTAATGGTGGTCTAGGTGCCTCACCTGGCTCAGAGTCAGAGTTCCCAGTCGGAGACTGGCAGAAACTTGAGGGCATGAATACATTGTTCTTGGGAACTGCAAAGTAGCGAACAGGCATTGCACTCAGCATACAAATCAGTGTACAGCACAAGCAAAAACCAAGAAAAAACAAATGTTCTGCTTAGTCACCACGTGCCCTTACCAGAATGTGGGGGTGGGAACGATGAGGTCCTTTCCCTTTTCACAGGGGGGCAATAGCTTCCCTCATCTTTATCTGAATCTGAAAAGGGTTACAAAATATTAACAATATTCCAGTAAAAAGAAAGATAACATAAATAAGAAAATGGCCAGTTTTGACATTAGATTTACCCTCTCCATCCTCTGCACTCGAGCCCTCCGCGGATCGCTGCAAGGGAATGTTATGAGAATTTTAGTGCCCATTTTTTATGAGAGAGTCTTCCTGAGCATTCAAATTGCTTAAAAACAACAAAGTCACACAAAAAATAACACTTAATTGCGTCTTGTTCGACCTCAGTAATATTCAGTCTGGAAATGCAAAACCAGAGCCACTTAAAAGTTATTTAAATTTGAGCAAGTTGTAATTTAACATGATGTCAACAGATAACCATTTCATCAAGCCTTGTTAACAGTTTTATTAAGGGTGAAAGATTTTATTTCACCAAACCTTTTACAAAATGTAAAAAATGCAGTCTGGACTGAACATCAGTAAAAGACAAAATGATTAAATATAACTTGAGCCTAAATACATGAATAAAAGAGAAGCTTACCTTCTGTGCTTTATCTTTTTGGAAAACAAACACAGGAGGCGCTATGGCAGGCTTGTCTGTTAAGAGAAGACGTAGGCTAGTCATCCAAACACTGACTTACAGTGCACAACAATCCTGACTACAGCCTACTCGGTTTTTGGCCTTGATTTTCCTTTTGAAAGCAGTGAGAGCATTAGTGCTGATAATGCAAGAAGGTCAAGTGCGTTTACTAATCAGCACGCACTGAATCAAACAACAAATTCAATTGCACAGCAATATATAACAGAACATAAGACCGGAAAAATAATCCAAAATATGTGAAAGTGCATGTAGATTTCCTTTATTTCTCAGAACATATATCAGGTGACATTTTTGGGTCACAAGCATTTAGTTCATGCCTCTGTAAATACTTTAATCAAGCTTCCAGTAAAATAAAACTTAACTGTTTTAAATGTAACAAACAACATCTAATGAAAATGTCAGATTTAGCTGTGTGAGTGTGAAAATAATCTGGGGACTCATTTAAAAAAGAAAAACTCAGTGATGCTGATCAACATCTAATTTTGGTCAATGTCCGCAGGTAAACCTTAAATCAGGCTATACTACAGCTAATCAAACAATCCCATTAGGAACCGAGGAGAATGATAAAACCTATGTTGGCCTAAACTAAATAAATTTTAAATACCAAACCATATGGCCAAATGTAAAATACATTCATGTAAACACCTATGTATCAATTTACCATCAATCTGCTGTCAAACTTTAATCTTAAACGGACACTAAAGCTACTTTTGTAATAAAAAAGATTGTTTTTTTAATTCAGTTCATCGCCAAAAAAGCTGTTTCTGCTGTAGGAATGGCAATCGCCAGGCAGGGTAATAATATGATGTTACCTCACCATTTAATGCGTCTACCTTCACACGGTAACCTCTAAGATGTGTAATCCTATAATGTTGGCAGACAAAGATTTTCCTCTGTCTGGGTTGGGCCTCTTACACTGAGCAGGTGTAGCATCGATGTCGCTGTGAGCCTTTGCAAGAGGACAAAATGCATGCGGTAACAGCCAAAAAAGCCGACAGCACACGACTAGGATTGTTTACTGGACCTGCATTCAGCATCTCAACATTACCCCCTTCATTGCTAATACAATGTATAAAACACGTTTGACAGAAAAAAAAAACACGTTAATGCTATGTGACCTACATTTAACTTCCAGCGTTGTATCTCTGTGCAACTTGCAGTCAGCTACATTGGCTAATGGGTATGAAAATTACAGTGTGCAAATGATATTCATTGAGGAAATTCAAGCATCCCGACATGTTACCGGCTTATGTCAACCAGCTAGCATATACACTATCTGACCCGTTCCAGCACATAGCCTGCGCCACCGGTTGTTCCCTAAAGCCCCGAACGTAGCTTAGCCTGCTAGCTACAGTTAGCTTGCTAATGCACTCCATCCCGCATGAGTCATCTCGTCTTACAAGCCATGAAACTAAATTTATCACTAACTTCTCCTACGGATAGTACTGACAAACAGATCCGAGTGAAATAAATATAGAATATGAAGGGGGCAGCTATTACAACCATAGCAATGTCTGTTGTCTGACCCGTTTCTCTACGCGCCTAAATGAACGTCAAGCGATCCTGCAACTGAGCGCTAACTACAATAACGTAAATAACAAGAAGGATGTCGTAGCTACTGTAAACGTTACCTACCAGTAGCAACATCACCTAACAACCATTACGCTTAGATATTTAAGTTTATTACAAGCAGTAACGCTAACTTTCCTGTTTGGCCTTGCAAGCTTTGATTTTTTTTTCCTTTCCTCACATTAGATCCTTTAGCTCACCACAAATGGCAAAACATACTGCCTATAAATAGCCGGGTGCTAGCGTTAGGTGGTAAGCCAGCTAGCGTTAGCGGCAAGCAACATTCGAGGGCGTTCCGGCATTCCAGGTATTACCCATAGCCCGGCCGCTAGCATTGTTAGCCTGCTTGCTAACGTTGTAGTCTTGTGAAAGCCGCGAAGCTACAAATCACCCGAACTCAGTCTTAACATGCAGTCAAGCGGCTTCGTTTTCAGTTATCAAATATGCAGACAACGTATAGGTGCTGTTTCTGGCGGCACAGTAGCTGTTTTGTTTTTCTCATACTGCCACTTACTCACCTTCGTTTGCCAAGTCCGCCATTTTACTTCGACGCTCACACACCCACAACCCACCGCGCAGATAATACAAGTTGAGGCAGAAATGTTTTCAGTGGAGAGCACATTGCCGCCGTTTACTGAGGCAGCGAGAGACCCTCTGTCATCTCCACAGAGACACTGTCTGTCCATGACACTCACTGTGTTTATGCACAACCCCCACCCCCCCAAAAAAACAGCTTAAAGTTTGTTTAAATAGCTTAACCTACCCACTTTCCAACAGAATTATACCATGTTGTGATTACAATGCTTAAAAAAGTGTCACCAGCTATGATAAGATTGTACCAGGCACTCAAAATAAGATTATAAATAAGATGAGTAGATCTAGTTTTAGCAAAAAAAAGCAACAACAACACTTAAGGTCCACTCACTGTTTTTTTTTTCTTGGGCTTTCAACCACATCTAACAATTTTCCTCATTAGTCTTTTCGAGTTGTAATGGAGGAAACTTTAAGTTTACATAATCATTGCTGTCATGATCAGTGATGTCAACAAATGAGCCCTCAAGGCCTTGATGGATGAGAAATTACTTGGAGGAGGAAAGGTTGTGCACTGCCGCACTGAGCAAAAGCTGCCACATAAAAAAAGATAAATAATGGCCTGATTGCAGCAATAACAGACCTCAAGAGACGTTTCTGAGGAAGGTGAAGGAAGAGAACTTGCCTCAGGACAAAAAAGATGCTGAAAAAACAAAACAAAACTTAAGCCTATCATATGTGACAGGGAGAAGAGTGAGTCAATAGCAAAGATGAGTCATAAATAAGTCATAAAGTAGCTAAACATATATTAATAGACTGTAAAAAAAGGAGCGAGGAGGACTCTTCCTCTTCTTACACCCCTCCTACATTGAGGGTTAATCTGGTCTTCAATGTTCAGTTCAAGTTTGTTTTTGTCTGTTTGTTTGTTTGTTTTTTGCAGAATCAGCTTTTGCTCTGCAGCTGTCCTCAGAAATGTTCATTTACAGGTGTTGGTGTTTTTTTTGTATGACAGCCAATGAAGTGAAAGTAAACAAACAGGAAGTTGTTCACATCTCGTGGTGTCATGCTGTTTCTTTTAATCATCGTTTTCACTTTTTTTATACACATGGTGGCGCAGTGCGAGCCCTCAGTGAGAATTTTCACGGGTTTGAATTCAGTTGAATTGTAGGAAAAACACTTTTTATGGCACAGATCAAAACCAACTTCATGTTCAACATGGTGGATTAAGAAGCAATTTTATTATAGAAACAAATAAAAGAAACAAAATCAAATCAAGAACCTAAAACTCTTTGGTGAGTTTTGGCAAAAAAAAAAAAAAAAAGAGTCATTTAACCAAACAGAGTCAAATAAAGAAAGACTTGAATGTCATTGTCAGTCATTGTTCTCACCAAAACATTTCGTGTGTATTCCTGAGGTTTGACACACATGTGGAATGCATTTCCTATCACACAAGCCTTTTCTCCAATGTTTTGAAACGCGCGTTGTTTACACCAGCTTTCGCCTTCCTCCCATTTCACTGGTGCTAAACTTTACGGAGGCCTTGTTTGCTGCTCTGTGAATCAGATATGAAAGCGTCAATGAGCTGTTCTGCAGGGTTGACTAGTTCCCCAGACTGTAAACACAGAAAAAATCACTCTGCTTTGATCCAAACCGGATCTGAACTCTGACCTCGTTTAACCTGTTTTTTTTTGTTTTTTTTTTTGTGGAAAAAGGTGTCTGGCAGCTGTTTATGTCTGCGTGTTTTTACAGTTTTGTGTTTGTCTGTCTGAGCTGTTTTGCTTGTCTGCTGCTTTTTATGTTTTTTTTAAAAACTGAGGAAGTTCACCTAACTGGCCACCAGAGGGCAGACCAGCATTTAAAACTGGTGGTAAGTCTCCTTTACACACACACACACACACCAACACACAGACACATACACACAGAGTTATCACATCCTGTATATTTTTATGCATTAGTTTGTTTAAAACTATAAAATGTTCACACTGAATCAATTATTAAAACCCAAAGTGCCATTTTGTTTACAGCTACATTATTCCATCAAATGTAAATATCATATTAATATCTTGTGAATCATTTTACACCCATTTTCCCCAAATAACTTTATCAAACCATCAAAAAAAACCCATTTTTTTGAACCATCATTTGCATGTTCTCCAATAGGAAAAGGGCTCTTAATTAATTTGATACCATTATCTCATCAAGACAAACTCACACGTTAAAACACACACAGACAATTCTTTCATTATCTCTTAATCTTTTTTCAAAACTGTCCAAATTAGCGCCTGTTATCCACAGAAAACAATGTTGTTTTTTTATCTTTTGAGGATTACAAGACAATAAACCTCTTATCAATGGAAAAAAAAACAACGTCATGTGGACATAATGAGATAACTATCTTGAGATAATGGGATTAAAACGATAATTAGGCTACAGTTGTAGCTTTTTTCTCTGTTGAGGATTTAAAATGTTTTCGTCACGCTCTGTCTCTCATTTC
>JAPZDV010000004.1:17753514-17776348 GCA_029814665.1 Acanthurus lineatus | reverse complement strand
ATCTTTATCTTTTGAGGATTACAAGACAATAAACCTCTTATCAATGGAAAAAAAAACAACGTCATGTGTACATAATGAGATAACTATCTTGAGATAATGGGATTAAAACGCTAATTAGGCTGCAGTTGTAGCTTTTTTTCTCTGTTGAGGATTTAAAATGTTTTCGTCATGCTCTGTCTCTCATTTCTCCCACAGTCTGTTTCTCTGCTGCAGAAGAATTAAAGCAAAAGCTTATTTGTATGAAACGGTTCATTTAGAAGTGAGATGAGATGAGACATGTACAGAAAATAGAGACTTGGGCAAAAAAACATTAGCATGTAAATACAAACATAAACCATTTGTTTGCCTTGTTAGCTTAGTTATGGCGAAGGAAACACTAAGCTGAGTATATTTCACAAGAGTTTATATTGCACAATACCTACCCAAACTTTTTTTTTCTTTTTTAGAAGGAATCATACTTCAGATTTTCCTTCAGGCAAATCTCAAACAAGCCGCTGCTTGTGTTTATGAAGGCCCTCATTTGTCAGGATGGCTTGGCTTGCTCTTTGAGATGTAACAGTTTCGTTTCTCTCCTTATCTTTCGGTGTAAGGCGATGTCCAATGTCCACTGTATCAGCTGGTCAGCACTGTTAGCATGTGGGGGCACAGGACTGTGGAGGGGGGCTCAAGTGAGGAGGGTCCATAACCAGAGTGAAGTGCAAGGAGAAACTGGTGGCAGGTCAGGGGGCTTAAATCTGACCATATTATACTTATACTGAAGCTAAATGTTTGCATCTGTTTTCATTGTCCCTGATGAACCGGGCTGTTACCTTCAAGTTAGCAGATTTCCAATCAAGCATAGCATTGCTAAAATAGTAAATTTGGCTATCTTATGTCAGAAATCCTGACTTCCTGTCCTCCATAGATGTGTGTTAATGGTGTGTTTGCTGCTTTGAATTAATGTGAGACAACCTCAGACGTTCTCTTACATAACAGTCTTATTTTTTTGCAGATAATTGTACGAAAAAAAACAAAAAAGGATAACCCAGGGGGAATTTTGTAAGAAGAACAAAGGATGCTAACAATTCTCCACAAAACCCCAAACCATCTAATTTGTTTTGTCCTTATAATATTTGATCTTATCTTCTGAGCAGAGCAGTTTGAAGAAACAAACAGTGTCTGGGTCGTACCGCATTCAGCTGAGTAATGAATTAATTACAATAAAAATTAAAATACTCACTTGAAAAATGCCTTTTAAAATGCAGCGAAACAGCTCGAAATAAGATCAAGTTAGCAACGTTTTGTATTGAAATGTAAAAAAATTTGCAACCACTACGGTTTCCTAAAAACACAGAGGTCTGGACAACTTTTAGTGAACTCTACTTATCAGCCTAGACAGATTTTAAGGAACTTAAAATCTGTCTAGACCGATAATATAATTTTAAGTTCCTTAAAATCTGTCTGGACTGATAAGACTAAAAAATGCGTATACTGAACCCTTTTAAAGCCCAGATTACAACATTAACTTTGATCATTTTTTTGTAAGTGGATACTAATTGCAGGTCTATAAAATTGAAAGGAAATAAAACTCTTACTTAAGTCTTTGATAATTAACTCTCTGTTAAGTCAGTGATTAACTGGATGTGCAATCGGTTTGGTTTCTCAATGTTTTATTACACCGTTACGCTAGGTTAAGTCTTTTACGCCACTATTCTTTTTTTTGAAATACGTATTGTGAATATCATTTTATAGTAGTCATTTTGTGTTAAACATCACATGAAATGTTGACTGGGTGAACTGAGCAGATTATAAAGTGACCTTGTGCTGAATATTGGATGTAATTAAAAATTCTAACCAAAAAAAAAAAAAAAAGCATCATAACTCCTTCTTTCATAACCACTTGTTCACAATCTCATCTGAGCACTGAGGTTTGAAACCACAAAATATGTACTATTAGCATAAACATCTCATGAGATCATACTTTTCTGCTGTCTGGCTGGACTGTGACGGCGTTTGCTGTCTTCATTCATGCCAGCAAGGTGAATTTATCTGTTGATTTTGGTCGATAAAAACAATCAGGACAGAGTTACACTCTCCAAGTTAAATCAACTGAGTCATCTGACATTAGCATCAAATTTTATTGTTATTTGTATTTTATTTGTTTGTTTGTTTGTTTGTATCTTCGTGTGTCTTGCAGGAGAAAAACTACTGTTTTGTAACGTCTCCTGTTAATCATTACATACCCAGAGAACTGCCAGCTGATGCTTCAAAGTCATTAAAAAAATCATATACGACAACATGTGGACTAACTGTTTTTTGATTGTTTTTCTCTGTTTAGCTCTCATTTTTCATTTCAAGATACATGCAGTTTACAAACGGGTGATTACAACAGAGGGAAATGTTAAATTAGTATCATTGTTCAGTCCACAGCATGTGAGACAGCTGTGTTTTTTGCCTTTACTGCAACCGTTTTCTGTGCATGTGCCAAAATTAAAGCTCTGACACTCTGATGAATGGCTTCTCGGAGATGTCTACCTTTATATGCAGGTAAAATGAAAGGATCGGTGAAGGGATAAAACAACAGTGTCTGAGAGGAATGCTGGAAACAACACATTGCCTGAGTCCAAGTACCTTTGGCAGTGGACCATCATTTCCTGACTAACATTTAATGCCATTAATCCATCAGGATATTTCAAATACATGAAAAGGAAACCAAGAACACAGTTAATCTCATCCAATTTTATGTGCTTTTTTTTTCTTGTCAAAGTTACTTTGCCAATGAATATTAAGATCACTTTCATATTCTGTAATAAAAACCCACATGGCCTAGAGAGGAGCACCACTGGATTTGCATAAACAGGTTGAAGCATTTGTCAATAAATTTTGCAAATCAGAAAGGTAATAAACTTCTTTTACAGCTTGGGTGGCAACAGGAAAAAACAATAATCCCAGATGCTTTCTGTATGACGCACAGCCATATCTGGTATAGAAATGTGGTAAACAACTGAAGTGAGCATGTGCATCTTGCAGGCAAAGAATTGAAGAGGACAGCACTATGAAGCGCTTCGTTGAGCTTTGGCTGGGTGTTTGGATGCGAGTGCTGGTGAGGGTTTAAAACGGTGAGCAGTGCTATCGGATGACCACTCAGGCACTTAAGGCTCATTTATATCTGTCATCAAGTCCTCAACAAGAACCCACTGTGAAAAGAACATTGAGGCCTCATCAGGAACTAAAAGAAAAAGCTCTGGGTGGATATGCGAAAAGGCAACGCTGACAAGTGTTTTTACAGCAAAGCTCCTAACCTGTCAGGAGGCAATATGACTAAAAGGAAGATACTTCACATCTGATTATGAGCAAATAATGTATCATACACCAAAGAGTCAAATCAGGTCAGTTTTGTTTAGATTACCCAGAAACGCAAGTCACAATTTGTCATACAGGGGCTTTATAGTCTGTACAGGAAACAACACCCTCTGTCCTATAAACCTCATTTCAGGTAAGAAAAACAAACTTTCACTTGGAAAAAATTTGGGAAAAAAACTCCTGAACTGCAACAGATGAGACGTCCATCTTGCTGGACAGACATACATGCAATACATGTCGTTTAGATCTGCAAAAAAATTCAAATATGTGCAGATCTTGATGATAAAATACAGATAAATGTCCATAAATAAAACATAAGTGGATCCAGGAGGACACAGAAAACTTAATGTAGCTCAGATATGAGCCACTGGAAGGAGAACAGACTTTTGTTTTTTAGATGTAAATGTTTAATTCGTCACATTTAACCCAAGCTGATATAAGTGACATCAACCCAGTAAAGTTAACACATTAACTTTATATATAAATACATCACTAACATCAATAAAAATTCAATGGCCAAAGACTTAATCTTCTTTTCTGAGGAGTCACAAAACATCTTTTTTACATTTTCATTGGTTTGTTCAGAGGAGCTGTGTGGCGTCTGAGATACGGCTTTATGGCCTCATAAAAAGTACTGTGAGCCATCTATGGGGACTTCCGCACACAATTAAAAGTAAATGAACAACAGCAGCACATTTTCCTTTACCTACTCTACGAAAGATTTTTAAAATGCAGTATTTATGTCCAACTGAATGAATAAAACTGAGTGAATATATTTTTTTCAGTGACTGTACACGATGTGATACAAGAAAAGAAAGAAACTCTAACTGTAAGCTATAAAATAATATCCATAAAAACGGTAAGTGTCACATCTCTGTGAATGACAGTCATGCTTTATATTATTAAATGAAGCTTTAAAATGATTTCACCACAAGTTTACAACTGAAAGTGCAGTAAAGTCAGTTCAGTCCTTTCAGATGGATTCAGATGGAAAGCAGGACAAGTCTCGTCCTGCATGTGTGTAAAAATGAAACATTGTAAAGCTCACAGAGGGGAAATCTTTTTAATAACTGAAATATTTGACTATTTTCCAAAATGAGATAAGAGTTACAGGATTTCTCTGTGACTGCACAGCCAGAAACGATGCCACAGCACGGGGAAGGACCCTTAATAAGTTTGGGATCAAGAAGTTTTTATTAGCACTTTAAAACTTTCACATTTCAAAAATGACAAATAAACAAGTTTTTAGTTTAATGTCTTACAGATTTTAACTGCATCTAAAACAACCACAAGGATATTTTTAATTCAATGTTCTGTCTCTTTGAGCAAACATATATTGCATGGTAGTGACAGCATGGACTGTGTTTTAAGTGGCACTTTTATCCAAACATCTGATTACTACGATAACCACATCACATGCATTTACACTTGCCTGTGTAGGGTTTTTTTTACAATGAGAATGGATGCATTAAAAAGAAAAGAGCTTACTAAAGGCATGTAAATAATGCTGTTTTCCTGTTTTATTCTCATTAGCTTCACCTTTATGTGCATGTGGTGCACAGAATTTATGTCTTTGTGCATTTAAATTTCATGTGCATGTATAAACAATATCAACATTATAGTAATATTCATGCACATGTGCATTGTTTCTACTGTCACAATTGCAATAACAGTTGATATATTTATATTAACAGACTTTTGGGGGCTCTTTCCTTCACCTTATTTACCCTCTTTTGCAAATATCTTATCTGTTGCTCATGTTAAATAAGGTCATAGATCTGTGCACGATGAGCCTCAACAGCTGCATCTTGCACAACAAAGCAACTCTGTGTTTTTACGACCCTTTTGTGTTAAATGTTGTGCTTTAGTATTAATTTCATCAAAAGAACAAGTTATGTAAGACTAGTGGCATTAAGCACCTTTATTCAGCAGTCATTTTTTTTTGAAAGACTGAGTATTTCTCAACATGCAGCTGTCAGTGTTAAAAGATGTTAGGTCAGACTCCAAAAACAACAACCCATGGCAACATGGGAGCAAATTTCTGTGGTAAAATCTGTTTGCTATTTCTAAGCCTGAAAGTAGATGACATCAGTGACCCCCAGCCACCCCCCCACACAGGGGCCTGTGTATTTCCAACTTCATTAGAAAAAGAGTCTTTGCACAAACTTGTAATGCTCAAATATTCGTCTGTAACTGTGTTTGAAATCACAAGTAATATTTATAATGTTTGACCTCAATAAAGAATCTACATGTTATTTTACTGTCCTGAACTGTTGGAGGAAAAAAACTCGACCGTAAGCCATCAATGACAAGTGACATAAAAAAAAAAAAAAAAATGAAGAAGAAGAAAGATGAGCTGAGGTCCAAAGTCGAGCTTTATGGGTTGTATTGAAATTTGATAGGCTACCTGGCAAAAATGCTCCCGAGTACTTTATAAGAGAGCCTCGCCTTTCGCTTCACAGTCACAAGAGGAGCGCTGCACATCACATGTAGTCCTACATCCGAAGCCTTACAGGTGAGTTACCTGCGTACTGTTTTCATATAGTGTTTTGTTATGGTAATTAATGATCACTGGGATAAGTTTTAGTAAGATTTATATGATTTGTAGCACTTTTGTTAGAGTTTTTCTTTACTTTATTTTACTTTATACAACCTTACGTTAATGTGTCAAACTCCAATCTGGCAGGTTTATGTCAAGAATTTCAGGTCTTCAGTCAAACAGATGAAAGATAATATCTTTTATGTCTGTGCTTTAGAAGAAATGACATTTACTTTCTCTTATCCAAAGGTGAAAAAGCAAAAAAAAAAAAAAAGACTGTAAACATTTACAGACATCAAAAGCGATTTCTTTGTTTAACAGATGCCAAAAAGTCCTGTAGTATAAAAAAAGTACTCAAAGATACTCAGATTAGTTTGCCAACAAAGAATTGCAGAGTTAAAAAGGTTGAAGTTGTCAGGTTTAGAGCTCTCATATGCATAAACACACACACACACACACACACAAACACTTTGAGAAAGTTGGTGTCAAGTGTTTGTTCAAAGTTCAAGGCTTCACGTATGACTAGTAAAGGTGTGGGAGGAACAGAGCCACACTATCAATCACAGACTGATAAGGCTGATTGCAGGTGAACAGTATCAGTCCTGGCATCTGTCTTTTTTTTTCAGATCTACGCCACAGACTCCACCATGCGCTTCATCACGCTGTCCTTCCTGCTGATCCTAACTTGTCTCTGTCTTGCATACGCACAAGGTAAGACTGAAAAAAAAAAAAAAAGCTTAGCACGAGTGTCATATAGATTGTAGATTAATACAGATACAGATAACAACAGATCTGTGAGCACACAGCGGAGATAAAACAAGAGGCAATGAGTTTATTGCTGGTTCCTGTGTGAGCAGATGTGTCCTCGTTATGCATGTCAGTTATCTTTTAATTGATTATTTACTGTACAGACTTGGGTGTGCTGGCGTTTGACTTTAATGTCCCGTATTTCTGATCCCTCAGTGAGCTACGACGACTGCTGTTTTAAGTATGTGAAAAAAATGAACACCAGGACTCAGAAACATGCAGTGGACTACAGGGTGCAGGTGACGGACGGAGGCTGCAACATCCCGGCTGTAGTGTAAGTGTATCCGCACAGACGATAAAACAGCAAGATCTCTAATGTTTTATATAATAAAAAAGAAAGTAACTCCTGGAAATGAACATCTTATTTGTATTAATTATTCTCCAGCTTCACCATGAGGAGGGGGCGTGTGTTCTGCACAGACCCCAAAGACGAATGGGTCAGAGACCTGATGAAGAAGCTTGACCAGAAGAAGAGAGGCAGATATTTTGGCAATAAACATTTTAACAAGGTGGGTGATAACCGATGTTTTTGCGCAATATTTTTCTTAAAACAAGTCAAAAAATTGTATCAGAGCAGTGAAGATATAGCGACTAGTTTTCATTTTATTTGCAGAAACTAGTTAATCTTGATGTAAGAAATGATAAGGATTTTGCTGCACTCTAATAAAGAAAACTAACACTTTTTGAAATTTTAAATATAACTTAAATATCTGTTTACTTACATTAAAATGCATGTCTTTGCTCCTCACAGTACCACCCATGAAGGCTGCGCAGAGGCCAGGGCTGAGGTTGACTTCCTGCTACGATAGCCCCCTTGCTGTTCATTGTTCTCTGCCCTCTGTTTTGTCTTATCAATCAGATATAAGCAGTTTTATGGTGTCTTACTGGAAGCCAGCTGAGGAAAACTGGCCAAGGAAATCTTGCAGTGTTGCTTTTGCTTTCACTCTGCACTAAGACGAGGTCAAAAGCCGAAGAGGTGCAGCAGCTATTGTTTGTTCAGGCTGCTCAGGCTGATGTTGACAGGCCAACACACTACATGTTAAACTTTTACAATAGCGTGGCTGCTTCCGTGAACATGTTGTTGCCTTTTGAGATGTTTATCTTCTATAAACTGTTTAATTCTTAGTGATAGAATGTAAATGTAATGTTTGGAATAACCTTTTTCTTTCACAGTGTGTTCAGATATCTATCAGATATATATGCAAACTGATTGTTAAATGTACACGCCTCTCTGAATGTGTGTTATAGATGAGGAGAAATGTAAATGTTTAATTTCCTTCTTTTTCTAAATGGTCTTTTTCATGCATTTTGTATAAATGTTTTATAACAGTGTGTGTTTTCAAAAAAAGCTCAATCAAAATAAACTTTCTGATCATCAACCACTCGGTGTTGTTTTGAAAGTGTTTAATAATGCTCACATTTATTTTTTTAATACAGTATTTTCCTCTCCTAGATTTGAAATTAAACACAAAGTGTTTTCTTAAAACAAAGGACACGCGATGAAAAAAGGGACCCACATTGTTGTCCGTATTGATGCAATTTTAAGAAGAGTTTTAAAAAAAATGAGAAAAACAATCTAATTTTCAAGTTACTTATCGAGGCAATAAAGCACAACACTACCAAATCGGCTGACACTGTTCACATCAAACATAGTTTTGCAGTATCTTACTGATAAGAAAATGAGAAAAATATGTACAATAACTACTGACATGTTACACGCTCTTTGACTCAGTTTCCACCACAGTTCAGATCACTTCTTTAAAAAGAGACCAGCACAGTCACTGTAAACTGTGATAAAAAATATGTTGGAGTGACACATTCACTATTTACATATTATAAAGTTTTCACTTTCTGTAAGCGGGTTAACTTAACATTTAATGTGAATGCAGCTGTCTTTTTACATGTTGTAAAGATGCTATAAAAGTGCTATTTTCTTTTTCCTGCTTCTCGAACCAATGCATTCTGATATAAGATCCATCTCCTGCTGATATTCTGAGCAGAGAAGGCAGATAAGGAAAATGGACGAGTGAATATTTTTATATCCCTGTATGTCTTTTCCTATTTTTGCCATGAAACTTCAAATTTCCCATCTATTAGGATTTCAATTTGCTTTGCACAGGGCGCAATATTGCAGAATATATGCAGAAAGAAACCATTCACATGCAATGAGAGCAGGCCAGATGTTGGTGTGTGATACTGATTTACAGCCAGCAGTTTCTGATGTGACATGGTTCTATATTTATTCATTAATTTATACAGTGTGTGTGTGTGTGTGTGTGTGTGTTACACTCTCGTCTTCATGGATTTTCACAAGAACTGCCGGGACATGCAGCTGATAAAATCTTACCATGACTAATGCAGTGTGTGTGACTGTGCTATCTGCAGAGATTTATGACTTCCACACATTAGAAGCTTGCAGAGGCTTCATCTTGCAAACTGTGTTATAATACGCCTAAACAGCAGAACTATGTATTAATTACCTGACGTTTGTTGCTCGAAGGAAAAGGATGTACACATCTTCTAAGCCACGTGCATGTGACTGATGGGAGGGATATGGTTTTCGTCCTCCATGCACGCAGGTGAAGTGTTTGTTTAAATAGTCTGCCAATTGTGCCGAGAGGCAAAGATAACTGAACCCTTGACAAACACATAAAAATTACTGAGACATTAATTGAACATACAAATTTGATGGACATCTAAAATTGCATAGTGCATGACTAATAGATGCACCACGTTTAGAGGTCAGAGAATTGGATTGCAGCTTAAAAAGCTTTTTTGGAAGGTTTCGTTTTCTCTTGTTTACACGAAAACAGTGCTGACAAACGTGCTGCTCTCTCTGCTTCTGCATGCCGGGGCAGAAAGAAATAGCTGGCTGGCATCACGAGCAGAAATTTTAGCCTTCTTTCATCAAGGGAAAAACCATGAAAGGAAAGTATGACACAGGAAAATAATATATATGTATGGAAAAATTACTTTACACTTCATCCAACAAAAGTGATGAATGACAGTAAACGGGATAATTGAGCCCATGAAGACCGGAGACGCAGATGAGATCACTGAGCACGTGAGGAACATGCGGCTCTGAGGACTTCAGATCAGTGTCACCAAAATAACCTGCAGCTCAACATGACGAAAGGCACTGAAAACCCTCGTTTCCACCTGGGGGGGTTCAATGTGAGGACATTTGAAGGGTCAACAAGAGTTTAAACTGACAATAAACTGGTGTCGGTGGGGAAGAAAAGGGGGTTTAGGTCCTTTTAACATCTGCAGGAAAATGCTGAAGATGTTTTTTAAGAGATTGTATGAGTGCTGTTGTGCTCTGGAGCTTCAGGATGAGAGTGACTGACTCCAAGAGAGTCATCAAACTGTTTGGCAAAGCCGGCATCTTGGTGGTGTTTGTGGAGCTGGACTCTGTTATGGGGGGTTCCAGATGAAAGGATGCTGTCAGGGGTTTCAAGAGCTAAAACTGACAATAAACTGGTGTCGGCTGGGAAGAAAAAACTAGAGCTATTTCTACTTTCTGAGGGGGGTTGAGGTCCTTTTAACATCTGCAGGAAAATGCTGAAGATGTTTATGAGATTGTATGAGTGCTGTTGTGCTCTGGAGCTTCAGGATGTGGGGGGTTTCAGACGGAAGGATGCTGTCAGGGGTTATCTTCGTGTCATCTTAAACAACCACTCTCTTTCACCCACTACATCACGTGAGAGGCACTTTTCAGTGAAGATTAATTCCACTGAAGTGAATTAAAAAGCACCGCAGGAATTCATTCCCGCCCGTCAAACTTTGTCAACTCCACCTCAAAGAGTCAAACACTCACACAAACTTGCCCTTGAACTTATCTGACTGCTCACAACTTTATCTTTTTCACCATATATCGATGTGCAACATTGATCTAACTGACTTAACAGTAATATAATTTTGTGTATTTTTTTTTCTGTGCATTAGCCTTTGCAGTTATTAAACTGTTGTACAAGATCTTTACAATTATTCAACTATTCATGGGCACTAATTGAGGTTTAAGCTGTTTACTGTACATTTATATGAGTCTACTTCAAATATAATTTACACAGTGGTGTTACAGGGTTACATATTTGTATGTTTTATTTTTTATTATATGGTGTAATGCACATTTTTCTTCACATATTGCCACTTCCTATTTATGTCTCTATCTTCTTATCATATCTCTCCCCTGGTAAATGTTTCTGTTTTGAAATGAAGCAACTGTATCGTAACCCAGTTTCCCCTCAGGGATCAATAAAATGCTTCTGATTCTGAAAGCTGAGGAAAAGGAGGCTCCAAGGGAGGCTTTTAAATCCAGGAGAGAAAGAAACCGAGCAGCTAAGACTTGTTTTCACTTGGTAAATCTGTTAAAAAACACTTGAAATGATACAGAAGTCCATGCAAGTTTGGTATGAAAGATTGACTCATGTTGCATTAATAAATCGTGATTTTTATGAGAGAAAAGTTGAACGGGCAACAGAGAGAGAAACATGAAACATGAAAGCAGTCATAAAACAATGCATGAACTGTTAAATTGCCATGGCGGCTACTCTCTTTCACCCCAAGCAGTGAACTGTATTTGATGGGTCATGAGTCAGTTGACTGTTTTATATAAAATATGTGACAAAAGTACATTTGCAGCACCAACACTGAAGTGAAAAGTAAAGATCAGTTTTAAATTAATTGTATATTTCTTACCTGAGATCTATATTTAAATATCAATCGACTGCTTGATCTGAAGAAAATATGTTGGCAACTATTTTGAATAATGGTTAGTTATTTCAGTCTTTTTTCAAGCAACAAATCTGAAATGTTTGCTGGTTTCAGCTTCTTAATTTGATGCTTTTTCTTTTTATTTTTTGACAACATTTGAAGAGTCTTTAGGTTTTAGGAAAAAGATGAGATTTTTCACTGAGCTCTGGGAAGTTGTGATTAACATTTGTTCTTGTAATTTTTTGACATTTTAAATAAATTCATTGGAATCCATTGAATTATATTTTAAAATCACAACCATTAACATCTTGCCTTGCAAATTTTTTCATTCACCAAAAGTTCATTGCGCTGATAAAGATTGTGTGAATGGATTGTGTAAATGCTATTGTTATCTTTGTGTGATTGACGTGTCAGTCATGTATAAAAAAACACTTTCATATGGTTTTGATTTTTCCACATTCTTGTTGCCTCACTGAAAGAGGGATCTGTGGGTCACTGTCAGCCCTCATGTGAAATCTCTTAATGCTCAGTTGGTCATGTTGCTCATGGCTGTAAAAACTTTGGATGTTATCTTAGTGGACAAAAGGTTGCCAAGTATGATCGCATAATATGCCATCGGGTCCAAACTTTCATTCACGGGAACCTGTATTAGCATGTTATTACAGTAAATCTCTGGTTGTCAGTACACTTCTTAGAAAACCCCTTTTTCCAAAAACAGAGTCAAATCTGAAACCAGTTCATGCTCTTTTGATTTGGCTAAAACCAGAGAAAAGCTCCTGAGGGAACAGTTTTTGAATTTTTGGAAAATATATTATTTCTCCAGGGTTTTCACGGGTAAAAGGAGAAACAACAGCATGAATCTTAAGCTTGAAGCTTGACCCCAAGAGGCAATTAGCTTAGCTTGGCATTACAGACTGGCAGAAGGTGGGAACGACGAGCTTGGCTCTTTTCAAAGCTAAAAAATGTGCCCACCAGCACCATTACAGCTCAAATACTGTGGATAACAAGAGTTTATGCATCCGGTCAGTATGTCAGCGCAGCATCTTCTGTGGTTACAAAAGACCCTGAAAGGTCATCGCATCCTTCTGTTGTTCACAAAGAAATTGTTAGAGAACATAAGACCCCCTAAAACCACACATTTTTGCTTTAACATTACTGTTTATCTTCTGAGAAAACAAACAGGATACGACGTGTGTGTTAATTAGTGAGCCTTAAAGGCACTGATAGATTTATATTTGTATTTTTGGTGAAAGCACTTAAGCTGGTTTATATGACGGTACAACCAAAACACACAAGCAAGCAAGAGCAAAAGAATTTAAAATGAAATCATGAAACTAATGAAACAGTTTTTTAAAAAACAGCTAAAACAGACAAAGACAACAACAGATTGACAACAGCAAATAAAACATTTTCAAGTATGAACCCAATAATCTTATTTTATTGATATCTTTTGGAAACAGAGCAAAAAAAAAAAAACATATTTCCCAAAGTGTCAAACTACTCCTTGAAGCTATCGAGCTACATGATGATGCAGACCACAGAGCGGCGCTCGTTCAGCAGCCCATCTGAGCCGGCTCTCCATGTCAGTCTGTTCTGGGTCTCATTGCCGCACGTCTGGCTGAAACCCGAAGCTTCCACAGATCTCCTCTTTTGGATGCGATGCAGCAAAATACGGTAAGCCCCAGTGATGGGACTTCTCATGTCTAGGCTGTTGTTGAGGAGCTGGATCTTGCTGATGCCAAGATCCTCCAGAGCTGCTCTCACATTCAGTTCATCCGAGCTGAGGATGTGGGAGGGATCAACCAGGTGTTGGGGTGTAGGGTTACAAGCTGGGTAGGCCTGAGGGTATTCGATGCCTCTCATCCACTCACTGCCCATGATCTCTGCCATGGTGAGGCGATCCACGGGAACCGGTCTCAGGAGGCCCTTGATGATCTCCTGGCATGAAGCAGGAACATATGGAGGGATGGCATAGGAGCCCTGCAGGATGCAACACCTCAGCCTGCCCGTGTTATTAGCTTTGAACGGCATAGAGGCCGACACCATGAAGTAAAGCAAAATACCCAGCGCCCAAATATCTGCATATTGACCGATGTAACCTTTCTCTTTGAACAGCTCAGGGGCTGCATAAGGTGGAGAGCCGCAGAAGGTGTGAAGGACATCAAGAGGGCAGCAAGACGTGCTGAAACCGAAGTCACCCACTTTAATACAGTAGGTGCTGGTGTAGAAGACGTTCTCGGCCTTCAGGTCCCTGTGCACAATGTTATTATCATGCTGGAAAAAGAGAGAAATGTTTAATATTTTTGGTTTTTCTTACAGGAGCAGGAGAAGGTTAAACAGCTGGCTTTGGAAAAAGTGGGATGCTTCGGAGTTATAATTGCTTTGATTCATTACTTAGCAGCTCTAAAGTTTTTTTTTTTTTTAAAAACGATGGGCATTCCTTTAAAAAAGCCTTCTGCTGTTGTAATATCCTGCATCCTTCTCTCATTTTACAACATAACGTTCATTCACCGGAAGGCAGCTGTCGACTCACCATGTGTTTCACTGCAGACAGGACCTGAGAAAACACAAGCCTGCTCTCCAGGTCCGACAGGCGCCCCCTGGTGCTGATACGGGAGAACAGCTCTCCACCACTGGCATACTCCATCACCAGGTAGAGTCGTTTGACCGTCTCCACCACCTCATACAGGCGCACTATGTTGGGGTGAGCCAGCTTCTCCATACAAGAGATTTCAGAGGCGAAAAGCTCCCGCGTTCGCTTGTCCAGACGCATCTTGTCCAGGATTTTTACAGCCACTCTCTCTGTTAGATTAAGACAGCCAGGAGCAAAGGCAGTGAGGGGGCAAGAAGCAAACCAGTGGTGGAGGGTAACTAAGCACATTCATTTTAGTGGGCTTTGGTAAAAAATTGTACTTTTCTTGAGTGCTTTCCTCTGCATTCAAAAGAAAATGTTCATATTTCTACGTGTATTTGACAGTTTATGTGACTAGTCACTTTAAAAATTAAGGTTTCTGAATGTAAACGGTATGAAAATGTTCAAGCACACAAGTACAAAATCAATCAATTAGGTCTCAACTCTTCTGATGAAAGTTTGAAGGCACTATAAGCAAGATTTTCCTAAGAAATAACTGTATGAACTCATCCATCAGTGATCCCTCCCAGTTATCTCTTATGACCCTCTACAAGTCTGGTTAAGTACCCCTTAAGAAGTGGGAGATAAGATGAATTTAAAATGATTACACTCAGTATAGATAAGCCAACATGACCTACTTTTATTGGCAGGCCTCATTGTTAAGCTTTAAATGTTTTTTTTTTTCTGGAGCAACAAAAAGAGGTGTGGCGGTTTCAAAGTAATATATAATTACTGATTCAATGGGACGACTCTGGCACATCTGCACTTTAAATGAATCTGAAACAAAAAAGGGCCTTTAAACCAACTGAGCTCCTCAAGTAGATTCATGTTTGTTCATGCACGTTACGTATTTTCTGATTCTAAAGAATAAACAGAAAACACAACAGTGAAAGAAGCTTGAACACTGTCCAAAAAAAAAGATCACTATTACATCTACTACAGCAACATCACTGATCACTGCAACTGTGAAAATGTGGGGCAGCTGAGGAGCAAAGTATCCAGCATCTCACCTTTGGTTAGGTCATGTATCCCCAGTCTAACGTGGGAGAAGTTACCAGAGCCGATCTCCCCCCTCAGCTCGTAAAACCCCGCCCGTCGTCCAATTGTCAGATCATCCATAACTTTTTCTGAATGGGTCAGATCGTGCAGGGCTTTTCCAAAAGCAGTGCACCGCATCACATCATGCTCCTTCGTCACGTTCTCCTTCGTCTCCACCTTTTCCCCCACGTATGACGACACGGGTGAGATGTCTTCCTGACGTGGCTTCAAGCTGGCCCCTGAGGAGAAGAAAAGAAAGAGTAATCTTTGTTAAAATGCTGGAAACTGTAAGAAAAAATCCTCATGGTCTGAATGTACTCACATGTTTTTCCTCTTATGTTCTTCTTTTTTCTTTCAGTGTTGATGGCGTTATTTCTGTTGTTCAAATACATGATTTCTGTCCCAAACACAGAAAGGTACACTGCTTTCCACTGTAATCTAAGCTCTTAAAGATTTAAATTTAAAAAAAAGTGGTAAATTACCAAGACAACAAACCTCCACAAACCAAAACCTGAGAGAAAAAGGTCATCAGGAAAAGTGAGAGCAGCATGATGTGACATTAAAACCAAAAAACTTTGCAGACTGCCTGACTGCCTTGTCCAGAGTTCACTACTATCCCACTCCTCTTTCCTCCTGCTGTCTCCCTCTGCTGCAGCATCGTTTGCCGGTGTATAATCCAGCATCACTGTACGACACCCTGTAATCCCAGAGTGTCGGACTCCACCCATGCAGACAGACAAAAGACGGGCTTTATGGAGGTTTCTTTGACCCCAAAGACATGAACGAACCACCTGATGCAGGTGCTTGAACAGGATTTTGATTGGATTATGTCAGCAACTTATTGCTGTCAACCATTATCACAGTCAGAGGTCAAGGAGCCGACAGAAGATTATAACTGCAATCCAAGTGCAGTTTTTTAGTGGTTAGGATTATAATAAAAATCGGCAGTGAATGTGTTGTAATTTAAACTTTTTTTTGATAATTTCTTTTCTTTATCTGAGGACTCTGTTGTTAAAAGCTGCACTGGTGACAAATAAAAAACCCAAACTCTTCTCATTTTCCACAAAATAAAAACAGAAAAAAAGGGGTAATTAGCCCTCAAAAGCTCAACCAAAAGCTGAAGGAGGTGAACACAGAGGGTCTAAGTGTAACCTGCTGACCAGACCAGACAGCTACACAGTGACCCAGACACTGACCATGACACCAGACAGACAGACAGACAGACAGACAGACCCAAGGCCAGTCTGTCCGTCAGACACACTGACGGACTGTCTGTCAACCTCTGCTGCCTAAACCGGACACACCGATCGTCTAGCAGTCGCTGTTCATAAGCTTCCTGCTTATGCTGGGAGTGACTCACGTTAATCCAATCATCACCTCAGTGATCATCTCAGCACGTGCAGCGCTGAATTAACGATGGGAATCTATTGAGGAAAGCTGCATTCAAACAGGTGTGTCTGTTGTAAATGAATGGGTGCTTTTGAGTTTACAGGACAAAAAAAAAAGTACAGCTCAGTTCTGAAAATGTCATCAGATTTACAAAAAAAAAGAGAGACTAGAGTACATGAATCATTGTGCAATGTATTACAAGTGCTATTTATTGAGATAAATGATGGGAAGGATGAAAAAAAAGCATTTAAGCTTTCTGAAGGTAAAATTTAGAGTATGCATGAAGCTAAAATGGTTTAATTTCTAAGCAAATCTATTATCCATTTAAAAATGTCATCCAAGAAAAATGTTAAAATAGACTGAATACTGAGGCTTTTTTTTTTACTCATGAGGTTCAAAAAGGGATAAAATTCTTAACATTTTAAAACTGAATATATATCATCATTCTCACCACAATCCACTAGTAGCTTCCTGGCTGCTTTCAGCTCGTCACAAACCCTCAGCGGAGTCATTTTGCCCTCCATGAGAAGTCCTTTTAAGTATTTAGAAAAATACAAAACTCTGCAATAACTTTACAAGCTTCATCTGCTGAGAAAAACTCACAAAGTTTATTTTTGGCTGTGAAAATCAAACTTAAAAATCTCTGATGATATGAGTTCATTCTTACTAAAAAAGTCAGTGTCACATTTAACAAAAGTTTTTTTTTGACAACATGTCACATCATCTGCATAATTAAATCAAGTAATTAACCATTAATCTGGGTTTTTTCTTTTTTTTACCAGGATTATGATACAACGTCAATACGTTTTGTTGGGAGCGCATGAAAGGAATTAACAACTGAAACTGTTGTGGGCGTCACCTTGATCAAGGTGTCTGAGTGCTGACGGCTCTCTGAACGATGATCCGTTGATCCCGCAGAAAATGAGGGGATCACATCAACACATCAAAGACGGACTAACACCTTAATAAGATCCGAGTGGCAAATCAGTAAAATGCCCACATTTCACCACAGATAAGCTGTTTTTCTGCAATCGAAATAGAAATTTAGCCTGAAAAAGGAACAAAAGTGTTAGGTTTCCCTTTTAAGATTAGCTGTATCCAAGAGGATTTCTTCCAGTATACTCTGTTTTTTTGTAGGTTTTAATTTCACTCAGAAATGTTACATAAGCAGACTGACAAATCTGAAAACACGCAGCAAAGACAGCATGTGTTTTTATGTTTTTGTTCTTAATTTTGCCTCTCTCCTCTGAGGAGAAGCTGAGGTTTGAAGGGCGGCTCTGAGGGGTCTGGCCATTTGGTGTCATGTTGAATAAACACAAAGGTGCTGGAGTTTTCTGAAGGGGAAGGCTCGGGGAAAAAGTGTGGGGGGGGGGGTGCCCCCACGCTGATCCTGTTTATGTGTTTGGGCCGGGTTTTTGTTTTAAGTCGGAGGTGCTAAACACCTTCCCCCTGAGATAAAAGATGATTAATGCCTTTGAATGAGCGACGCTTTAATGGCTCAAGGCTACTTAAGCACTTCATCAGGGTGAGCTCGGGGCCTGTCGACACACACATGAGCCAGCGGGCCCCTCGCAGCACAAACAGAAAAGAAAAAGCTGTGGAGACTCCCTTTGAAGTGGCCCCTGCTTGTAAGCATTCAGCATGGAAATTTGATTAGCTCTCACTTTTTTTTTCTTCTCTTTTTTTTTTTTTTTTTGAGACTCCACACCACTTTGAGATCTTGTCTTCGGGACACATTTGGGGCTAAAGCTTGATCCCGTATAAATATCAGAGGCGCCGGCGAGCAGAGGGACACTCAGGATCAGGATCTGGCAGCTGACGAGAAGATTTAGACGGAAAACCATGGATGTACCCCGACCATTCCTTCTCCTCCTGTGTACCCTCCACCTGACCTGTAAGTACTGTTTGATCTGTTCTGTTCTTCTGCTGCGGTGATGCAGATATTCACCGAGTGGACTGACATCAATCTGCTCATATATAGGCTAATTGCTTATCCCCTTATGATAAGACTGGAGACATGAGTCATAGAGGAGGGACACGTGTTGCAAACAATGAGTAATGTGTCAACGTTACACATTAAATTTAGCAGCACAAATAAGTTTGATCAGTACTGCTATTAAAATGAATACTTACATTTTTAATACAAATTCAAAATGTTTTTTTCCGGATAAAGAATATTAGAGGAATGTATTTTTTAAAATTGGTGATTGAGAGTGTGTTTTCATCATGGAAAACTATTTCTACTTGTGCCTAAATAACTCCTGATTAATGCTTTTCATCAACAAATGACCTTGAGAATTGTGAATTCCTGTGTCCCATATTTAATTTGCATGTAGAGAAACAGATCTGACTCTTTTCATTTTGAAAAATCCAATCTTTTACAATGACAGTGTAAACTTATCGATGTTTGTTGTGTGTCTTTTTAGTGACCGGAGTGTTATGCAAACACATCGATCACAGAAACCTGTTCACACAGAGAGTGTGCTGCAAAAGACAGAGCCACTTTGTCTACATTGGACAAGGTAAAAGCACCACATCACACCACATGCTCAGTGTAACCTCTTCTCCATTTGTCAGTGTTTGAATTTGACTTGAAAATGCACATCTGTAATCCTTCAACAGAAGCCAAAGTGTGATTTGTCAAACAGGTAGATCAATTTAAAACCAACCAATTTATGTGAAAACTCAAAAAAAAAAAAACCCCCACAGTAATTAGATGTGAGCTGCTGTTTAAGTAGCGCACCCATGATGCGCGCATGCGTGAATGCGCACTGGTTTGTTGTGGCTCTTTGAGCTTGACATGTGTGTTAAACATTGTCCTTGTGGTAGCAAATTTACGCTCTCTAGTCAACAATAACTGACCACACGACCAGATGGTATAAATAGTCTATTTTCATCGTCCTGAAGAAAATGCGCAGCAGTCTGCGTAACATGTAGCTCAGTGCGCAAGAATGAGGCGACAGCGTGGCTGTTGCTGGTTGTAATTAGCGTGGGAACATGGGAGGATAATCATGAAGAGTTTGTGTTTTTGCGTGATTTCATGTACTCACTCGTACCAAGAAAATGAAGCAACATTCAAGTCATCCATGTAGAGGAAAAGTGCAGGCAGAGGCCAAGCTCATCCAACATGACAGGCTTTGGAAACGTGGCTGAATGCGCGTGTATTCCCGCAGGCGGTCTGGATGCGGCACAATCTGGCTCTGTATGCTGCGAGTGACGAGTGACGGGAAATGTTACCTCTTTTTTTAAAATCTTAACTAGTTAATGTGGCTTGCAACAGACCAGAAAACAAATAAATCAAATCACCAGGCCGCTCAAAGGCTGCAGGAACCTAAGGTGGAATGTTTTCTTGCATGTAACTCCACGCTCGAATTAACACCGATGACTTTAAATCAATGGAGACAGTTGCTTTTACTCACTGACATTATGACATAACGCTTCAGTTACTGGATTTACGGGCTTTTAAAATATTATTATAATTTCCACTTGTGCGTAATGTAAAAGTTCTGTCTCCTTAATGGCAGTTTCACATCAGATATTGTGGCCAGAGTTGGATTTTCAGGTGTTAAGTCAGGTGTTATTGGTAGTGGAAAAGGAGGTCTTACAGTATTTGGGTGTTCTGACATCAGCTGGACTTTGTGTTTCTGTCTGTCTCTCTCCCCGCAGACATCTCTGGGAGTCCTGTCAGTGTGGATGTGGGCATGTGCAGGTCTCACTGTGGGGGTGCATCCAGGCCACCACACGAAGCAGGACAGCAGGAATACCCCAAACATTCCTCAATGCTGGAATTTCTCAGGAGCAAAAAGGTAGGCCATGTGACTTTACCTCACGCGGCCAGCAGGGCGCGCTGTGACTTTGTTATTGTTCTACTTTTTTTAAAAAAAAGAAAAAAACAGGCCAGTATTTGATGATAAAGTTATTAATGAAGCTTAACACATATTTATTTTACAAGATACAGGAATATTATTTATACAGCGATTTTTTTTAGCGAGTCTACATAAACTAAGCAGTAAACTTGCTCAAACTGTGCACGTGTAAAAACAATTTTCTCTAAATAATTTAAACAAACTGGAAACATTAAAGCACATGTGAACATGTTTGGACATGTCTGAACCAAACTGTATTTCCTCGCGCCTATAGGTGAGAGCGCGCGGTCCTGCGCCTCCACAGAGCCCCGAGCCGCTGAACCAGCTGCCCTCCTGCGGGACGAGCCAGATGTGCGAGCCGACCGGGATGCGTGTGGACCGGGTGCTTCTGTTTGAGGGACCCCGGGAGGTGGAGGTCATCGAGGAGTGCCACTGTGTGATCAAGCTGACCCAGTGCATCCGTGTCCCCGCACTCAGGACTTATTACTCCGAGACGCCGTACGAGACTGTCATCGACGTGGGAGGATGTTCCCGGTCCAAGGGCTCACCAGGTGTGTGTGTGTGTGTGTGCGTGTGTGTGTGTTTAAGCAAACCTGTCTGTTTCTTGTAAAAAAAAATAAATAAATAAAGGACCATATATATACATATACTTATATAAAACAGGAAGAGGGGCTCAGCTGAACAGAGAGCAGCCAATAAAAAATGCCAAATAAAACACTGAACATAAACCAGCAGCCTACAAGAGTATTTAGTCTGCTGGTCGTCAGTTAGCTTGATAGCAAAAGGAGATATGAAATAAATGGTTAAATTGGTATTAGGACCGTTTCAGAAATGCTGGATAATGTAAACAAATCACCAGAAAAAAAGGAGAAATTAAGTATGATGATTGTTTTGCTACTGCCCTTAAACAATCAAGATTTCATGCCCAAACTATTAAATTCAAAATCAAACTTTTATAAAATTACTCTTATAAAAGGTTACAGTGCTACAGATTAAATACATTTTTTGCCTTAATAAAACATTATAATTTCAAATAATTAATGCATAGATTATTGCATAGAATCACCAGTATTCATTGTGCTGATAAAATCAAAGCCTCAGTCTTTTCATTTACACCATTTCAGGATTTTAGCTTAATGTGCCGGCATAGTCAGTGAGTTAAATGACGTGAAAAGTGAAAAGTGGCATTTTGTGTTTATGAAATTATTATATTTGATTCTTTATGGCATAAGAAAAATTCAGATACCTGACAGTCTGTTTGGGAGTGATCCCAAAGCTAATCCAGAGTTTTAAGCGTGAAAATTTGTTTACATTTGGATCACAGATTATTTTTCAAACCACATATCTCTAACATTTCCTTTATCAATCATCCACAGAGGGATTCTCTTGTGTCCCCACTAAGTTTGACTCAGCCTTGGTGGAAACCCCCAACAAAGCAGACCTTATCCAGACTGTTGTGGCCTGTGAGCTCAAGGAAAGCTGCTACCGGGTCCCATATGTGGAGTATTACTATGAAACAGTCCACCACGCAGATGGAGTCAAAGAGGAGCGGCTCAAAGTGAGTGTAACTGTCAAACTATCACTTAAATGTGGCCTTTTTTTAAAAAATTGTAGTTCTTAAAAATAGTTTTGTTCATCCACAACAATGATGTGTATCCAACTTGAAATTTTGAGTCGAGCCTTTTAGATTAAGCTTTATTTTGTCTTAGCCTCGCATACTTAACACTAAAAGAGGGCTTCATTTGTGATGCCGGTTTCACACTCTTTTGTAATCAAGCTGAGAGGAAACGGGAGTCTTGGTGGGTGCCAGACAGTAATGAAGTATCTTTATTCATCAGACACATGTGAGGAAAAGAGCACTTAATCAAGCTAATCCACCGGCCAGCGGCTGCCACTGCACAGCCCGGCGTGAAGGACTGCAGGATGTGCTGCATGCTTATTCATGCACAACCTGCAACAATACACATGGCAGACTGGCAGGTTTGCGTGCAGTCTCAGCTCATTTTTCAGTCAGGAAAACACAATTAAAACCACATGTAATCTGTTTTGTTTTGGGGGTTTTTTGCAGTTTAGATAATGAGTACCTAGACCTTTCACTGTCTTTTTTATTCATGTCACTCAGAGCCCCACTTTGACACAGTTAAAGTACTTAAACAACCCTCTCATAACCACAAATATGGAGTAATTATTCGGGAGTTCAACACAAGACTTCAGGTGTTAAATAACTTATTAGATTAAGGTTTTAAAAAATGTTGAATTCCCTCACTTAGCCGGTCATCTGCTGTGTCCCAGCACCAAAGGTGCGAGTGCAGTGCAAACACAAATGGCTCCTGCAGGTGTCGAATCAAAGCAGTCAACATGTTAAACAGCAGCTGGCCCCCCCCTTGCCCCCCCAAACTCAACCGGGTCAATATTTGCGAGCAGCTGTGAGCTGATTGCCCTCTCTCTGTGTTGCTAATTTTCCACAGGAAATAGATGTGGGCAGATGTTTGGGAGGTTGCACTACAG
>JAPZDV010000004.1:17731785-17753414 GCA_029814665.1 Acanthurus lineatus | reverse complement strand
CTGATTGCCCTCTCTCTGTGTTGCTAATTTTCCACAGGAAATAGATGTGGGCAGATGTTTGGGAGGTTGCACTACAGGAAACCGATGCCTTCTCAGGTAAGCATGAACACAGCTGCCACACACACACACACCAACACACACACACCCCAACACACACACCTCCTTGGCCCCTCTCATAACAATTACCTGTGAGCTCTGACACCTTCTGCACTCAGCATGTTGGCCTTTTTAGTTTAATGCCGACACCAAATGTCCCTCTCATAGTTTCTGTTTAATTCTGAGACTGTATCAGAGCAACAATTCAAGTTTTTTTGGGATATAAAAAAAGAGTAAATGTTATATTTACCTAAAAGTTCTTTTTTAAAATTTCATGTTCATAGAGGCTGGAGGAGGAAATTGCTGTACAAATTCTCACATCTCACTTTGAATTTAATCAACCTCTTATTATCCCTTTTATTGCATCCTAAATAGCTGTAAGGTTGCTGAAATCAACTTTTTCTGTTTTGTTTGATACTTATCACAAAGTGTTTGGGTTTCACACTGTTTCAGCACTTTGTAGGAGCCTGTAACACTAAATGAAATATTAAAGCTATGTTGGACTGATTTATTGTTTTTATGACTGCACCATTATCTTAAACCAACATATATTAAATATATTATGTATTTTTTCAGGCACATATTCCTAAATTCACCCTATATATATTACATGTTTTTGGAAACTTTGAGCTCAACTTTAATTTAAAATTAAGTTCTGTGGCTTTGGAAACTGATTTTTTTTTCCTGCACTGCCTCAATAAAGAGTCAACTGGGTCACAAGCAAGGCAGCTTTATTTAAATAACACATTAAAAACACAGACACTTCAGCTTGCTTTACATTAGCAAGAGACTAATGCTTATCTAAATGCATTTGATTCAATTATCTCGTCTTTCATAAAACAAGTTTTATATTCTTTTAATTTTCCGCTGCAGGAGTCCATCTGATCCACAAATCTGCCACTTATGGACTGAAAGACAGTCCAGCTCCTGTGTTCCTCAAGGCTACGAGAGCCACAGCTTCCTTAACCAGCACGGACAGATGCGCACCGTCCTCTCCATCACTTCCTGCCTCTGTCAGAGCTGAACTCAACGCTGCGCCCCCTACTGGAGATCTGCATCCAATCCCTTCTCAGGAGACTAAAGTTCCCATTCACAGCAGCTGCAGCCTATTGATGACCCAATGCAAGACTGTAACATTTGTTGATGAATTTTTGCCACCCTAAAGTATTTTTGTATAATATGTAATATATGTATAAAGGATAATTTTGTAAATAAATTTAATACAACAATCTGTGAGGATCTGTGATAAGGTGACTGAGAAATACATTTTTATTTAACTGCAAATTAAACAAAACATTTTAGAAAGCTATCTCAGGAACATATCAGAGGCACCGATAACAATCTAACACACTTGAAAACCCTGTGTAATTTTATTGTTAATAGTTATATTAATGAAAAATAAGAGCACAAATTTAAGATTTGAGTTGAGAAAACAATTTAATTCAACAAAAACAAAAGCAACTAGGGAGCAGCAACTGACACGTTTAAATCAAAGTGAAACAAAATCCGGATCTGGAGTTTCAAAGAGCCAAAGTGAAGCTTTGAAACACTTCAGGTGATCAAATGAAAGGTCAACCAATTTTGCAAATACCCCTCTGAAAAAACACACGTGCAGTGAATAGCTCTTATTTTGATATCAACGTGCGAAACAACACTTCTGTGTTTCTTTTTCCCTCATCCTAAAAGCAGGACGTTTTATGGCTTACTCTGAAGGTGTCATGCAGAAAGAAACTTTGATCTCCTAAATGTTTATTACAGTGAGGGGAAACTGTTTTCAGTGCCAGTGTATTGCTCTTACGTAACTGTGCGTAAAAACCAAAGTAACCAAATGGTACGATGAGCTATCTGGAATGGGAAAGAATGAGTTTACTTTTGGAAATAAATTAAATATGACAAAGTTTAAATGATAACTCAAGTTTGTGACTCTGGTTAAAAATAAATAAGCTATATTTCTGTTTGTAAAAGTTTGACAAAACTTCACAACTTTCATTATTAAAACTGAAATCTTTGGGGGAAAATAACACTGTAAGCTATTTTCAGAGACACTTTGTCAAATTGCTGTAAATTTAATAAAGAAAACTGTCTTTTATTAAAAAATAAATTACATCACTGACCGAAGTAAGTGTGATCTTTTTAGACCCACATCAGGCAGAGTTTTGAAAAAAAATTAAAGTGTATATTTGGTGATAATCCAGCTGTAACTGGATAAGCAGTTATGTAAATCTGGCGACGTGTAGCCTGCAACACCCGTCTTTTCATCGGAGTAATTGGTTTCCACCTACGACACTGTGCCCATTATTCTAAATTAATGGATTCATTTAGGCGCAGTTTACCCCCCATGGTGAGTGCACTTCCTCCAGAGATCAGCTCCAACTTTATCCTGCTTTAATTTCTTATATTCCTCTTTTAAAAAATAATGCGTCACAGGACAAATTTTTTATTCCACAAAAACACAGTCACTCGTCGTTGAGTGCCAGCCTTTTATCAGGGGCTGAATTTTAGTTTATTTGACTCTTTATTGCCAGACGTGGAGACAATGGGCTTGAATAAAATCTACAATCGGGTTCACACCTTGTTAACACCGCCATTAGTCTCCTTTTACATTCGCTGATTGGTGATTTACATTTGCGACCAAATAGCATCTTTACTGCTGTTTGCCAAGACTTTGGGGGCACTGATGAGTGAACGGGAGCATTTGATATAAAAAGTGGAGCATCCAGGACTCCTCAGTCACTCCGACTTCAAGTTGCTGGCCGGGTGTGAGTGGATCGAGGACCGGGAATCTACCCAGACTTCAGAGATGTTGATGTTTTGGATCAGCTTTGCCGCGTTGGTGTGCGCCGCCGCCGCACGGCCTTCACTCAACTACCTGGAGAACCAGTTCACCGCCGAGAACGAGTCAGAGGAAGTCCGTTCAGCTGCCATCAAGAGACTTTTGGAAGTTTTTGGGATGGAGGACCCCCCTGCTGTCCATGGACACAAGCAGCCACCTCAGTACATGCTTGACCTGTACAACACGGTCGCTGATGTGGACGGTGTGACCAAGGATCCCTACCTTCTGGAGGGGAACACAGTGCGCAGTTTCTTTGACAAATGTAAGATCAGATGTTTATGTTTGTCTCTGGTTTCTGGTCACATATAGTCCTGTTTTTTTTTTGCTTTTTGGTCTCTAACGATATGATTTCCATTGCAGTGCGCAGTGAACAGGTGGAGTACAGGTTCAATTTGTCCACAGTTGCCAGAACTGAGAAGATCCTCACTGCAGAGCTTCATCTCTTCAAGCTGCGACCTCAGGCATCACTGGCATTCCTCAGACATCATTTATGCCAGGTTTGTACATGGCAACCACACACAAAAACTTTACAGTGACTTAACAATTTGATTAAATACAGCAAATTCAAACAAAAAAAAAATTGCATCTCTACTTCAGACATCACTGTAAAACTTCCATCTCCTCTTGTTTCGTTCAGGTTAGTGTTTATCAGCTGCTTGACACCAGCAGGAACAACAACACACAAGAGAAGAAGCTGCTGTCTTCTCGACTCATCCCAGTCCACTCCACTGGTTGGGAGGTGTTCACCATCACACAAGCAGTAAGTATCCACTTTTCTGTGTGAAGCTTGTATTGAATAAAGAGCACAGCTGCCTGGATTCTGTGTCCTCATGGACTAACGGTGAACTTCCTCATGAAGGTCCGCTCCTGGACGGTGGATGAAGGCAGTAACCTTGGGCTTCATGTGGTGGTTCAGACCCTGGGAGGAAGCCAGGTGGATATGAAAATGATCCGTTTTGCTTCAGGACGCAACCACCATCAGAGCAAACAGCCCATGTTGGTCCTCTTTACCGATGACGGACGCCGCTCTACCACGCTTGAAAGCACAGGTGAGACTTTAATGTCATTTCACTGAGCAGGTTACCCACAATGTTTTGGTAATTTTGAGGGCACAGATAAAAATTAAGGAGCCTAAGTTAAAGCCTGCCTCTCTCTTTAATCATCATTATTTGATCTGTGTAGTTTTAACTTTACAAACACATTATTAGACACTTTTCTTAAGAAAGATCTGCCATTTATAGTTAACAGACAACTAAAACCCTGCTTTTACCATTTGTCTGCTTTGTGCCTGGCGAGGGAGTTAAAAGTTATCTCAATGAACTGTATTTCTTACTGTTACAGCTAAAATAATTTTTCCCAGTAATATTCTTGAGAAATGTGTTTAAAAAAGTATTTTTAATTGAACCTTTTTTCTAAATTAAGAGCAGTGCAGGAAGAAATAAAACAAATTATGCTGAGAAATTTAAAAAAACAAAATTGCTCTTTCATCATCTAGAATGTACTGTGCCACAGCTCATCCACAATGTAGCTCAGCTTCGAATCTTGTATGAACCTGTGATGACTAACAAGATGTAATAAAATGTATAAAACACTGTGTTTCTTAACCAAATGTTCTCCTTGTTTTCAACAGACATTAATGATACCGCAGCCACCTCCAGCCTGCCCCAAGCCCCCATCTCAGGTCCGTCCTCCCGCAGCGCCCGCTCTCTGGACTACAGCGAGGAGGAAGGTGTGTCTTTTCCCTGCCAGCGCCTTCCTCTCTACGTGGACTTTGAGGAGATCGGCTGGTCAGGTTGGATCGTGTCTCCCCGCGGCTACAACGCTTACCACTGCAAAGGCTCCTGCCCCTTCCCCCTGGGTCAGAACATGAGGCCCACCAACCACGCCACTGTCCAGTCCATCATCAACGCCCTCAAGCTGATGAAAGGCATTGAGATGCCGTGCTGCGTGCCCGACAAGCTCTTCTCCATCAACTTGCTCTACTTCGATGACGATGAGAACGTGGTGCTGAAACAGTATAACGACATGGTGGCTGGAAGCTGCGGCTGCCACTGACACCAACCAGCCGCTGGTGTTGGCCTGCACAGACATTCATGACATATGCAATGAAAAATCAGGGTTCTGGTGTGTAGAAAGCCATTTGCCCTTTAAAAACTCAATGCAGTTAATGAATGATGTACAGAGTCCCATTTGTGGCATTGTAATATATGTAAATATGCATAAATTATAATATATGGCAGTGATGGAAATGATATCATGTGAAAGATGTAAATGTGTATATTTAATGTTTTCTGTTGTGAATAATTACACAGTAGAATAAATGGTGTAAACAAAAAGCTAAAGAGTGAATTTATTTATTTTTAAAATATATTTCACTCATAAAATGTCACGCTATTTCAACATCTGTTTGAAGATGTCAACATAGGAAAACAGGGTGCATATTCTCCAAAAAAAAGTTCTTCCCATTATGTTTCTCCCTGAAGTTATTTGTTGAATATAACACAAAGAAGTTCCTGTAGTATCTTCATATAAAGCCAAAGTCAGCTGAGTTTTCAGGACTATTAAACTTTGAACAGTGTCTTCATTTATTTATTCATTTTCTTTAGTGCAGCCATATTTATTCACACAAAATACATTTACTGTGCTGCTTTTTTTAAAATGTTCTTGGAACTCATTGCTTATTTATGACATGTTTTCTTATTTTAATAAAATAAATCTGATAAGGAATCCAGATGAGTCAGTTAAAGTACAGTAACTAGCTTTAAGAAGTCTGCATACAATTAAAGTGTCTCTTTTTCAGTAACACAGACTCTGTGATCCATAATCTTTATAAACTACTTCTGCAAGAATTTATAGAGGAGCTTCACGAAGTTACAGTTCTGTATTAATAGTAAGATGCCTGCACCTCTTCCATCATTTGATTTCCTTAACAATACTTTAGACTCTCTCCAATTTTAGAAGAAAGAGTCAGATTGTACTGTAGTGCTGCTTCTCACAAGGCCTCATACAGCCCCACAGGCACAACTACCCCCTTTCACCACTAGAGGTCACTGAAGTTTTTCTGTGACCCCCCTGGTTTGATAAGAACAACAAGGATGATGCCAGCTTGCACGGCCATGAGGGAAGTAACACTTGAAAACTTGTGCTATAAAAGTCATTTTATCATAGAAAATCACCACTGTTTTTGGAAAAAACAGAACGGCCTGTTGATGCTGAGGCGGTGAGATTTACGTGCAGCGATTTGTTCAGTAAAGTAACATCTTTCATACTGACAGGAATTTAAGAAGTTATTACTAAAGTTAGAGCTTAAAACATCCTCATGTACAGTAATTTGTGGAGAGAAGTGTCTGTTTGGCCAAGTATGTTTCCATAAATGTTATTACTGATTAAAGAGTTAATATAAAATGGATGTTGGAATATATTTATTCAGTTTTAAGTTTAAAAGACTTTGTGCATCTGGACATCCATAATGTCCACTGGGCTCAGCTTAAACAGACTATTAGAGCTGGGTTGCATCTCTATACTTAATATAAAAGGCAGACAGAAAAACAGAGAGAAAATCGAACATCCTGACCTGCATTTAAAAATGAGCCTGTTTATGACAGCTATACAGTGTTTGTCTAAAATGTTTAATATGTAAAAGAAGGGGGAGAAAAAGAAAAATGTACTATGTTTTGCAAACTGATAAGTAATTCTTTAGGTCATGTGACTATTTTAAATAACACAATGTGAGCTCATGACTCCTTTTGGTCTCTTTTTTTGATAGTTTCATAGATCTCTGCAGTGTTTAAGTCAAAGTTCAGACTTTTTGAGACCTTTGTGATTTCACACTGAATTAATTTTAAAACTTGTTTCATGATCATATCAACCAAGACTATGCTGCTTCCCGCACTGGCACCTGAAATATATTCTATACACCTGGAAGTTTATTTTAAAGCAAGAAAGCAAAGTATTATTTTGTGTCACAGTATCTTGCGATGGGGAACATGTTCTTTTCTAAATTATGATGAAAGGATAAAAGGTCAAACTTGAGGTCAGTAGTTGAACTCGAGTTTTCCACTCATATATTCTTTTGCAAAATGAAAACATGATTAAGTTTAAATTCATTTACTTGTTACCTGACCTTTATGTATCGCCTGATCTAAAAGTGATTCTGAACTGCTATTCAATAAACGGATAAGTATTCAATAATCTATTTCTCAACTGAAACAAAACTTGTCTCGCATCAAAAAGTCTATTTGCCCACCACAAAAACCCTTTCTCTATAGACTGTAACCTGAGCAGTGACTGAGGCGTTGGCCATAGAGTGGCACTAAAGGGGGTTGATACCACTTGGCATGATGCTGGACGACAGCCCTTGTTCATTGTCAAAGGGGCTGCTATTCACAATGGAGAAAACGATGAAATGCTGCCATTATAAAAGGGACCAAGAGCCCTGTGGCAGCCCGACACCTGATCTCCTCTTTGGCTCTGGCTTCCTTTTGTCCCAGTATTTCATATCTGACATATCCACACACCCTAAAATAGGAGTTGATGCTGAAGCAGCGATGGACCTGAGGCTCGGTGTTGGCTCGTTCAGACATGGGGAATAAACAGACCATCTTTACAGCACAGCAGCTAGATGCCTATCAGGTTGGTGTCAATCCTGTTGAATCTCTCTGAATGAAACGATTAGTCTCAGTCATTCTAATGGTGCCTCTCTTATCAATAGCTACCAGCATCTGTAAACAAGATCAACATACTTGTCAGACTTCTTTGTAATTTTATTATAGCGAAAAGGAGAAAACCAGGGTCATGTGGTAATGTGTCACTGTGTGCAGTGTTGAATTAAGTCAAGGCTCTTCTGATGGTGTTTGGTGATATTTTGTTAGTCACAACCTCCAAACTTGCTGTTCAGAAAAGTCTGTAACTGAACATTTTACACTCAACATTTTAAATGTATATTCTCAGTCTAAAGTTTGTGACAGGATACACAAAGTTACTGACATGTTGTTCATCAAGAATCTGAAAAATACATAATAAGAATTATGTTCCCTTTTTGCTTTTAAGCTTTACTGAGTATTCTTACTGCTGCACTTAAGCACTATATTTTATTTACTATATGATGCTTTAAATCTGTACTCCTCTACATCTCTGGAGGAAATGCTGCAGTTTTTACAAATTAAATTAATTTCATAGCTGCAGTTACTAGTTAGTTTTGAGATTAAAATTCTGCACAAAGTTATGTTTGAACATACAAAGCTTTTTTGTGAATGGATGAAAATCCACCACCAGAACTGTATAATGTTTACATTTTGGTTTCACTACATTATGAGTATTATTTCTTTTGATACTTCTGTATCTTTACTTGAGTAAAACTTGAAATGCATTTAGCACCAGATTGTAAACAAACAGCTGCATCCTAATGTTCTTTGTAATAACTTCACTTTTCCATCATGATCTGATTGCATTTGCAGGACTGCACGTATTTTACAAGAAAAGAAATTCTCAGGTGAACAAATAATTTCACTTTTTTTATAGAAACTGCACTGAGTGATAGTCTTAATATATTTAAGTCATTGCTGGTGTAACACAGCTGAATTTTTTGTTCTGTTCTGCACAATACTACACTGTAACTCTAAACTACAGTGTCAGGAGACCTGTCCCACTGTGGGGCGGGCTACCACTGAGATCACATTGTATGTAAAATCTTGCTTTCACATCTTTACTGTGCATATAGTCATTTTGTGTTTTCCTCATTAACCACAGTAGAAAAGAAGGGTTTTATAGCTTAACTAAGTACCACATGCTCATTTAAAGCATACAACTTTATAGCTAAAAGATACTTTGTAATTTAATATTGAAAGTAAATTTTTTAAACCTTTCCTAGATTGTTCTACCGCTATCGGGATTTGGCACCGCAGCTCGTTCCTCTTGACTACACCAACCACCCAGATGTGAAGTTACCATATGAGCTGATCGGCAGCATGCCAGAGCTGAAGGTAGACCCGGCGGTCCGCACACACCCTGCAGACCCGCTCTCTCCCTGTGTTCCCAATCCATAATTAATGGCCAACTAATCGACAGAATTCTTTGAAAGGTTATATGTTACCCGACTCCTTTAAACTCGAAGAATGCCGATGAGTCCCACAGGACACACTTGTTGGAAATGGGTCAATTATATGCCTCTTTACACAATGGCAGAAAGGTAACCAGGTGTGTGAACACGTTGGTCACTGACATGTCCTGAGAAAGGGAGAGTAAGACTGGGAAAATTTAAATTTGTTCTTCAAAGTCATATTATTTTCTCAAATTTTAAAAACTTTATGAATTCTCATTAGGAGGACAAAAATCAGATATGAACGATAAAGTGAACAACAAAATATGATCATGGAGCACAAACGCCATTAAGAACCAACTTGCACAGGCTCAAATTTATGATCAGCTACACTGAATTGTTGACAGAAGTTATAATCAGACTGTTACAGAAGTACTGGTTCGCCCTCTGTCCAGGACAACCCATTTCGCCAGAGGATCGCTGAGGTTTTCTCTGAGGACGGGGAGGGGAACATGACACTGGACGACTTCTTGGACATGTTCTCGGTGTTGAGCGAGATGGCGCCACGTGACCTCAAGGCCTATTATGCTTTCAAAATTTACGGTAAAATTTCTGGATCTGTAAGCATGACGGAAGGTGCATGGGATGTTATTAATGATTAACAAGCCCATTGTAGAGGAAGAAGCTTGACAAAGCCTAGTTTGTGCTCAGTGCTGGGGTCCCCTCTAATTAACAAACGATGACAGATGAAGAAGTTACGTACACACTGCCTTGGTCACGGGTCATGGAAACCCTTTCATTAATTATAGGACCAAGGAAGGTGACAAACTGTAAAAGCATATTTGTGTTTTGATGAGGACAACTGATGAGGCTGCATGGGCTCAGATACCTGAAGTGAACTCTAATGAGGACTGGTTGAGTGAATATGTAAAGCTTAACAAATACGTTTAATCAAACCTTAAGTACACTTTAATATATTAGTTTAATATGATGTCAAACAATGCGGTTTCATTGCTAACAATAGCATGTGAACAAAATAACTTATATTTTTTTTAATATACAAATAAAAAAAAAGGTTCCAAATTCAATTTAAAACCCAGAGATATTTGATTTATTAACGAGAGGAAGAAAGTTAAGAACTTTCTTATTTTGCTTCAAAAATGACTTAAATAATTAATTGATTATCAAAATAGTAGTTTGACTATTTAAATTCATCAACCAATACTTTCTCCTTCTTTTTTCGTTTTCTGCAAGACTTCAACAATGACGACTTTATCTGTAAGTCAGACTTGGAGAAGACACTGAACAAACTGACGCGTAACGAGCTGACGGAGGATGAGGTGAGGATGGTGTGTGAGAAGGTGATAGATGAGGCTGACCTGGACAATGATGGACGTCTGTCTCTGGAGGACTTCCAGCACATGATTGTTCGTGCTCCAGATTTCCTCAGGTAGTAACCACTGACTATTGAATGTAAAGACAGCAAACACACCTATACCTAAACGATATATGAGAACTTATTTATTTTTGTATTTTATTATGTATCAGTAGTTGTAATCTTTCGTGTATCCTTGTCTGTCTGTTTTTAAATCTGACTTCTAATGAGAAAATCAAACCAGAGTACATTTAATTTCTCTTCACAGTACCTTCCACATAAGGATATGAAGAAATTCAGCAATCGTGAACATTTCTTGGTTTGAAGCGACATAAGGATGGACTTACAAAAAAAAAGCATAATGTCTGGAAAGTCAGGAATCTTGACATTTCAACCAAAAACGACATATCATTTTGAATGGATGCTTTATTATTATTATTTTTTTAAATTGTGCACCAAAAAAATCTGATCCTCATTAGAGATCATCAGATTTTGACATGTAGCATCCTGAGTAAATACTGTGACAAACTAAGGATTCTCTTGATTTTTATGCGAGCATTACTGTACACTGCTTGGATTTGTTTGACCTGTACTCATATTCCGTGTCCACAGAACATTTATTATTTTACTACTGCAAATGCAGAAATAACAGCGGTCATTGTGTGACTGCATGTCCGTCATCGGGTGGTGGCATCAACAAACCCATCAAGACAAGACTCATTACTTAATACAAGCACCAGTAGATTCATTTTGTATCTAAAGAGGTTTAGTTGCACCAGACTGTAAAGGAAACACATGCTTGATTATTCCAGTGGGTTATAGCCAGCTAATAAGAAAAATATGAGGTGATATTTGTGCCTCACTCCTGTGCGATAATTTCTTTGTTTAGAAAACTAGATATAACTGCTGTCTTCATGTGACTGAAATAAATGCCAGAGACTAATGAATGGTTTGTTTTAATGTTTGTTAGTTTTTATTCAATAGAGAAAATATAGAAAAAATGTTGTTACAAGAACAAACAATCAAAAAGGCACCTTGCCAAAGCTAATCACTTGCTTCTCCCTGGCAAAAGTTACATGCCACACATGCCTTTTAAAGTATGATAAGGCTTATGTTGATTTAGAAATGACAACTTTGGGTTAATATCAGCTGCTCTGCAGAATCACATGCATATCTATTCTAATCAGCATCTATCATTTTGTTACATGATTAAGCTATTAAAACTGATTTTGTTAAACGTTCAATCTGTGTTGGTTTCTTTTTGCAGCTCTTCTGCAGTGCTTTGATTTATAGCACATCATTAATATCATTATACTGTCTCTCTGCAGTGTCAAATAATCTGTGAAGCTAAACCTGTAGGTGATTAATGAACAATCAGGTAATTTACCGTCTCAGTGTTTGGCCCTGTTAACTCTTCATCAGTTCAGCTCTGCAATTCAAAATCTCTGTTCAACCCCTTGCTCTATCTTTAGCCCTGCAGGAGAAAAATAATGAAACCCATCATGCATTATCAGGTTATATCATTTTGTAAATATTTTGTATGTCACTTCATATCAGTAAAAACACACTGTGGGGAAAACACAAGCCAACAAACAGGGATGAGGCAGCATTAGGGAATTTGGGGTAAATACTGATCCCCACTTATTTTACCGTCATTTTTATGTAAAATGTCGGCAAACAAATGAGGTAACCAGGTGCTATTCACATTAGCTAACTGCATGTATAATGTTAATGACTATTACTCCTCGATTAACATTAACTGTAGCCAGTTAAATAAAAACAAAAAACTTTAGGCTAAATTCACGAAAAAAATTATAAATATGATGAATATGACTAAAATTCAGTCATCTAATCAACTTACCCGCCAGCGTGTTTTGAAAACTCCGCTGAACTCTATGTAAGTGCCGCAATCGCAACTCATTCATCGGAGCTGATGAGAACGTTTTAATTGGAGACGAGATAGCCAATCGCAGTTTGCCTCCTCCTGCTCTCTGATTGGTTGGTTTAGTTGCAGCTCGCGCTCTACATTATCTTCTGCGTGCTCAGGCAGCGTTAGCCAAGTCAACGGCAGAGGTCAGAGGTCAGTTTTCTACTTGTTGCATTACGACGGCGCGAAGAAAATGAATTGAACCGAAGATCATCGTACTTTGGCCCCGCAACAAATATTAGAAAGTTAACATTACATGTAACGTTATTACGATATTAAACGAAACAAGTGAGAGTTAATCTTGGCTACCTTGTTTGCCTGTATGCTAGATAAATCAGCTAATGCTACATGTTTAGCTTAACGTTAGCTAAGTTAGCAGGTGGGGATTCCTGACAACAACCGTAATGAGCAACATGGGTGAAAGGGCACTCAGACATCATGTTGTGTGACATGGATATTTCGTCCACATGACAAGAAAGGAGACTGGATATGGACTTGAAATAACGTGAGTCAGGTCAGATAAAACCTCTGTCTACCTTCCTTAGCTCTGTTTTTTTCCTAGTGTCTCACAGAAGAAAGGGTTAAGCAGCATTTTAGTGCAGGCAGCTGCAAAATGAATTTTGAAAGGGATTTTAGAGAGAGCTACATCTTATTGTCCTTTACTAACCTATTGCCGGTGTTGATTGATGAGTTGTGGTATTGGAACTCCATTATGATGCCTTTTTTATTCCCAATCTATACTCTTAACTCAGTAAACATTTTCGATTTTTTTTGTTGAACTAACTCTTGTCATCTATTCTGGAATTTCTAATGTAACCTTATGCTACAACTAGTTTGCATATTAGACATAGACTAAAAATTCAATTCAATTCAAATTTTAATTCAGACTCACAAAAAAGTGAAAAGCATGGCAAAAATAGATAAAGAAATAGAAAAGACAAAAGAGATGGTTTGTGGAAAGCACTTTTAACCCATTTCAAGCCCTAACTCTAACCGTTATGTGGTCCTGATCAGGTTAGGTCTGCAGCAAAATACGATGGCAAGGTAATTAATGTGTACATTGAAAATTCATTATTACCAATTTTTGCTTTGTTAACAACAATGTAACATTTTTTAATACATCTGCTGATATTTGTCCATTAAAAGAAGCAAAATGATAGAAGAAAAAGCAATAATGTTTTGAAATTGCAGCATAAAGAACAGTTGTTGCAATATCAAGGACTTTGAAAAAAGACCAGATCAAGTGTGTATCCAATTTAATTGGTGGACTTACTGACAAATTTTTTGAAATCGAAAGACTTAAATAAACTTGATGCTGTCATAAGCATACATTTTAAAATCACCTGAACTGATAATTCTGCTAAAATCATCTATGAATTCAGATAAAAGTCAACCAAATTCTTTCAGAAAACTCTTTCTCAGTTCAGGAGGATGATAGACAGCAAATACAACAGATAATGTGGATTTAACAGCTAAACCTGTTCAAACTAAAATAATTGTAAAAAGGCAAAGATGATGGCTAAAATTGTCCTTATTTGAAACAGGCCCCCCATACCTCCTATGAGTGCATTGCATTGCGATGTGCAAAATTATAGGGCAGATGATGTTCATTCAGCTGCTTAACTTCAACATACACACACACACACACACATATTAATCAATTATTATCGATGGGAGAGGAAACCATTGTAAATGGTAAAATAAAGATCAGTACAGTAGCATCAGGAAACATTTGACTGTTTATTTTATCAACATAAATCTTATTTATTTGACCTTAGTTTCACTCCGTATATTTCCTTTGGGGCTGGTTACACCAGCTGGTCTTGACTGAGACTGGTCGTAACTCCTAAGTCAATAGCAACAACAGAGTTTAAGCCTAGTTTTCACTATGCCCGCTTTTACATGATCATGTGAACAGCCACGTCACTATGGCTATCATCTAGCAGCATGTGTTGCTAGGATAAGATGTTAAATCTCTCCAACTGTTTTGTTAATTTCTGTCAATTTGCTGCAGCTATGGAAGATTAAAGAAAACGCAAACTAAATTTCACTATATGGGTATTAGAAAATGAATATGTGCAATGTATAAAATGCTAATCTAGAATTTTATAGGTTACACTGATAACATAAAAATGAGTGCCGTCAATAGCTGCAGAGTGAGCGACAAAGCTGTGTTGCATCCAACACAAACTGCAAATCCAGTGACAGTGCCTCACTAAGTTCAAACAGCCTGTCATAGTGATAGTTGTAGTGTGGAGTCTGCCATCCACTTGAGCTAGAACAATTTTTAAAAACATATCGTTATAGTTATCTTTATAGGTATAATTTTTGGTGTGGACGGCCCTTAAATCTCTCCTATTTGAGTGCCCACTCATTGTGTAATCTGCATAATACACACCATCATTAAAAGTTTTAGGTAGAGGTGTTCAATGTTTTTGCAAAAGTGATGACCTACATTTATGACTACTTTATGCCTCCACCTGATAAAGCGTAAGATTTATGGACGGCCTTACCAAGAAGAATGCTTAAGGCCTGGTGGTGCAACAGGCTGTAAAATCAGACTTAGCTGGTCTAAGCTAAGACCAGACTCACGCACAACTGGCCCCTTTTCATCTACCCACCACCTGCAGCAGACATTTCACAGTCATAGCAGATAATGTATTTTACAGTAAAACATTAATTAAGATTCATCCAAACATTCAGCAAACTCTTAGTTGCCACAAAATATACAATGAAACATGATTTCAAATTGTTACATTTAGACGTTTGTATGTAAAATATGTCATCATATGTCTTCAACAGTTTGTCTAATTAAGGCCAGATATTGAAGACTGCATTAAGCTTTCGTCATTTCAAAACAGGAAACTAAATTGTTGGTCATCGTAGAAACTTGACAATGATCTGCGAGTAGATTCTACTGGTATTTACATCACACAGTTATAACAGGCTCAGGGCTCTCTTCCTTTGCATTTGCCACCAGTTTATTTGCGTTGACCAGATCATGCTGGGACCGCTCATTGTTGAAGAAAAGTGGGTTGTCAAATGTGGTTAACTTTTCAGGGATAGGTAAGCGACGTCCAGACTTCTTGAAGAGAAGATAGACGATGACTGCTCCTCCAACAATCACAGTAAATATCAGCAAAATTACTAAAGTGTGGCCACGAGTTGGAGAATCCACCACAGGTATTGCTATACAGAATCAACACAGAGATAATTAGCCAAACGAACTTAATAATAATAATTATTAAAAAATCAAATGTGAAGGATTAACAGATATAACTTACCAACTGTCGGTGGCACTTTGGGTAATACTAGACAGAAAGAAAACACGCTCAGAAAAACTTACAAGAGGCTATCATTTCTTAATCAGTGTATTGACATGATGCTCTTTCATTTTCTAAAATGTATCTTGACTCAAGAGTGTGTTTCAACATGTGTGTTCAGTGTTGCACTAACATTATTTCAATTCAAACTCAGTGCTAATAAGAATGATGCACTCACTTTTTGCAGTTTTGCAAATGTATGGTCTGTCATACCACCGGCTGGCTGTACTCCATTTCCCATCTGTAACTTGCAATACTGCATAACTGTTGTCATAAGGTTGACCATCATTCCAGTTAGTGTATTCCACTGGGGCTCTATCCAACCACAGCCACTGACCTGGGAACAAATACAAATTCAGTATTTTTTTTTCTCTGAAGAGTTATCTATCATACCAAAGAGTTATGTACATTTGTACTCAATATCTACTGTTCTGATGTGATTGAAAACAAATTTTTGCAATGCTTAAGTTTTTTAAAATAACACCCAGAGATGGAGACTCAAGTTTGCAACTTGGACTCTAGTCACACTTTAAGTCCTCATGAAGGGGCAAGAGTGTTTAACCGTAGGTTTGTGATGTACCTCTGAATGCAATGGCACAGGTAGGATTTATTTTGTTTTGTGTATATTTTAAGTAGCATATAGTTTAATAGATATACAGTACAGTATGGCCAGAGATGTGATTTAAAAAGGGTTAATAAAGACATTAGTAATTTAAACACAACTTTAAATTCCTCTCACAGTGACATGAAATGTGACTCGAGAGATTTGTCTTAGACTTGAGATACGAGATTTGAGATCCTGTATTTTTTGTTTTTAGGACGCAGTAACAGTAGGGGGAAGTTAGACAAGCTGCCAGCTTAGAATTAGCTATTTAACATTAGTTTGCTACTAGTTTTGTCACTAAAGTGGGTTAACTTGATTAGATTTATGTTGAGTAAGGGTCTTTTTTTGGTGTTTTTTTGTTTTTAGCTCTGCTAGGCCAAAGAATATGCATTTAAAAGCAGACGTTTCTTTGCTCACCACACTTGTTCACATAGAGTGCTGGCCTTGTCATGACTGTAAAAATGGTCTGGTAACAGGTTTATCAGTGCTCCTACTCTCTGATCAACAAAGCTTGACTTAATATTTTATATGAAAGGGACAATAAAACTGTACCTCTGTGAGTTTTAAATAAGCCAATCCAGAAAGAACTGTGGCTGTCCTGATAAGCTTTGATAGCACTTTGAATGAATGCTTGTTCAGAGGGATCTTCAATGCTGGCGAGACTCCCACCTTCAGACAGACAAGCAAGCAAACAAAAATACAGCAGGTCTTTAAGTTAAACACAGCTGAGTGGCTGAGAACATGTATCAGACCATCCAAAGAAAATCTTTACCATGTCTTATACAGCTAGTGGATGCTTCTGGCCACTCAGTCCTTTCTGTGTTGAAGAGGTAACAGTTACCCTTAAATGCTACCCAACCAGGCTGGTATCTGAAGCTAGATATTTCTTGTGGATAATCTGGACAGAATCCTGGAAATTCGCTTGGCTGCGTTGGTGGCACATCTGTGGATGAGAGAGACACTAATAACACTGGGGACAACGAATGAGTGTGTAGTTAATACTTAGAAATCTAATGCACTTATGTACATACCATTTTCTTTTAGAATGAGAAAGCAAAATCACTTGTGAAAAATAAATGCAGTGGTACCAGTTGTAACCGTGTTTACAACAGGTAAGCCAGATGTATGTCAGAATAACTAGGATGCAGTTTTGCTAATCATTATTAAAATGTAAATGAGTCCCACCTGCAGACTTCATACAAATGCTGGCCTTGCTCTCAGTGCATAAATCGGTCTTCCATTTTCCTTCCACATCCACATACACACAGGGACGGTTCATACTTGGTTCCCGTCTATCCCAGTTGTAAATGGAGATGTACCAGCCATCAACATATCTGTAATATCCACCAGTCTGAAAGCAAAGATTGATATAACTGTATTCAGCATCATTATCTGAAATACAGTAGATTGTTCTTTTTTAAGAGAATATTTGCTTTTTCTAAATTTTCGTAGTGAATATGAACTTTGCTTTTGGAATCACTTAGAATGCAATTCATTCGTTGTTTGTGTTTGGTTTGTGCAGTTTGAAAGACTCTGCTGTTTACCCTTGCGCTGTTGATTCCAAGCCACACAGGACCTTTGAGATTTATAGTCACCATCTGAATATAGATCTGTAACCACTCATTTCGCAGGCTAGCCATGCTGGCACCATCATCTTCACAGTGTTTCCTGGCTTCCTCCCAAGTCATTGGTTGGGTAACAACCTTAATGGAGTCATTAAATAATTTGACGTAGTCTGTGGCAAATGTTGGTTTAGGGGAATCTGGGTGAGAAGGGTCTGTACGGGGTGAGAAATAATGTTTTAATTTATGGTCAAATGCACGGTTGTAAAGATGCTTCAGAGGTACAATTTCTTTTTGTCTTGAAAATTATAACGCTCAGTGTAAAGAATGGTTTAATAGACCTGTTTATAATAACAGTGTCTGTCTTAGTCGAGAATGCGCCATAATTTGTCTGCTGTTATAGTACCCACACTGTTCAATTATGAAAAAATGATACTTTGCTGACTCTTTTACTTAACTAATAAGGGAAATGTAGCATATCTGGTAATAGTATCTGTTTAAGTATAACGATAGAGTACAAACACTGGAATACTAAATAATAAAGTCATCAGGGAGCAGGACTGCTTTGTGACAATACTAACAAGATGTTAAATTAACTTACTTTGCAGATCTTTATGTAACAAAGAGAAATTGAAAAGTCCAGTCCCTGTCTATTAAAATTATTCTAACATACAGGAAATGGAATCAAGAGGAAGGGGAGAAGATAGACTCACCAAGATTTCGAAGACAGACATATCCATTGGTGTCATTGCAGGACTTTTTTATCCATTTTCCAATACCAACTTTGGAATCGGTACTCATTAGTGCACACTCATGTTGCTTATGCAAAGAAATGATAAGGATAAACAAAGTATTGTTAGATCCAAGGTGGAAACGCTGTGACGCATTTTCTGCATGTAGATGCACTTATGCAGAAGGGTCACTAAGCATCAACCGCTCTTTTGCCAGCGGGAAAAAGTGACTGATGGCATCTTTCTCACTTAAAAATGACTAAACTGGCTTTCTAACAGGATTTTGTATAAACTCTATCTGATCATGATTATTTTAGACATATTAATACAAATCTGTATAATTACTATAATTATCTGTTATTCAAAAACAAATTACCTCAATCTATAACCTAAACTAAATAAACTGATTATATATAATTAATGTAATCATGCGTAATACATAAGTAACAGCGTACAGTGATTATTTTAAAGTATTTGTACTGACAATGTACCCTAATAAACTTCCATAGTTCCTACAATTATTTTTTTCTAGCCATTTCATTACTATGGTTTTATGACAAATGCATTGTAATTTTACAAATAATAATGTATCACAGTTTACAATGTGCCTAGAGTTATTACCTTAGTTATTCTGTAGCCCATCTTCGGTGGAAAATGAAATATAAAAATAAAATGAATTTTAGTTTTTAGTGTAAATACACAAAAAAAATACGTATTTCAAACAGAACAGAGACATATGATTCATAAAAGAAAAAAAAGGTTACAAGTGTAATATATTTTGACTGCAAGTCACAACAAAATGTACATTGGAATTGCACATTCCAATCAAATTTAAAAAAAAATTACCTCATAGTCGATGTCATGGAACCTTTCAAATCTCTGCAATGAAAAATCAGAAATTCTTAGCATTACATAAAATAAGCATGACAAACAATACAGATGCGTTTAATTGATCACAAAACTAAAGGTTAACCAAAACTAAAGGGTGTTCATAACAGGCATAACTCAGTTGTTCAGCCCTATGGTAGCTCACTTATGCCTCAAATACATGTTTAAACATGTTACTCCAAAATTGATCTTATACCTTTGCTGCAAAAACCAAAAAAGCTGATGTAAATGAATAACAGCAAAAATATAGAAAGTTCTTTAGAAGTTGGTTACACAACTCATGTACTTGGCATAGTAAAAATGTCCACTTACAGTAGATCCCCAGTTGGTGTATCGCTGAGGTCGGCCATCAGTCCAGTAAAAAGAATTACCGTTTGAATTATGCAAACCAATCCACAGGTCTGTGGTAGGTGCCTCTAGCATTGCAACTGTCAGCATCACTGATGATTTGACAAACCAACACATACACACACACACACACACACACACACAAACACAGAGGTCTAATAATTTATATAAAAAAAAGATAAAATACATGTTTAAAAATAATGTTTTTTTTAGTAATCAACTTAAAATAAAAATGATCATTTCCATCTTTCATGTAATTATTTATTTAAAAAAATTAGCTTAAATTTAAAATGAGTAAAATTTAAATGGGGTCTTGCATAGCACCAACTCCACATAAAGGGCTATAGAAAGTCACTTCCAACAAACTTCCAGCATAAGGGCAAAACAGCATTTAACTGCATATTCTTTGGCCTAGCAGAGCTAAAAACAAAAAAACACCAAATTCATCATAAGCTTGGTGTGTTGTTTACCACTGAGCCTGTTTGTTACTCTTCAGGTACTCTCTTTGTGTATGGACTGTGAAGAGACTTGGATTTGCCCCCTCTCTCATCACAATGTGCACCATGATTACCATTTATATGTAAAAAAAAATCCTTTGCTTTTATTAGGTAAGATAGTGTATGCCTGATGTAGTTACCCACATGAAAAATACCACTGTTTAAATATTATACTTGTAGAAAAACATTTCAGTCAAAGAAAGAATATGTATTAGAATACTGACCACAGTCTCTTGTGATAGACTTCAAATGAGTTTTACCTTAGAATAAAAGACCCAGCTGGCTAACTTCATATGTAAATCTGGGATACAAACAGTGATAATTTGGTGAAAAAGCAATTACAAAACAAACCTTGCACATGTTTTGAGAGAATTGAGGCCAGATTTCCTCCCATGGCTTTGCACTGTGCCTTCGCTCCATCCCATGTTTCCAACTGGGTATTAATGACGTTGTAGCACTATAGATGAAAAAACAACAGCTTAGTGTGATATCTTTTATTTTTTGGGCTTTTTTTTAATCTACACAGAGCAATGCTCTGTCAGACAGAAGGGCTATTTCAAAACAAACACTAATAATGTATTTCCTTGCAACACACTGTATTCCCATTAAGCCAAACAGTTATCAAAGAGGTGACCTCTGACCTTTGAGTTAAATTTTTTCCAGTTTGGTGGACAGCCACCACTTGGAGTAACTGTTGGCGGCACAGTGGCGTTGGCAGGAGGTTCACCACTACGTTTACAAATTGAGTAGAACTCATATCCACAACTATAATCATGCCAGAACCCTGTGAGGCGATCCAGAAAATTAAATAAGTATTTCTGCAAATGCAATGTGCAGTTTCATGAAGACCATATATCAGATTAATTCTTCAGGTAAGTCATTGGAAAGTACAGTATATAGTTAGAATTATTAATTTAAAATATTCACCCATAGAGGTAGTCATGACAACACAGTGTTCATCATTGTTCAAGAATCTTGGTTGATCTTCATCCCACCTTTGAAACACCACTGGAGAACCATCCATCCACCTTTTTGGAAAGCAGTAAAAAAAAAAGCCGAAAAGTTTTTAGAGAGTAGACACAATTTTTTATGTGAAGAGAAGATTGAGATGAGAAGATGAGAGAAGATTGTTGAAGTTACACTTGATGAAATAAGAAAAAAAGATTTCACATATTTGACAACATTTTTGCTACCTCGCACTCTTCAGGTTTTAACAATGAATGTCTCATTTTGCATTTTTACTTTGATAATCACAATTCCTTGTATGCATTTGATCACCATGTTGACTCTTCTGTTTTTGATAACTATAGAAACTATTAAAATATCCTTATTACCCAACATACCCACATTTTTGTTTTTTGAGACATTTTTGGAAACATTTAGGAAACTTATTAAACCACGATGTTAT
>JAPZDV010000004.1:17721112-17731685 GCA_029814665.1 Acanthurus lineatus | reverse complement strand
ATCTATCTATCTATCTATCTATCTATCTATCTATCTATCTATCTATCCATCCATCCATCCATCCATCCATCCATCCACACATTTTCTGGTCTGAGTTTGTAAACACACAATTCAAAATTGGCCCCTCCTCCCCGACCCAACAACAGCAGAACCACACACCTCCTGTCCCTGACACATACACCCACCTGCAGTATCCTACAGAAGGACTACATAGTCTCAGCCAATCAACTTTCAGCCCAGACGCAGTAGCTTGTGTTAACCAGAGTGGCACATGTGTCAGACAGAAAATAATTCAAAGCTAGTCATTGCTACACATCTCCAGGGTTATTAAATGTAAAATTATTAGCATTGTTTAAAAGTAGAACTTGGTGTGTGGGTTATGTATGCTACATAGTATGTATGTAAGCTATGTAGAAATGTTACATTTGTTGCACTGAAAATGCTGATACATAAGCAGGCTAATTAGGCTCATCGCCAGCACTGACCTGTCCAATAGAAAACAGGCACACTCCATTCACTCTGGTTTTAAGACAACTTTGGTCTGCTCTGCATTTGGTCTCATTATATTTACACTTCTTCACTGTCGTATTTGCCTTAACTATTGAATCTTCTTCTATGTGGCTGGTCACAACCTATTTATAATGTCCTGTGTGCTGCCATTGGCTGGGGGGGCTGCACCACTCTACCCAAAGGTTGCCACCCAAAAATATCACGAACACAGCAAATCAACAAGAAAATGAGAAATAGCACCCACAATCCCTCCTAAGAGTCCATGTTTAACCAAATGCTACTTGCTGCCTACCATCTTAACTACACTCTCCTCCTGCTCATTCGCATCGTAGCATCATAGTTACTCACCTGTCCACCTCTCCACCTCTCCTTCCACCTGTTGCTGCCTAATTGTGGCTACTGCCGCTGCTGTAGATTTTGAAGCCAGTGCTGCATTTTAGCACATGCGGAAGCATCTGCCTCTTGATTCTTCCTCTCTTTTTTTTTTTGTGGCTAGCAACTTTTTTACACTCCCCCATCACATTTCTGTTTTTTTGCGCAATGCTAACCATTGACAAAGATGTCTGACTGACAGATGCTGGAATTCGAGGACATAGGAGATGTAATTGGGCCAACCTTGTGTTATTTTAGCAAATTAAGTAAATTTTTCACACTCTCTCTCAATGGAAGAATCCTACCTATCTAATGATCTCATGTCCTTTTCTCTAGTAATACCATTTAGCCACATTTGCAATTGCTTATCACAATTTTTTAAAACACAGTATGCATGCTCCTATAGTGTGTCTGTGTGACTAAATAGTAAGTTAGTTCATGCTAAGGTATTTTAAATTTTAGCATTGCTGTGACTGGCATGTTAGCTACAATTACCTCCTAATATCACTTTAAACTTTTTTAGTATATAACACTTTCTTTCATTCAATATTTGTACATCATCTTGCCCAAACCACAGTTTTATGGTCCAGGACCACAAGTTTGTAAAGAGGTTGTGCAGCCAAAATGGATTTATCATCACTAGTAATGTTAATCACATGTATGTTATGTCTTTTATTTTGTAGACTCCATAGTGATCGGCTTCTGGGTCAGCCTAGCTGTCTTCGTCATCTTTATGTTCTTTCTGCTCACACTTCTGACCAAGACTGGAGCTCCACATCCAGAGTGAGTCAAAACAGTTCACTTCAGTTCAATGCCTCTGGCTGTGTTAGTGCCATATAGCTCCTATAGCTCTCTTTTTGCAGAGCCAGAGCCACTTAACTATGTTCTTTTTTCATTGTATTAAGTGACATTACAGAGAGTACAAGCTGCATGTTAAAATAGACTGGTTAGACATCTATTCTGTGCCATGAAAACACCAGAATATGTGTTACCAAACAGAGCTGCATAGATATTGAAAGTATTAGGGTGGGAAGTGAATAATACCAACAGGTTGCAATATCCTTTAAAGCTATTAACTGTAACTTTAGGTTTGATTGGTTCTTGCCCAAAAGCTGCAAAGCTGGTGATAAAGCTCTGAGCTCCTTAGTGCATTCTGAACCCTTTGTTTCTCCATAAAGTGAAAGACTAACCGTGCATTTATGAATTTAAGGTAAACACAAGAAACTTGTGCTACAGAAAATGGACCAGACTCAGTGCATAGCTCCCTAAGCTTAGCAACTGCCTTGCACCCTGTCCTATATAACCTAGAGATAAATATACTTACGACAAATCAACATTATCTTAGGTCCCGTACATGCAGACTCTAAGAGATATTAATTGTCAGATGACCAATTTCAATCTATCTATGACACTGCTTCTACTTCCTCAGTATGTACTTAGGCCCCGTTCATGCAGGCTCTAAGTAGCTTTTAATTAAGCCCAAAAATCCTAAAACTGGATCGAAACTGGTAACTATTAACTTAACTATACAGACCAATGAGCAGTGATATCTAACATGTCTTTGGGGTCATCAAGTGGGAACCTCCTTTCACCAGTGTTTCGTCCAGTTGGTCCCACGACACCTCCAGGAGGCTAGACAGTGATCACTCCCCTAATGCCAGCCCTCACCACTCCTCACACCACAACAATCTTATCCTTTATCTTGCCTATGCTACCACAAACAACACTATCATCAACCAGGACAAATCACACTAGCAGATTCAGCAAACAAAAACTCACCTAAACAGTTCTGCTCTATCGTGTAGGACTAGATTTTTTTTTTAACCCAGAAAGCAAGCAAGAATAGTGAAAAACTAAACAGTCATATAATCACAGCAAAACTCACTACAATATGAGAAACGTTGCATGAGAATTCACGGCTAATACACAAAAACGTGCTCTGTTATTGTCGTAAAAACTTTTCTTTTCTTGAACAAAATATTACACTTGTTTTATCTTGACTCATTTGATACGTTATCAAGTCAGTGCAACCAAAAATACCTGAATATTTTGCAAAGTAACAGAGAAATCGACGCTATAGCAGCAAAAAGTTTAATGGCGGAAGTCTTGGCTTGTCAGAAACGCGGGTAAAGAGACCGAAGCAATCGACCTCAAACACTCGAGTGAAGACAGAAGCAATCGAACTCAGATTATCAGATTAAGAACGTACTGTAGATCACAGATTCTCACTTTTACAGCTTAGATTCAACTGTTAAGAATAAAGAATAGTTAAGTTAAGTCACGCTTACCACCTTTTCCGCATTTTAGCCGTTAATTAACTCGCGAGAGATTTTTTATAATTTTTAGCAATCATCCTAAATGTCCACAGGTAAAAGTCACTGGATCCCCTCAGCAGATGCAGGCAAAGGTTTCCCGGTCCAGCTGCGTTTAACCGCTCAGTGACTGTGAAGGTGAGTTTTAGGGGCTTTTCCTCATTTTCATGTACTATGTTTTTTTTTTAACTGAATAGGACTCATCAGCTTGTGGTTCCACCCATCTTTACACATGTAAATCAGTGAGGGGGAGAACAAAAGGAAATGTGTGAAAAGTGAGAGGAGCTGATGAAGAGGGAGGGGTTGTCAGGCAGCAGTGTCGACTCTAAGAACAAACCTAGTAAACACATTAACCTTTGTGTTCCAACAAATGTCAATATTTGCAATGGATTTTTATGTAAAATGTCGGCAAACAGATGAGCAAAAGAGGTGGTGCTCACATTAGCTAACTATATTCTATATTGCATATAAACCCTCGATAAACATTAACTAAAGCTGGTGAAAAAATACCACTTTTGACCAAGTATCTTGTCAAAATATAACTTGTGAGTTTGATTTTTTTGTGTGTGTGCCCCTTATCTTTCTCTGCTCACCCTGGGATGAGGCACAAATAAAACGCCAGAGAGGAAGGATATATTTCATGAAAGCAGTCAGGCTCCATTGTGAGAGCTTTGGAGTCAACTAACAGGCTGTTTCCTCTGACAGTCAGTCAATAAAGAGAGCAAGAGTGATGTTTTACAGTCTTGTTTTATTAAATCAAAAGTACACATACCTACAAATTGTAGATACATTTTCATATGGGTTTAGAAAGTACAGTACAATTTAAGTAGATCTCTTTTTAAATGTGATATTTACAATGTTGGGTTTTTTTTTTTTACTTTTTCAGAATGTATTTTTCTATTCTCCCTGTGTACTTCACAATTAATGGAATGAAAATATGTTTGTAAAAAGGGATGTACAGTATATAACGACATGTAACAGGAGTCTTAAGAAAAGGATGTGACTTAGAAACAAAAATCCAAGATACAGTATCATTTCAGCTGAAAACGATACAACTCGAGTCTGCTCCCTATGTTTCTGTTTGACTTAAAGCTACAGTATCACTCGGAGACAACAGCACTACCTCCACATTTCAACATTCAGACTCTTTCTACTTAATCTGCCATTATGCTAAGTTACACTTGCATTGATATAGCAATGCCATTTCTACAAACAGAGCATTGTCATGTTTTTGGCTCAGTGAATGACACGAAAAAAAAACAAACAAGAAGCCCATACATTCAACTGTACAGGTCTACAAGTATGTCTGAAAATAACATTACACACATATGCACAGGCCCAAGATTCACAATGCATAGGCTCACCTATGACAGAATTGAGTATTAGCAGTTAAGACAAATGGCCATGGTATTCATGAGGTCCCAAATTATTTGATATTAAAAAAAAAAAAGGTGCAGGCAAGCAAAAGCAGATCCTCCCTCAATATTGTGCATATAGGAGATCGATTTTCAGACTAGTAACAAATACAGGGTGGAAACATGAAACATGAGGAACAATGGAAATAGACTAAGACTCAACATCAATGTTCAATAGTACATGTTTGAATCACAAAGGTCTAGTTCACTGTGGCTTGTATTCTCAACAAAATACTGATTAAGATTTGAGTGCAGGTGGCCACCTGTAGCGCATACTGTGCCTCTGCTGCCACCTAGCTGAAAGGGTCAAAATGAAACTCAAGAGAAAATCTACAACACTGATGGAACCATCTTCAAGCTTTCGTCAGTTCAGTAATAAGCCAAAACATTTCTTTCAAAACAGGAATTTGGCAGGGCAGTAGCATAGGAGCAAATTCTTATTTCACTTTTTATAAATATATGTGACCATTGAAGTATGCAAGGGCTATATTTTTCAGTGAACTGAAACCAGGAAAGTGGATCACCAGCAGTGAAATAGCAAAGTAGATCAAGTCATTTATAAATATGTGTAATAAAATTTAGTAATTATGCCCAATATACTACCAAGACTCAATAGATCAAAATTTTTTTAACTAAGTAATTGTATTGCAAAACTATCACTTGGCACAGACTACACACAAAACACGAGTTACTGGTAAAGTGCAAGGAGAGCTGTGTGGATAGCAAGAGGAAAAGGGGCTTACAGTGTGAAACTTTAAGATTTATTATAATTGCTGATTAAATAACCAGAGACGTCATTTAGCTTGACTGAATCAGAGCTGCTACAAAACTTTTATGTCCAATTAAAGGCAACACTTTGAAATAATCCTATTCAGAGTTTAAAAAAAAATAAAATAAAAAAATGTCAGCTGAAAACATAAACTAACACTATTTTGATAAGCAATTTATCGTTTAAGTTCATTTTCATGCAAAACTGATACCTGTTTTTTCTGTGAAAAAAATTGGCTGCTTTTGTCTTATGAGATAGCAAACTGATTAATTTTGGGCTGTTTGAACCACTGATAAGTGGTAAGTGGTAATCTTAAGTGGTCACTTTGGCCTTTAGAAAACTTTTAACAGGAATTTCTCCAGATCCAACTAAAAAGAATAGGCAAAATAACCAATAATTAAAGAAAAAAAAAATATGTTCAATCTTAATGTACTGTATTTTACTGTAAAGGATTACGAGTCACAATGTACAACATGCACATCTTGATACTTTCTTAAATGATCTATTTAGAAATGGGTAACAGTGTTAGTACATTTTTACTTTTGCACCACAATGCACTCAAACATTTTGTAAATACACTTTCTTCCAGGTAACTACACCAAAGAAAGCCTTAAACCTAAACCATCGACAATGTTCTGCTGGTAGTTTTGATAACAGAACATAAACTTCAGAAGCAGAATCTAGATCGTATTTTACAGTTTCTGTGTTGCCAAACTGCCTTTCAGCACCTGAAAACGAATGGTTAAAAAGTTAAAGGCAGTGTGTAATGATCTTGGCAAAATGGAACACCCATTTTTAGTCACATTAAATGATTGTCAATGACTTAGCACATGAAAAAAACATTTCAATCCAGTTCGCTTCTTATCCTTAAGTGCCTTATTTGTGATATGTATCTTATATCTGCTGAAATGAAGAACAAAGTCTGTGCAACTCTGTTTCATTAGAGTGCAAGCCTTTCAGTCTCTGGTTTACTTTTATACCTTACAAAGGGAAAGAGCACTAATAAAAATAGTTCTAAATATCACATTTGTATTTGCAATCCCAAAACCTTTACATCAATTTTATCATTTCTTGTTCATGTTTGTGCTACTGGCTGTGTGAAATATAAGTGCGCAGTACAAAGAGACTAACAATCGGAAGAGCCTGTCTTTTGTGTGACAAGGAACATCTGTACAATTCTTCTGGCTGAGTCCTCGACCAGTCAAGCACTCTGACCCATGAAAACAACAGACCTCCTTGGTGTGGAAGAGATGCACCACTGGAAGCTTTCAGAAGAGGAAGAGAGGAGGGGAAGACCTCCGCTTACTTGGAATATAATGGTTGGTGTGGACTGGGAGGACAGGCCATGGATGGGTTAAAAGATGAATGGGGAAGGAAGTGCTAAGAGCAAGCACAGTCCATTTATGTCCAGCCAGCTGGCAGCCAGTATTGAAGGCCTCGGTCCTCAGAGTAGGCTACAGCGGAAGAAGCTGGTCTTTTTCTGAGGCTCTGAGATCTTGACTCCATGACTGCTCCCCTGCGGTGTGTTGCCCTCCTGCAAATGTGACAATAAACATGTTACTGCTCTGTCAAGTGAAACTGTTGATTCAGTGGTTGTTCATATGGCTCGTCTAGTTTTAAGCCATATTTCACAATGTCAAGCACTACTTTTTATTACAAAGGGTTCTTCATACCAATTTTGTGTCCATTTTCGATTTGATGTCTCTGGCAAGTGTCAAAAATGCCTGTACCAAAAAAAGATACTGTTGTATTAATATTATACGAACTGTTAGGCATATTACAATGCATGCACGATAGGCTACATACATTTTCCACATTGATGTTGGCCTTTGCACTGGTCTCCATGAACTTTATCCCATACTCTAATGCAAGCTAAAATAAAAAAAAGAAAAAGGAATTGCATCAATTAGCATTTTAACATGTCTGTCAATATTTTTTTCTGCATTATACCAATGTGATATGTATCGCTGATATTATTTATTACAAAATTTAAACCCATGACATCTTATTTTTTAAACTTCAGCCAAACTTCTCACCTTCTCCCCCCTGTCTTTGGACACCTGCCGCTTGTCATTGATATCACACTTGTTGCCAAGGACCATCTTCTCAACATCAGCTGATGCATGCTGGATCAGGTGAAGAGAAAATTCATAAAAACAATGTTTTACATAAGGCATTTGGATATTTTATTTAGTAGCAAGCACAAAAAGGAGAGTCTCTATTGGCCAATGTGTACCTCCTCTATGTTCCTTATCCAGTTCTTGATATTGTCAAAGGATTTCTCGTTGGTGATGTCGTAAACAAGCATGATGCCCTGTAGACAGAAGTAAAACAAATGTTTTATTGGTATTTACTGAGTAAAAGGGCTCTTGTTTCCCAGGAAAGTGGATTTGTATTTTATTGCCTGTTAAGGCAAGATAAGTTAAGTGTTAAGATACCCACCATTGCTCCTCTGTAGTAGGCTGTCGTGATTGTTCGGAAACGCTCCTGACCAGCTGTATCCCTAAAAACCAACATTGTGACATCTTCAAGTGTCATATATCAGAGGGCTAAGAATACATTTTAAATGGAAAGTTTACAGAAACTCCTCACTACAGCTAAGTAAGCGCTGAAAGCCACAAAGCCCCTGACTGAGTCAGTGGAGACAAAAAGATAAAGACTTAAAAAAATCTAATTACTTCATTATTAACATTATTTATTAAAATTACGATTAAAAACGTGTACATTCGGTCTCAAAACATACAAAGGAGATCTAAGGAGGAAAGTAAATTGTAACTATGTTCTGTGGACGCGCTACAATTGTAAGAAACTTTCCCTTGAGTACAGTATGTGCCTTTTATGCTTTATTAGCTAAATATTGATAAAACACAATTATCTTCAAAGGTCTTTATTATAAAGAATTGAGACAGTCATACCATATCTGTAACTTTATCTTCTTGCCGTCGAGCTCTATTGTCCTTATCTTGAAATCAATGCCTGGAGGGATGAAGAAGGATAATGCATGTCAATCATAACGCTAGCTTGCTAGCATAATATAGCTTTCAAACAGTATCAGGCACTGTTGTGACACAAGGGAGGACACTTGGGCTGGGAATAACAGGCGCCTGGGCTTTCTTATCAAGGCAGACAACAGTAATATGTATATAAACAAACCGTGCCCCTATAACGCTAAACTTAAAAAGCTATATCGTGCAACACATCAGGCTTTCCGGTATCTCATCAGGTTGTAGACGGAGCCGGATGGCTGTTGTTATAGCTCTTAGGCTAAACGCTAGCGTTAGCTAGTTAGCAGGAAAGTCACCCGGCATGATTTCATTATACAATACAAACATACCTATTAGCAAATTGACCAAATGCAAAACATTAGCATAAAAGCGTCCCCATTTCCTCTTTTATTGTAGACTTCATTATATGTATGACAGTCGGAAAAATAACGTGTTTAATAATGACAAAGCTAAACTGCTTTCAACCGTCGGCAGCACAGTCAGCAGTCCGGGAAGTAACCGGAGCCTGAGACACAGACCTTTGGCGTATTGTAAACAGACAGAAAGACACAGTTTACATCAGCGGAACGTACCTATGGTTGAGATAAACGTTGAGTTGAAGGCGTCTTCTGAAAACCTGAACAGGACACAGGTCTTCCCGACACCAGAGTCTCCGATTAACAGTAATTTAAACAAATAGTCGTATGTCTTCGCCATACTTGATATTATTGCGGAAATCCCGCCCGGCGAAGCAGTGATCTGAATGTAAAGAAATGACGCCCCCTGCTGGCTGGGAATTTACCAGCTATTGTAACCAGGTCCAGTGGGCGTTAACTCAGTCGAAGAACTGCAGTCTGCAGGGTTGGAAGTAACTACGTACATTTGCCTAAGGGGCCTAGTCTGCTTATGTACAGTTTACTTGTATTTGAATATACTCCTTAAATACACATCCATCTTTCTCTCCACTGCATTAGTTATTCAACTATAGCAAAAACTTACCCTGCAGATTATGGTTTTACTGTCAAATCATGTTTTAAGTTAGTTTTGTTTTTTGTTTTTTTTAAATAAAACATGCATTATACAATACAACACTGAAATGCTTCTTGCTAAATTTTGCACATCTTATACTAATCTTATTTTATGATATATTCAATAACAGTCTGAAAAAGGGCATTTTGCATATTAAAGATTTCTATTTGGATTTTTTTCATGTATAAATGTTCCTAACTCTACATTATAGTTTTTCACTTTAAAGAGTTTTTTGACATAGAAAAATCCCAATACAAGCTCCAGTTTGGTTGTTTTCTGAGCTTGTGCTAAGTGCAAAGAGATGGTTTAGTTGAAAGCTCTTTTTATTGATAAATATTGCATCATATTAATTGAATTTTTGGCTAACTTACACTAATAGGCCACAAAAACTATAGAAACTGATGGCTAACATGCTACATATGAAGATGGCATAATTCTTAATATGAACCTTAAACGATGATATGTCATTTTATAGCTGTGGTTAAACTGAGATGGAACTGTCAGATGAATATATTTTAACTGTAAAAAAATTAAACAAAACACTGTTCTAAAACCAAAGAGCCATCAGTTGAACAATATCTTACGTTTTAAGTTTGAGGAACTCACTGTCTCTTAACAGACAGAAAACACTCTGCATGTTGGCACTTGTAAAAAGAGGAGTAAACTCCTTCTCCTGTTAGTTTATGGCTACGTGTTGAAATTCCTTGAAGCACACACACACAAACACAAACAGAACTGTGCATACCTGCACATAGGATAAAAACAGTCAACACAACACATAAAAAATTACTTTATAATAATCATTGGCATCATAGTCAGTTTTATTTGTGCTCAGAGTTGCTGAACAACACAATTTTAAGCACCAAAGCTGAATATCTTAATGGACCCAAAATCATTTTTTAAAAAAGAAAAAGGAACAAAAGAAACATAAATATTCTTTTAAAAAAGGGATACATTTGTTTAAACAAGCAGGAATAAGAGGAAAAAAATTCAGAAAATGGATGGAATGTAAAAAAAAATATTTTTAGAAATGTTGGTTTTTATTGTTTGATGTTCTTCTTGCCATTTTACAAGGAACTGAGCTCCTGCAGTGTTTGGTCGAGGACCTGGTGCATATCTAAGTTCTTCTCTTTCTCCTGTGATAGGTTCTCTGCAATAAAAAGCAGCAGCAGATATAAAATA
>JAPZDV010000004.1:17704549-17716332 GCA_029814665.1 Acanthurus lineatus | reverse complement strand
ATTTTCTCTTTCTGTCCTTGTATCACATTTAAATGTCCCAGCATCCCTTTACAAGCAGTGTAAAACACATTAGAAGAAAGAGGGGAGCTGGGCGGACCTGCAAAGAGCACATTGTGGGTATCTGATAGGTCATCTGAGACAGAAATCATTTGTAATTGTGACCTTTAACTTTTCAGGGGCTAATCTTAACTGCTCTCACTGGTAGTTTTAGACTTCACTGTGAGAGATACTTTCATTTGATGATACAAATTTAGCCCTTTTTTAGTGTAAATATTGTCACTGAAGCATGAATTGATAATTAGAAAAACTGAACAATTGACTGTATTGTGAGAGTTTACTGTTTTTTTTCATCCTGTGCAATATTAACCTGAATATCTAGTTCACATGAGCTTTGAACTGCTGTTTTTTTCAATCTTTTTCTGACATTTAACAAAGATGATTTTTCAAGAAAACAATCAGAAGCTTGATTGCCAGTGAAAATAATTGTAGCTAGTCATTACCCAAAAATCCCAGATGTCCCTTATTTCACTGCTTTGTTTAGTTTTATAAAAGGAAAAAAGAAAAGTTTAAAGAAATCTTGGAGTGGAAAAAAATGACACACCACAGTTTAGTTTACATTTTGTATTACCTCGTCATTTTTAGTGCATTTCTCATTAAAAGTAATAGTAATCTCTATAAATATTTGAAACTTCACACAGTAAAAGAAGAGAATCACCCAAAAAAATCACACAATAAAAGTATTTCTGTTGCACTATAAATAAAAGGTCATAACCGTCCGTAAATCAAACAAAGATGAGCTTGTCTGTCTCTGTAATCTTTTGCTTAACCTTTGGCTTAAGGAGGATCACTATAAAGGAAAACCGTAAATTACATAGATGCTCTGAGTGGTCATTCACGGTTGTGGCTAATAAGGTATGTACTTTTAAGTTCAGACAGAGCACAGTGCAATATCTCCACCCCAAAAAAGGCCAGAGCATTGATTTCATTAGACACTGCAGTATGGGGTTCTCTGTTTGCTCAAGCTGCATTCCTGGGATTCCTAGTCAGCTACAGACTGGCCAAGTTTTGTCTGTGCTTGAGAAATAGCTCTGTTACAGACCTCCCTGAGACACCAATAACTCACCGAATCTCAGCACATCGACATTGAAAGATACAAGTTAATCATTTCAGGGTTTTTAGTTCAACATCTGTTCAGTGCTGCATCAGATCAAAAGTAGGAGTTTAGTTGCTGTCATGTATGCTGTGCAGAACCAGTCTGTGATTAATACACGGAAAAAGGGATTTTGAAATTCAATCTTATGGCAAACCTCAGGCATGACAGTCCCCTTTCCTGCTGCTTTTATTCATTTGTTTTGTTGAAACAATAGAAGCCAATGGACTGTTAAAATGGCGCCCTTAGTTTCCATGATTTTAATTAGAAAAAAAGTGAAAAAATTTGGTCATGAGATTTTTTCAATGTCAGTTTCTCAATCGCTCATCACTCTAGAATTAACCAAACACTCAGTAAACTACAGTTGAAGCTGCACTTAAATCTTTAATTCTAGGAAAAGATCCTCTGTTTGTAGAGCCAGAATGTGTCTCTCAAACTTGTATGTTTTTTTGATGGGAGTCATATGTGTATCAGTCCATCTGAAGTAGTTGTAATCAATACTACACAAGACTGAAAGTGAGGAGCTGTGGTGTTCCACTGTGATGTGAATAATGTGTTTCAGATGGCATCTTTGTGGTTAACTCACATCTGTTGCCTTCTTCTCTGACAGTTCCAGTTTCTCCTGAGCATCCCTCAGGGCCTCCGAGTACTTGTCCAGCTCATCCTCAGTTCCCTTCAGCTTCTTCTGCATAGCGAGCAACTCATCCTCCAGCTGAAAGAAGCCAAATATGACATTCAATCATTTGAACTTGTCTTAATTGATGTGTTGCAATCTCAAGTCCAGAGTTTTATAATGTACAAGTCCCTTATGGTCTTGTGGTTTAGGATTCCTGGTTTTCGCCCGTAATTACAGTCAGTATTTATTAGGCTGCCATACACTCTTGTACTTCAGTAGCATGAACTTAAACTTGACATCAACCCTGAACATAAAGTACACAGTAGTAATTTGACCTCAAAATTGGATTTGTGCTGTTTTTGGTGTTAAATGTTATATGCAGCACCTGTAGAGTGAATATGGACAGGAGGGTAAAAGGTGGTCTAGCACTAGGACCCAGATAAGGAGTTTCTATACAGCTCACCTGGGCCCTTTTTCCTGCACTGAGACACACCTGAAAGATTTTGAACATTGTGATGCAACTCTTGGATGCCTATTAGCAGTAAAACTCAACAGAAGAAGACACACCTGAGGGAGCAGCTGAGGTCAGCCATTGCTGTTGTTTGAACTGACTCTCCATATTCGTTGAGGAACTTAATGTCAGATTAAATTAAATCAGATTAAATCAGGCATTTCAATTTAAAAAAAGCTTGCATATGTTTTAATGAAGGTAGTCTTTAAAGGCTGCAGCGGTGGAGACTGCATAAGGGGTTTTGAAAATATAAAGCAGGTGGCCTAAAGTTCAAGAAGGGTCAACATTTGGAGGAACGCAACCCAAGCAGCTGATTGGCTAATCAGACTGAGCAAAGCTACACAACCCTGCCATGAAGGAGCGCAAATATTTAATTTGCATTTGCTGACACTCCCACACCAGCAGAAAGTAGCTCCATTGTTAACAAACGGTGTTGATAATTGAAGCTGGACTTTGTTGATTGTAATGTATGTTGATATGGAGTATTAGTTTTGTGTATTTATATTTCCCTCCGTCAGCCTGACTGCAGGCTGATGTGTGGCCCAAGGACAGCAATGAAAGCCTCTCTTAGCGCTGCTTGTATCCCCGCCATCCAAACAAACTGAAGAGCTCTGTATAATCCTCTAGGATTTCATGCTGACTACTCCTTGATGTGGAAGACATGCTTTGGGTTCATATGTGCGGTGCCAATGACAACTGTGACTCCTTAAGCTCTCTGACGGCATGATTAGTGCATTAGCCAACTGAGAGGGAGTTCTTTCCATTTGCTTTACTGTATCTTCTGACTTCATCCGAGCTTCTCCAAGTCCCTGCTCTCCAGCATGCCTCTCGTACTGCCAGGATGACACCTCCTACTGTGCAATAATGACCTCTCTTTAGAAACCTCAGATATCCCATTACATGTCCAGATTATACTTTTCTTGTATCAAGCTGTGCAAATACGCTATCATTAGGTTAGCCCTCGACTCTCACGCTACAGCTAAATAAGGATGTGCAGATAATTGGAGTCAATGAGGTTTTCTTTGAAATGATACAGACTTAAAAAGGATGCTGGGTAGTGCAGCCAGAGCAACAGCTGCTGCAGATGGGTTGTTCAAACTCCTGCAGCGCCACTTCTGGTGGCTTCAAGTAATCCCTGTGGTTCACTGTGGACATGTCCAACAGTGGCTACTTTGCCATTCTCTCTGCACACCCCAGTGGACGTTCTCCATCTCCTCCCACCCACGAAGACGAGGCCCCAGTGGCTCAGCTGCTCTCTGTAATTTCACATTTGGTGCTTTTGGAAATACTTGACATTTGATGTTTAGCCCCTCGGTCGTCTGCCCTGATTGCTTGGTATTCATGTATTTATTTGTTTTAGATCAAATCATCATTTTTATTAAAAAACACTTTATGTGAGAATGGTAAGTTTATATCATTAGGCTATTTTCCCAAAATAAACATGGGTTATTAGTAACTTTTAATACATAGAAACTATTTTCAGCTTTTGCATCACCATAACTTTGATAATTTTCCCATTCTAGAAAAGATTTTCCAATATGATTGAAATCAATATCGCAATGAAAAAAAGAGGAAATATGTACACTTAAATAATGGTTCATAGTATAGAAAATGCACATTTGATCACTTGAATAAGTTGTTCTTCCATTGTTAAGTGATACATCACACAAAAACTTAAAAAACTGATTTTTTGGCACCTGCTTTTCAGTTAAATTATTCAACAACAGTAGACATATTTTTTGGAGCAGCTTCCCTTTTGTAGTTATTTTGTATTCCCTATTGTAGTTATTACAATATATAACCTGAAATTCAGCATATGACAATATTTACTAAGCTACCCCCAGATTTAGTGAAATTAATGCTCTACAGGAGCAGCCATTGCTCCGTCACTTCATCACATCCACCCTGTGTTCTCATTAATATCAGCATGGTCTCACCTGCTTGCATTTATCCTCCGCTGCCTTCTGGTCAGACTCAGCCTGCTCTGCCCTGTCGATGGCGTTCTCCTTGTCCAACTTCAGCATCTGCATCTTTTTCTTGATGGCTTCCATGTTTGCTGTTGAATCTCAGTATTTTACAGGCTTCAGGTAAAAAAAAAAGAAAAAAATTTTGTTTCTTTTGGTCAAAAGCTGTTGCAGATGTTCAGAGGAAAAGTGCCTCACAGGGTTGACTGTGAGAGCAACCAACTGATCCAGAGAGGAGGAGAGGGAGTGAGTGAGCAGAGCAGGAGGAGGAGAGGAGAGGAGAGGAGGATGCAAACTGAGAGTCAGTGGAGCTCTGTGTGATTTAAACTTGACTGGAGGTTTGGAGACAGCCCTAGTCTCTAGTGACAGCCCTTTCCCACCATTTACCCCCACCGCCACTCCCCGCCTTGGCTTCTCTCATACATACTGTGCCCCCCTCCCTTATCTAAACTTCACCTCTTAAAGACTCTTTGGAATAACAAAGTGGTGTAGATGTACTGACGATATCCAGTCTGTCTCCTTATTTGGATCACGGCCTTTTTGTTTTGGACAGAACAGGTGACGAATAGTAGAAAAATAGAAGCAGAATAATCTGGAAGTCAGACAAAAAGACATTGTTCACGTTAGCAATATGAGTTACTGACGCTTCATATTTGCCCTACATATCTATACGCCTGTGTTCTTACTTAGGAATGTTCAAATTGATGTTAATACCAGAGTTGGTTAGGAAAGGACATAGTTTTCATTCTACCGCTGAATGAAAAAGAGCTGTATGGAAAATGATCCAGCCAAAGAAAATTTGTGGAAGGAGCTGTCTTCATGTGATCTACACCAGGCAGCCGGAGCTTTACAGCGAGCTGCGCAGAAATAAACTATATTTACACTATAGATCCACTGCAGTTAAATCCTCTTAATTACGGTCGGTCTGACAGACCTTTATTTAGATCTGTTTTCTGTAATTTGTAAGGCGTACAATATAAAAAGCATTGTTGACCAGAGGATATGACTTGTTTTACTGACATGGTTTTCCAAGATTATGACTTTATGCGCAGTAGGATATTTGAAAAATGGGTCATGCATGATTTTCACTTCATGCTCTTTATTTACAGATTACGGTTTGAGCCAGAAAGCAATGACGAGAAAAGAAAAGAAAAATATTGATGTCTGTGTTTATGTGATTTAAAAATAAACCTTGATGCAAACAGTTGTTCATCTGAAATTAGAATATTGTTGTGAGCTGAAAGTGTGTATGTCTGTGTGTGTGTGTGCCAATGACATCAGCTCTAATGGACCCGTCTGCTTACTTTCATACCCTCATGTGCCAGCTGCCCCGGCTAAAAATAAAGATTACAAGGAAACTCAAAGAACAGTGAAGCTAATGGTGGTCATTTAACAGACACTGAAGATGCATTTGGTCAAATGCACCTCTTGTCCTTAATGATGCACTGCTGTGATCGGAGCATAACCTGTCAGTAATCTTTATATAGGGACATTTACCTGGCTGTGTTTTGGCATAGAGGACATGAATGAGTTTTACCCAGAACAAGGATTCTGTGTTGTCTGCAGGCACTTTGAGTTTTTTGTACCATAACTTTGTCTGCGTAGTAAAAATCAAAGAGTCTGATTGTTTACTGCTAAAGTGAGGGATTAAATGTCCCTTTCTGTGTTGCTTCATGTGTATAGTTTAGGATAGTCATTACATCTGATTTGCAGAGATCATTCAGCATGAGCGATGTGCCTCAAATCAAATCTTCAGGTATGTAAGGAACTCAGTGTGTAACTTCCAGGCTTTCCATAAGTCCATTCATCCTGAGGAAATCTCCTGAATTTAAAGCCACAAGATTCATATGTCCACAAATTTTCACTCATCTCTCTGAGGGCTGCAGATGAGAAGTGCTGTAAGTGGAGTAATCGAATTCTTCTATGCAGGGAAGGAAAACTGCAGCCTTTTTTGGCGTAAGTTTATAATAGTGGTGGCAGTTTGATAGTTTTAAAATCCTGGGGTTAAGAGCGGCGGCTGCGTGCCTTATTTGGTCTGTCAGATAAACTGGCTGCACACAATCAATTTCTCAGATAAAAAATATTGACTTTGCAAGTGTTTCAGTGACGTTTTTAACAAAATCTTTTGACTTGTTTGGGTTGTGTAGTGAGCAGAAAAAAAGGTTTGGGGCAAAACCAGGAGAGGAGAAAGGAGAGGGAGAGAGCGAAAGGAGGTAAAAAGGAGAGAGAAATAGAGACAGAGTGAATCAGATGCGGGGTGAGAGAAATCAGAGCCCTCCCACAGGAAACCCAGCTAAACTCCTCTTCTCCTTGTATGGTAAAAACTCCCCCAAAAGCCACAGGATTGCCTTGGGAGTACAGTCAAAGTCTTGCTAAGTATAAATCACAAAGCCATGGGAATGGTGGAACAGATTAGAGTGTGTATATGAACGCTACCATGAAGAATACAAGCATGTACACTTTTAGTAGTCTTAAGTGCTTGATGTCATGCAAGCGAAATGTGGATACTGATATTACACTTCTGTCTGAAATGTTGCCACTGTGTGATCCGTTTTCACACAGAATATGTATTTAAAACAGTCACCAGTTTAAGGAGACGACAATAAACATCTGATACTCCTGACGTTTGCTGTTGCAACACCTGCACATCTGACTAATGAAGTACGTAACACCTTCGTGATGCACTGACTCACAGTGCTCTTAAACAAGCCCAAGAAGTAAGAAAAGTAAACACACGTCAGCCCTGTTCAGCTCTGAGGCTTCTGTACAAACATGTCCATTACCAACAACCACATCCAGTTATTCCTAACTACAGTCACACACACACATGCTGTGTATAATGTATGAAAGCGGCTGAGGGAAGTGGTTTTCTGTTATATTTGGCTCTGCAACTCAGCACTGTTGTATGTATGACTTGTGACAATGTCTAGACTGTCTTACCAGCCAAGAGATCACAGATCTGTCACATAGTTGTCTTCCACAAGGCCAGTGTTGAAAGGCTAAAAGGAGGGTTGTGCTCTCTGAGGGAAATAAAAATGGGATGACAATCAGTTTTCACTCATAAAAATACAATTCTTCTACCCCTACTTTAATTACTTCTGTATTTAACTGCATCTAATGTCAGTGTAGAAGTTTTAACATTGTGCTTCCCTCAAAAGTTCCCAGCTGTCTATTAATGTTCTCCTAGATCTCTTTGTTATCCTTCATCACTATACATCCAAATCTTTGTTTACACGCAGAGCAGTGAAAAGTACCAGCTGTTTGGATTAGCGCTCACCAGTTATTTTAATGGTAAGCCTGTGGTACCTCAAGAATGACTTCAGTAGCTTTGTGGATTATAATTCACTGGCATAATGATACTCATAACTGGTACATTTTTAGATATATGAAGCAACAATGCTTCTACTTGTATGTCAGGGGTCTTTTCACTTCTGATGAAGTCAGTATTTGTTGCGCGGCTGCAATTTAAGATTTGCACATCAGCAGTTATAGACAGTGAGATTATCGAGTTCATTAAGTTTCGGTTAGGATGGCGACACATCAGAACTTCAGTAACATTTGCACAGATTCAGCATAATTGAAATAAATATTTGAAATCAACTTAAGTCAAGTAAGAAACACTTACTTGCGCCATTGCAACATAAGTACATAATGAGTGGCTGCCTATGTAAGATTCACCACAAGAGGCAGATGAGACAGGACATGAAAGCCTGCTAACTAGCTCCACTTGATGGTCAAAAGTATGTTAACAAGCTAGTTGATGTACCTTTGTGTTCTTATATATACCGATCTGTGTTTTTTATATATATATATATATATATATATATATATTACAGTAATTAAGTACACAGAAAGGGACAAAAACAAACAAAAAAACAAAATAAAAGGATGCACCCACACACATACTGGAGGCTACTTGCCTTACTCCAACCCTTAACCTATAACCTATAACCTTTACTTAAAGGTGAGCCCTCTACAGTGTGACTGTACACGGATTAATGTCCCCATACATTTTCACACAAACACACACACATATGCAGAGAAAACAATAAGGAAAAACTAATGAAAAATGCATAAGCTTTGTTGTTTTTGAGAAAGTCCACAGTCGACTGGGTAACTTGGTTTCCAGGTATCGTACAAAGTGTCCCTATTTGAATTGAACTGTCTGTTTGGGATCTTCAGTCAGTGAAGTCAGTTTTTCCATGGCCTGGCAGCTTGAGCCTTTGATTAACAGTTGGTGTTTCAGATTTTTTCCATTAAGAAGCAATATTTTGGCAAAGACTGACAAGTTTTTCTCTGGAGAAAGATACAAGTTTCACAGAAGTGGGCAGAGCATTAATGCTGAAGAAACACAATAAGATGGGGTCTTATAACATTTCCCCCCAGATTAGGTGTCTTTTGATATCCTCACACACAATGCACCAGGTTCCTTCCTCTGAACCACATTTTACAGAAGATTTTTTTGATTACATTTATTGGGCTGTTTTTCATGGCGTTTTGCTAAAGCATGCAATGATATTTGACACAATTGTGCTTCCAGCTTTTGAGGCAGCAGTTTGTGGAAGGCTCTTTTGTGTGGCTATGACTATGCCTTTGTGCACAAACGTGTAATCCGTAAATAAATGGTTTCTAAGTTTACTGTAGAAGAATGACCAGCTTGCACAGAGTCATGAACTCAACCTCATCAAACACTTTTGGGTTAAACTAGAACACTGGCTGCAAGCCATGACTTATCGTCTATCATCAAAGACTTGTCTTAGGTCCAAAACCAAAGTTTTGGCAAGTGATACATACAAGTTTAAGTATGTATGTTTTTTTTAGTTCTTTTAACTTTTTTGTATGTTTGGTTTAGTTTTTTCAACAGCTTTGTGCTGCAAGAATTGGATTTATTGAAGGGCAAAAGTCTGACACTAAAGTGGCATTAAGCAATAAAAAGCACCCAAAAGGATAATGACTTTTTCTGGGGGTTTCTGATATGTAAACTTTGATAAAAGATTGGTAAAAACTAATTCTAAATGATGACTCAATCAATTTTTTGATTGTTTCCTATATATTTTAATTTATGTTTGTTTTTATGATAACTCAATTGCACGTGGTCACAACAATTTAGCTCCGCGTTAACTCACAAGACGAGGTTCTATATAAATTAAAGTTGTCTCTTGCAGATCAAACATTCTGCCAGAAGGGGGAGCTACAACACAAAAACAAGTTGATCATTCTGACACATGACAGCTCTAAGATTGTTTGGAATCAATTAAGTATGGATGTGATCTATATAAACATCTTCAAGACTTATCTAAAATATCAGCCATTTACTACACCGATTCACAAAGGAATATTTATTTAACCAGGTCCATTTCAAAAGGAAAACACATTAATCTTGCTTAATTGTTTCTGGTGTCGGTATCCTCCCGTCCCATAGGGGGCGCATGTGAGGTGCATGTATGGTATGTCAAATAAGGAAGGGTGATTTTCCTCATTCGGTATTATGAATGAAAGTCTGTTCTTTAATTTTACCCCTGAACTAGTTACTATCAAACATTATCAATAAGATACTGATCAAGAGCTGAGCTAAGCTCGCACTAACAAGTTCAAGATGTCTGCGAGTGCGGTGTACGTCTTGGATTTAAAAGGAAAGGTAAGATAATTGGAGTGCAGCATCGTTGCTAAGCTAACGCTAGCCTAGCTAACACATTCCTCATTGACAGATTATGATGTGGCTCAATCTGCAGCAGAATAACGTTGGCTAACGGAATGGGATGTGCTGCTTTAAGGTTTTTTCTAATACTTTAAGCCGGTATGTTGCACCTAAACAAAGAGCTTGTTTTTATAGAAGTAAAACTGAAATGTATCAGGCCACGTAAGGATATGAAAGACTAATGTCAGATAACGTTTACTAACAAAGAAGTTACCAGCTGTTAGCCGTAGGGAGTGAAAAGGGGATACCAAAACGCCCATTACAATCCTTGAGTTTCACTTCTCACTCCTCTGAGAGGCATGTCATTTAGTTGTACTTCATCCCTGCGGCAAAATTTTAACCCAGAACGTCTTTCGGGAAATTTGGCGTAAAAATGATCATAGAGTTGCATTAATTCTTGTGAGCATCAAATTGAATAGGGTCAGGGTTAAAACAGCCCAAGTGTTATTGACATTATAAACAATGAAGTTGTTTGTGTACCTTTGCTCTTGATTCAAATGTCAGATATTTCCATTTCAAGTCTTCTACTTTTTGGTTTACAAAACTGTCTTACGTTGCTCCAAAATATTTAAAGATAAAGGAAAGTGTATGTGAATAAATGGTTAAGTATGAAAATACAAATGAATTTTGGCTATATTAGTTGCTTTTCCTCTTGGTAACCTGCTGTTAATATACATCAGCATCTGGCATAATATAGATTTATATTACTGCATTTAGATTAAAGTCTTGGTCTTTCAGCCCTGCTAGCACTGAAACAATTGTCCCTATCATACAGTAAGGTGGGTTTTGCAAGCTGCACAAATATATATTTGTTTCTTTTAGGTCCTCGTGTGCCGAAATTACCGTGGAGATGTGGACATGTCAGAGATCGAACATTTCATGACACTTCTGATGGACAAAGAGGAGGAGGGGACGCTCTCTCCAATCCTGGCCCACGGAGGAGTCCGTTTCATGTGGATCAAACACAATAACCTCTACTGTATCCTTTTTGCTCACTACATTATATTTGTACAGAGGCAACTTGTCAGCACTTGGGTGTTTGTATTACATTTTGTAATACTTTTTGGATTTTCAACTCTTGCAGTTAAAACTCTTAACACAGATAATATCAGTGGTTGCAACATCCAAGAAAAATGCAAGCGTATCACTGGTCTTTTCCTTCTTGTACAAAATTGTCCAGGTAGGATTTCATGCTTTTTCACCTTCTTTTGAAACAGCATATTTAAGTCATGAACATAGAAAACCTCATTCTGTATATGTACACTTATGGACTAATGTTATAAAACAGCATTTGTGTTTCTCAGGTTTTTTCAGAATACTTCAAAGAACTGGAAGAGGAGAGCATAAGAGATAACTTTGTCATCATTTACGAGCTGATGGATGAGCTGATGGACTTTGGTTATCCTCAGACCACAGACAGCAAGATTCTGCAAGAGTGAGTAACCTCTTAGCTCCAGTCTCACTGCAGTTAACTTTATGTGCATTCATTTGCAATGTAACCAATGAATACCACCATTAATGATTTACCTTTATGTTATTTGAGAGTTCCGTTTAGGTTAAAATAAAGTTAACTTTATATATATAGCCCAGAATCACAATTTGCCTCAACAGGGTTTACAGTCTGCACAGCACACAACACTACCTCACTGCACTGCACTGCACTGATGACTCTGTTCTTAATGCTCGATTTGGATAAGGAAAAAATATTGTATAGGGAAAATAGGAAGAAAGCTCAGGAAGAGCCCTAAAAGAGGGATCCATTTCACAGGATGGATAGACATTGTATATATGTCGTGTACAGAACAAATGAGCGAAAAATCACAAGACATAGAAGTGTTGGTGAC
>JAPZDV010000004.1:17662054-17699816 GCA_029814665.1 Acanthurus lineatus | reverse complement strand
TTTAGAATTTTTTACACTGAGAAGCGTCTCATAAATGTTCTCCCTCCCCAGGGCAGAAATTTAAAAAAAAAAAAAAAAAAAAAAAAAATCCTGTTTTTGGCCAGAGGGGGCAGTAAAAGAGCACTGTTACACTGTGAGACTCCTTTGTGGTCAAGAACATTTCTACTGTTAAACAAACCAGATAGCAACCGCTCATCAACTTGGACTTGGCTCTCTGCCGTTACTGTTAATCACAGTGATAGAAAATGTCTCTGTTAGTTACAGGTAAGTAGATTCATTGCATTTTGATTGCAATTCCTATGAAACTTAGAAGAGAAGCTAATGTTTTTTCCTTTATGTTGGAAGGAAAACTCTTGCTGACCACAGACGTACACAGATGTACTTCACTGACTGCATAATCACAGTTGTTCTGTGATTATATGTGTAGCACCACAGTAACACAAAGTTTTCCCATGTCCTGATGTGAGGAAACAATGGCAACTTAAAAAAAAATCCATCTGAAAATATCACATATTTGTCCAAAATGAAAAACAAGAATTTTCCAAATGTACATTTACATACTCACAGCTCAGCACTACATTAACAAGATCTCATTTGATTTTGTTACGTAAAGTAAGAGCCACTAAACCGAAATTATCTCATGTAATGTTTTAATTAGATGTTATAAAATACTAGTATTATCGTTTAAATTTTGTAGGAACAAAGGACAAGTTATAAAAGCCACTGCCTTGAATAAAAAAGAAAGTTTATTTAAATAAAAAAAGACGTAAAAATGATGGAAAGCTTCATGCTTAGAATAGAGTAAAGATAAAAATGAAATAAAATAAGTATAAATAAATAAATGAGTCTTTTAATCATTCTCTGTAGATGTTACTCATAAACCTCACACTTACCTCACTTTGAAAAAAGCTTTGATGGTCTTGATACGGTTACTCTCTCAGATTTCAATACTGTTATTGCAGGTAGTCGGGTCACGTGAATATGGTGGGAAATGAAATTACACTGTAAATACAAAACACGCTTAAGGAGCAGCTACTTACAAACTTGGTCATAGACTTTCATAAGTAAAAGTTAATTCCTATAACCAAACATTCAGCTTGGATAATTTAATAATATTACTCAAAGTACTGTTTGTTTGGTTTTTTTTTTTGTGAAAGAAAAGTAAAGTAAGTGCAGACAGCAAATTACTGTAGAGCCAAGCTGAGCATTAATAAATTCTCTAAGTGGTATAAGCATTCAAATTGAACTAAAAGCATCCTATGTTAAAACCTGATTTATTAAGAACTTGCACATTTTTATTAATAAGCTGTTTTGATAAACTTTGTCCTTTTGAACTTATGAGGGCCTGAATCTCTTATTCAAACAAACTTCAATTAACTTCTTCACTTTTAATACTGTTTTACTCTCTAACTCTCATTAAAAGACCTACAAGGTCATGTTTTCCAGCTTCACCACATTTCCTATGATAGTCAATAAGACTTTATTAAGTTGCATGGACATTATGCAGCCCACTCGGAAACAAGAAGCACAAACCCAAGTTAATTGACATACATAATACTTTTAATTGGGGCGTTTTTGGCAGTTCAAGAATGCCTGTCGTTTTCCAAGGTAATTTGGCAGCTGAAAGAAATAATCTTCTTTTTCCTTCCTTCCTTTTAAATCTTTGCAAATCCATAAATGAACAGATGCCTGAATAAAAGCAAATGCATTGAGTTTGTGCAGCAACAAAGGCAAGTTTGGCAAGTGTCTTGTTAGTTTCTATTTTAAAAGCTGAAGTGAATTTTAAAAAAAAAAAAGGTCTGTAGTGTTATTTCTAAAAATTAGATCTAGATCAGATTTGCTCAGATTTTTAATTGGTGGATCCTCTTTTTGTGGTTTTCTACAAACCATTGCTGGCTTGTATTTAAAAATAAGAAAATCAAGTAGTACCTCTTATTTAAATCTGGAAACAGAGGTGGACTAAAATGTCACTGCCCTCAGCAATCAGACTGAAGCAAATGTCTACAAACATTACTGATCCCAAATTTGTCTGTTTTGAATTATGAACAATATTAATAAATACCACCCAGGGTTTACTTAGTCATTTTTAAAATGTCAAAAAGCTCACACAGATGTCAGAGTATTCAGAAGAACAAGGTTCCAGACTATCTTTTACTGCTTTTAACCTGCAGAAACATTTAGATGCACCACTCAAATTGATATGCAACACAACACATTGATGATTTTACAGACATAACAAAGTGCTGTTTCATTTTAAAATGAAATGTCCAAAAAGTAAAGAGGTGCTACATTACAACAAAAGTTATAGTCCTTTCATGTCATGTAAAGCCATTTTCTGCAGTAACTCCTAAAACCAGAAAAACAATCAGTGGATAAAAAGGTTTAAACTTTGTATTAAACCTTTAGTGTTTTCTGCTTTCTCACATGGGTACAGGCTCTTTTTAGCAAAATTCTCTTTTAAATCAATATGCATGCCAAATGAATAGTTGAGCAAAATTTCCTCGTTGTTAAAAGTCACACGTCATGAGTGACTGACATAACACCTGTCATGAACATAAAGGAGTTTTAATGAAAGGTCATGAATGTTGTCATTAAGTGTCATTTGGTTGGTTAGTTGTTATTAATAGGGTTTGGGATTAATGGCTGAATGAGTTAAACATTAATTTAGATTACTTATGTTTATCACAGGTGTCATGTCATTATAACACCAGTGTCATGTCATCACACCCCTTCAAGTAGTCTTACTAGCACTTTTTTTTTTTAATTTTGCACAAAGTCATCTGATTTGCAAAGGTTTTTATTAGCATTAATCTTTTGAATCACCCATCAGAGGATAAACTACGTTAAAAAAAAAGTAAATGTGATGAAACCTAAAAAATCATCAACTGGCCAAATGTCAAAACTGATTTTTCTTCCGTTAAATCTGTTACTTCCTGGAAGGAAGCCACCTGAAAAGGTCTGGTTCTGAAAACCACAGTGAGCCCTGGGGACTTTTTTTCTTTTTTTCAACATTCTTCAACTGAGTGCTAGAGATGACTCAGTCAGGTTGAATAAAACTCAGCACACAAGATATGACATATCAAAATGTTACTGTACTAAGAAGCTCAGACGACCAATTAAGGCAGTGATACTCACTTTACAGCCCGCGAGCCAAATTTGACCCATAATAGGTGCCAGGTAGCCTGGGAAGCAGATCGGTCTGCAGAGCTCATGGTTTATTCACTCTGGCAGGTGTATCTGGCCCCCTCCCACTCAGAAAGATTTCCACCTGACCCGGCATATGTCAGGCCAACCACATGCAACAATTTATCTAATATGCAGCAAGTTTGATAAGATGACTGACAAAGGAGCATTACTGGCTCAGATTTGAACACGTGTCATATATTTTGCTTATTAGATTGGTTGTAGGCTTATACAATAATCCAGTTTGCAACTCACAAAATTCAGGTTGAACTGTCAAACTAAGAGATGCTGATCAAATGTGAAGTAAGATTGTGTCACTGCATTTGAGGATGCATTTTAATGTACTGTTTAGCTGTAATAATTTAACCAGGCCACCATTTTCTTCCTGCTTGACCAAGCACCACCCCAATTTGCATGTGTCACTCAGCACTACTTCACATTTCATTGCTGTGATCAATAGGAAGTCACATTTAGTTGCTTTGGTTTAAGGTCTGTCTAATTGCCTTCAGAGGTATTTTGATCAGCACCAGTCGGCAATGCCTCTTTAAAATCAATAATAAATTAGAAGGTCTTAGACCAGTTTGCATTTGCCAAATTTACAGTGAAAATATATCCATTCACTGTGATTTTTTGTTTTATATCAATCAGTCAGGGCTGTAAAAAGGAACTAATGTGCCAGTTTTGTATGATGGAACAAATTAGGCTGCCAGAAACAGAGATAAGACTGACCTTCATGTGATGGCCTTCGAGGCTGTGCAAAGTGCAGAAGGATCTGACTGGAAACCATGCAGAGAAGATAACTATTAGCTATAGAGCAGCAAACGTTACATAGTGATGAGAGTGATTCTGATCTCATATTACGCTCAAACACCTTGAGTATGTTAGTGCTTTATCCCTTGTAAGAGAAGTTTATGTCTATAAATAATTCCCAGCATTCAAATGTTGGAGAGGCACCAGCTGTGTATAATATTGCATGATCTCTTTAAAATGTAACAAAAGAATTGTCCCCTAAAAAATCACAATCTCTTTTAATATAACTGGTACCAGTTCTTGTACCAAGTTAATTTAGTTAACAGTTAAAGCTAATAAGGCAGTTAATGGAGAACAAATAAATTCAAATAAAGATGAGTGAGGTGACTTGATAAATTTTACTGATGCTTATTTAATAACCAGCCCCTGGCCTCCTGTCACTTTGCAAAAAGGGGCCCCTGAGTAAAGCAAGCTGAGAATCCTTGATTTAAAACTTAAGCCCTGTCCAACAAGTCTACAAGTATGGACCTAAAATATCAGGCTTGGTCCTTTAGTTATAGCAGTTGACTAGTAACCTAGATGTTATAGGCCTCCACAGTGTCTGTTAAACTCTTTGCTTAGTTTTTGCAGTCAGTGGTGCACCCACAATCTCAGAGGCAACCTATTAAGAGCCATATTCCCATTGAACTCCTGCGTAAGGACAGTAACCTTTTCCTTATTACAGGGCTAGAGACTCTAATGCAGCTAGTAACACCACTCCGTACGTGTGAGAAGAGACTGTGAAGTTTAATTAGACGCATGTAAATATCAAAGCATGAGAAAGTTCCTCCTAACGCTACCACTAAGTGTAGGGGAGAGCACATGTGAAGTGTGTGTGATGCACGTAACTGCGCCTTATAAATTTAGCCAGAAATGGAGTTACCCCACACTTTGGCCGAGTGGCAGTAAGGGCACAACTGTAGTTACATTTTCAAATCTCCTGTCTTTAGGTGATGTTGAGGAACCCAAACAAGATGACAGATGCATTTTGGGTCATAGCTTCTACCAAAAGCCTGATAAATCCAGACCACACATGTAGTCTGTACTTACCAAACGAGATATAACAAACATCCTCCTTTCCCCTTCTCATCTTACAAGCCATAATGATATTTTGCGGAGGACGGTTTTTTGATGCTGTTTTGCTGACTGCGTACCCACAGTCAGGCCGACTACATGTTTGGCTGTTGGGTTCAGGAAGAAGTGCTGTGCCGGCAAACTTGGTGATCCCGCGTCTATGTGTTTGTCGTCATGTGTCTGCTGGCCACGGCGTTCTCTCTCTTTCTCTCTCTGACCTCACTGTGTAGTGGAAGGTAATAACAAGGTAGCCACTACCAAGGCCTTACCAGAGGCCGCCGCACAAATTCCTGCCCTGTCTGTGCGCCTTCAGCTGGGAACGGCATGACGGAGACATGGCACGGCAGCATCTCCCAGGGGTCGTGTTAACCTTAAAATGGACGCATTGTCATCCCTGCTAATTGTTCGAGCACGGATCTGACTTTTTTTATTTTTTAAGAGAGAGGTTTGTGTGCAGGTTATTACTGCAAAAGCACGCTGTAGCATGAAAGATATGTCTGTAATTATTTTCGTAGTGCGCAGTGATACATATTTATCGCCACCGCAAGATGAAATGACATACCACAGAAACGTTAGTTCTCAATGTCATAGAAACGGCAGTTAAAGTAAATGAAGTAATATTTCATCTGTCATAAACAAGCCATTATAAATTTAACTGGGACAGATTGTTACAGTGGCATAAGTTTGAACAGTGTTTTTTTTCTCCACCTGACTGGGAAAAACGATGTGCAATCATGTTCAGTCTTGGTCAGGGTGGCTGGGTATTTTTAGAGCGCATTCTCGAAATTCAGCTCTGTGGTAACACTGCTCTGGTGAAATATCGGTTAATGGCTTGTGAAAGTTGTATCTTGATTGTGCTGATGTGCATTTTTTTTTTTTCCTCCAAGGCATCGAAAAACAGTATGTTACAGTTATGTAAATTCACTGTGTGTGTCCCTTGAAAGCTGTTCTGTATCTGCTTCCCCTTCTCAGTGTGACTCATACTACTCCTTCCTCATCAACAACATTTCACTTACTACAACTTGCAGCTGGCACGAAGCCTTAAGGGCTGATGCACTAAAATGCTATCATTTCAGTATCGAATATTTATTGCCGGTAGGCCTGGAAGGTGGCTCTGAAAGATTTGTAGCTTATACATCCTCTGCAAAGGAAAAACATATCATTAAAGAGACAACAGCCATTTTTAGACAAAGATCAGGCAATATAACCACAACTAAGTCCTTTCTTGACACAGTCTTTTTTTTCTTTTTAATAACATGATCCAAATAATGTCGGCGTAATGCCAACTTAGTGTGTGGTTTTTAGATAGCATGCCTGCGCTGCAGAACATAAAGAGGCATGACAGGCATGTAACATGCATCTAGTGTTATGTGTAACATGCATTTCAGGCAGTACTTTTTCTAAACAACAACAACATAATGATGCAAAACAATATTCCTGACATGAACAGGCCGTGCAAAAGGGGCTATGATGTCAAGAAATGAACTCAATTATCAAAATGTTCATGTAACTTATCAGTCTATTCCTGCAGCATAAAGAACTTCACCACTGTTTTACAGTATTTTCAATCTTACAAGTAATCCTAACTTTATCTTTAAAACACCAAAACATTACTTTTAGTGGAAGTACAGAGCTATGAGAAGGTGATCATTGAAACAGAACTAGTGCATTAATTCTTTACTATATATCTAAAATTCTAAACATTATACTTTCTTATAAAAAAAAATTAAGGTGTTTTCTGCCAACAGGTAGAAACGGATAGTTTTACCTTCTAAAGTTAAACTTCGTCAACAAATGACTTTTTGAATGTTGTGTTGTTTAATGCAATAAAACCAAGCTTTCTGCAATGAAGTGCAGACCTAGAAGATGTTCTCATGAAGCCTTTCAGTGTCGGAAAAATCGTTTGCAGGCTTGTTTCTCTTGAATTTGTTGTGTTCATACCAGTCATTTATTTTTTTTCCTTGACAGGTGCGTTACCTGAAGATCATTGAGAAGAGTGGATATCAGGCGCTGCCTTGGGTGCGCTACATAACCCAAAATGGAGGTAGGTTAAGAGTTCAGTAATACTTGTGCAGAGTGCCCATATGTGCAGTTATTAGGCAACAGTTGGGCAATGCAGTGCAATGTGGTGGGAACCAGCTTTGTACTGATGCAGTTTTGTGAAAAGGGGATACACTGTAGAACATGAGGCAATGTGGCAACGTCCTGCGAAATGTGAGAAAGTGAACTTTTTCTGTGTTTAGCTTCCCTCATCTTCACACTGAGACTACCAAGTTTGCACATGTTGGTCTTTTTGCTAATGTTGCCACTAATTGCCAAACATCCTCATCCCATTTCCTTTGTGTTCCTTTTCACCCTGGGTGGAAAGCATCAGCTGCCTCATGATTTCTCTTCGATTCCCTCTTTTCTTCATCCATTTGATTAAGACTTGTTCATTTCCTCTTCAGATTACCAGCTCCGGACCCAGTAGGCAGCGCCTCAGCCAGCAGTAGGCAGGTGGAAATCAGAGGGGGCGGAGTCGAGCCGCTAATGTGCTATCAATGGCAGGTGTCAGTTATTAGACCAGAAGACTGTCAGTATCTACTTTTTGTTTTGTATTTCTTGAAGTTATATGAATTTCTGATCAATGCAATGAATATTAGAAGGAGCCTTCGGTTAGACAAGGTTTAGACAAAAAAAAAAAGGTAATTATGTTTTACTACTGTGTGGTTCCTAATGTGAGTGAACGCCAAGAAAAGCAGGAGCAATGTTTACATCCCATACAGTGCAGAGAAGTACACAATCTATCAAAAAGGTCAAAAGATTTAAAAGAGTATGTTACATTTCTCACTTTAAGTTACCGTTGTCGCCTCCACACAGGTTGATAACACACTCTGCGGTCATTCTGAGTATATTTTGTATGAAGCTGCTTTTGTTCTGCCACAATTCCTATGTGTTGATTATCTGTATATATTTGTTACATGTTAATGAACTCCGAGTCAGTGTTATATGTTCGGTAACTGTAAATTAAAAAGCAAAGTTTTCTCTTTGTTTGTATGATTACCTCCATGTGATGCCATTCATACATGCCAGACTGATGCCTTCCTGCATGGCTGTTGTGCTTTTTTTTTTTTTATTATTCGTCAGTTTGACACCTTTGACGCTCAGCTTTGCAGAAATGAATGAAATGCGATCTGTTTGAGTTGCACAGTAAATAAAATACCAGTCGAAAATCCCTCTTTCCCACCCAACACCTGTTTCCCTTTTCCCCATGTGTAACCATACTATTTTAAATCATTAAATATCTATTTAGAGAAAACTGTTCCATCGTCTCTTTGCGTTATTTCATGTGTGATGTCACTATAGTCATCACATTTAGCCGTCATAGTGTCGTCTGGAGGCATCTGCCCCGCAGACGAATGAGGAATGCTGATCGGAGGGGAAAACTCTGCAGAGAGACACGGAGGAGGGGGGTTTCCTGCATCAGAACCTGTGGTTGTAGAAAGACCCTGGATGGTTCTTTCCACCCCATCCTGGAGGTCTTTTCAAACAGTGCGGCCCTTAATACCCAAAGGCTGTGATATCATAGGCAATTGAGCGCCAGCACTCCGTAAACAAGCAGGAGAGCTGGGAAGGATGTGACTCAAGCTGTGGTCAGCGGTCGCAGACATGCGAGAGAGAAACGTAGGATGGACCAGCACAGACTGACTATTGTTCACGCCAAGCCAGACTGCAGTGGTCCTGCATGAGGTCATTCCTTAAGTTTGTCTTGTAGGGGGACTGTGATACTCTTAAATCATGTGTGTCACTAGAAGCAGGTGCTGAAAGTTGAGTCCATGTCACTGTGACCTAAAATGCCACATTTGTTTTTATTGCTCGTCACATGATGGACCGGATTCCATCACTGATGTTGAACTGAGATTATTATTCTTTAATCTTTTTACAAGCACATGTTTTTGTTTAAAAAGAAAACCCACACAGCAGGTGTTCCTAGTCAGGGAACAAAAAATATGATTCACTTTCTACAGAGCTCAGTGTTATTCAGTGTTCGATGTTCATGATAGTCATCAAGATCAGGTTGGTGATAAGCCGCCCGTAACCAAAACATTCAACTTGTTTAAGTTTTGCTCTTATCCTCAGCAGTATCTTTTTTCAGTATCTCCAGACACATTTTTTGCACCACATGAACAGTTTCACGATAACACTTAAAAAATTTGAATATAGGATTTCAAGCATAATTTTGCTGACACAGCAGTGTGACTCAGAAAACAAGTCAGTTAAGTCTGCTGCATTTAGAAAGGAGCACACTGATCTATAGATAATGTCATAATGGACAGTTTCTTTGTCTTCTTTAGCACTTGAACTCTTGCAGATTAACAGACATAATCTCTAATGTGCCTGTGAATACTTGTCCTGTCTACCCATGATGTGAATGTCAGCTATGAGACTGGTAATAACACTTACTCAGACCAGATTAAACTCATCAACCTCTCCAACAGTCTGATGTTAGGATGACTGTCATCTTTATAGTATCGTCTATTCAAACAGGTCTTTTTGCAACGGCTACTAACATAATAAATTAATCGTCCCTGACTCCAAGTCACGAAATCCCCGCAGCACAGCTGCTGGTGGAGACACAGTGGTGGACGTGTGCTCTCCCTCACTGCGGATCAGTCTCTGATACTTGGCAGAGAATATGAATATAGTATTTGGCACATGATGAGAGGGTTTCATTCATGGAGCGAATTCAACCTCAGAGGAGTCCAAGGGGGAGACCTGGCATAAACCTCATGTTGCAAGATTGCTTACAGAGGCCCTGGTTGCAGCAAGACATGAGTATCCTCGCATGTGTTTCCAAATATTTAACATAAGCACATAGTCTCTCATCTAAGATTAACTGCAGGTTTACCAAAACATGTTTCATGTCAAAGCTGGAGGTTCCTCATTTAAACAGATTAAAGTATGTCAGATTTAAAGTTTTTAAAAAGCCAATAATTCACTTAAAGCAGAAGTACGGAGATTCTTTATTAAAGTGGCTGTTTGGTCATACGATTTTATATAACAAGTTTAAGTCCTGCATTGAAATATGTTACTAAAGAAAAAGAGCAATAAGTTGTTGCAGTGTTGTAGTAAGTGTAAGTACTCATCATACAGCAGAATGACTTATGTCAGTGTTAAATTATAAATCAAATTATTGTTATGAGTTTAACTCAGAGCTACATGTTATACTGTACTTAATAAGTTTTGTATTAAAAATGTAATCTGCAAAGTGAGTTAACTCATCTGTACATAAATGAAATGAAGAAAAAATACTCAGTAAAATTAAACTACATCAAAATAAGATCTGAAAGTACAGCGTTTAAGTAAGTACAAAGTTAAATGTTATTACTGTAAAATGTTTACATTTTCATATTTTTTATTAAAATAGTAAGTATTGTGAATGCAGAATTTTTCCACTGGAAAAAGTGTGGCAGAAAAAAATCCAAATACTTGGAAGAAGATTGTTTTAAATTTGCTTTGGTGGATCACAGTTAAATTTCCACATTTTCAAATTTATGAGCACCTTCTCTCCAAAAAAGAGTCACATGCTAAACTTTGCACTCATTTTAATCTTAGTGTTTTGTCATTTTATGGCAATAAAAGTGACATGTTTATTGTTTGTATCTCTAAAAAGTATTGCTGCAACTGCAGGGAAATAATTATGTAAGTTTCATTACGTAACCCTGAGAAACCACAGTGTTAAATAACTGTATAATTTAAGCTTTAATCCGTAACTAAACAAAATGATGGAATAAATTAATTTCACACACCCAACATAACTAAGTAACCCCTCCCTCAGGTAGTTATTTGGTCGCCATGCCAACGTTACACCATTGTCACTGACTTTATTGCGGATGCCTCACTGTAGTTGTTGTCTATGGAAAATAACTATGGTTACTTAACAATATGATGAAGCAACAGGTAGAGTGGTCTGACTGCGTGGCAGTGTCAACTTCAATCGCAGGTGTGCCACGAGGAAGCCCGTGTTTATCCACCCACGGAACCTCGGCGCCTAGCAACGGAGGGAAATCCTCGCGTGTCACCTCAGGACTATGATCCCCGCATGACGTCAAAAACAGGTCGTTCCCCTCTCAGGCATCTCAAGTGCCCCTTTAATCGTCTCTGAGAAGTCTCTCACCAGCCGTTGTGAAATACAAACAGTTGATGAGTCACCTTGAGAAAGTAACTGGAGAAAAGGTGTTTCACTACGGGTGAAGCCCGTGAATGTGAGGGACTTCCTCCCAGAGAGAAAAACCTGAAATAGTTTTTGACTGTGCTGTGAAAAACACCAGGGGCTGTGTGTGTGGTCCGTGCCGGGCTTTTACAGCAGGGCATTCCTCGAGCGTACGGAAACGTCCATCGGCCTGTGTATGCTTTAGAACAATATTGGTTTAAAGAACATATATAGTTGAGTGTTCAGCCTAACTGGCCTTGAGACGCTGTTGTAACCTCTGTGTCTCCAGCCCACACGCTGCTGACGGATAATTTGCTGAGACAGCCCACTGTAGTACGTGACAGTGGGTCACACACTCAACAAGGCCTTCACATTAGGTCAGTTACATGCACTGTCAGAGGGCAAAGTGCATGTCTACTTGTAACTTTTGGCACAGTTGCTATATTTACTTCCCATTACGGGGTTCCATTTAACAAGTATTTTGTTGTGTTTCTTTTGCCTTGGAAACTGACTCATCAGCAGTGAAGTCCAAAGTCTAAGAAATCAGCAAGTACAGTAGGGCATGCACGACCTTATGTTGATCCCTTTTTACAACACACAGGTGATATTGTTAAAGGAATCCCAGAGCGGAGGATCCCAACCTGCGAGAGATCCTGATGTGAATCAAGATATCAGCAGATGACTAAAGGTATCATTACATTTGAGTAATGAGCTTGTTTGTTTTCATTACTGAGAAAGATTATGAGATCAATATCACTCTGATTTCTTGTGGTTTTGAAACCAGTCGGTGTAGTGTAGCATAAAGACAGGAAACGAGGGGAAACAGCTGGCTTGACTGTGTCCAAAGGTAACAAAATCCACCTACCAGCACCTGTAAAACTCTATAATTAACGTACAAATAATTAACATGGTCGGAGCCACAATTCTTCATAAATGCTTTGCTCAAGGTATCTTTTATATCATCCATTTCTGCAGTCAACCAATAAGTATATTTCCCAAAAAGTCAAACTCTTACTAAAAAAGGAATCAAAAGACAATAATTTCATACAGAAAATACTTTTATTTACTTTTTTCCTCTTCTTTTCTTTGCTATTTTCTTGGGACATACTGGTAAATTCGACTTCTTTATGATTTTTTTGAAGTCTTTGAAACAAGACAAAACAGCTTGGAAACCAATCTTGTCACACACGAACAGTATTTCATCTTTTGTGTGAAAATGTTTTATCAAACACAGCTCAAATATTCAATGAATCACTCATAGACGTGTTTGGAAAGTAAAGACTGTAACCTCAGACATTACGAACATACAGGATGTTTTACAGAACAGGTTCACTGACAACAAGCCAGAGTCTCACTTCATTATTTTTTTTAGCCTTACTACAGGAATAATACTGCTTATATTCCTGGAAAACCAGCCTGGAAACCGTCATGGTATACAAAAACGAAAAAAAGGGTATCTCTGTTTGTTTTGTTCGTTAGCAAACTGTGTCCTCTCTTTGTATCCAAACTGGAAGTCAATGCAAGAATAGCTTTCTAAATACACCCCCGGTAGCTCTCTATATTCACATGTTTGTCTTTCCCCTGTGCTGTGGAGTCACAGTGCCACGACATGCCCTGCACCGCTGGAGGATTATGTGAAAATGACATATCTATAATGATGGTTCGGTGCAACCTAAGGCAAAATCTATATGGCAGTTTGAATAAGGCTTTCCTCTTACAACCCTATGTGATGCCACTGCTCTCGAAAAAGTAAACAAACCCCCACTGAACAAATATAGATATGCCCGGCTCGCATGAGAAGGAAGTTGCCTTGTGAGAAAAGATGCCTTCCTTTAACACATAAAAAAGAGAAGAAGCTCATGCGTTCCCATGAGACAGGGCAAAATTAATGTTTTATTAGTTAAGAAGGAAGTATTTTTCTCCCCTCTGTCACTTCACTGTCAAAGTAAATGTCGCTTGAGGCAAGTTTGCTAATTGAGAAGTCTTTTCTTTTAGCACAATAGAGGGTAAAATCCTTGTCTGTCCTCTGTGAGACAGCGCAGGACACCTGGCCGTTAGATGTGAGTTCAAAGGCTCGTAGGAGATCTCAGCAACCCTCTGTTCTTGTTTTATATTTGGATAAAGACAGACAAGTGCAAAGCAAGCAACAGAGACACCTTGCGCTCTGGATAATGACAATTGCAGATCTTAAGCAGCACCGCAGAGCACAAAACCTCTGCTCCCTGTCCTTCAAATTGCTTTTTTAACCAGCTACAAATCTACCAAATCTACATCTGGATATTATCTGCACAGTAACAGATGTAATAAACATTGACGCGCTCATGAGAAACCCCCTAATTTGCTTTGATTGTCCACCAGAGCTCCTTTTTGGTTTTGCTCCCTGCTACTGAAAATATTTGTGTTTTCCCCTCTCTCGCTCCTCTGGACATTTGATAGCCCTTGGACGGCGTCCGACATACTTTCTGCTGTCTTAATGCCGGCCTGTTGCACCAAATGATATTTTAGCACAAGTGCATGGCAACAGAAAAACAAAGAGGCACAAGATGAATTCTTTGGCCGACCACTTTTTGAATTACTGATCATGTAAAAACCCGCTGTGGCTCCCAGATTGCAAACATCAGTCCTTGGAGCCTGCATGCAAACCAGCCCTCTAAATAGGCTTGTCTATTTCTGTTGGGCTGCGGGGGGAAACATGTGTTTGACATCAGTGTCACTCGCGAGGCGTTTTGCAGCGGGGCTTCATTGTCCCCTTACAACAACTCCACTTAAATTAGCACGTGACAACGGCCGATTTCAAAGCCGTACCGGTAAATTACAGCCCAATCAATGAGCTCATGTATGAGGACAACCCTGCTCGCTGAGGTCAAACGGTTTTTTGGAACCTTCATTGTGTCTCGTTTTGAATCTGTTTGGGCTGCTGTTTATACTAGCTCTTTGAAAAGGGCTCTGGATAGACAGCAGCAAAGTAAACACACGCACAAAGTACAGCGTGTCCTGCGCCACAACAAACTCTCCAAGACTATCAAGCCATGTACAACATGCTCGACATCAAAGGGTCAGAGTCATAAGCAACTTGAAATTACTGAGGTAACTCAGAAACGTGATGTGCAGTGACTCTTTGGGCAGGCGAAAGTGAACGAGCGACTCCATCCTGCCATAACTACTACTGTTGTGGAGCTCATAATCAAAACACTCAACAGGCAAATTACTCCAGCTGTGCTTCCGATGATGCACTGGAAAAAAATGCATAGCGGCTCCCAGGTGTGGATACGTAGCAGCTGAGACGCTTGTTTCAGCTAATAAATAACGTTTAGGTCATGCGAAACTTTGTCTTATGAAATGTTTTGAAATAAAGGACATTAAAATTCAGACGATGTAGGAAAAAGTCTGAGAAATACTTTTCCCAACATAAGAGGATTACATGCAGGAGACATAAAACGGAAAAAATCAAAACAGTGGAGTTCAGGAGGATTTGCCTTGAAATCTGTCAGACTGTGGACTTAAGAGCAAGTGAAGTTTTCATTCTCAGTTTTTCTTATGCGGTTTTGACCCTAAGCTTCATTCTGACCAAAACCCATTCAAATTGTTCTTACTTTCTGTTACCTGGTTCAAACTCGCTATACTTGTTTGACCTGACAAGAGACACTTTCACATGGCATGCTGGTGGACATTTGTGGTGCCGCCTGTCACACAATTGTTTAGTGGTAAAGAAGCAGAATATATTTTTGTTATGTCCACTAGAGGCGATCTGATTTTTGGAGTTTCATACAGTTTTATGACTCTGAGCTGGATTTCAACACAATTGGGACACAGTAGAGAGGAGCAGGCCTACACCACATCTGTTTGGATGAAAAGTTTTACAGGCAGGTGATGCTTGTGACCAGTGTCCTCATGAGCACAACCAGTAACTGTTTCCCAGTCCCAGAAAAAAACTTTGTGTATTTACTCAATCAGCTTAAGGAGAGGAGAGGAGGAATGAGAGGCCTGTGTGACACCAGCTCTCCCTCTATAATTTCCGTCCCCATTTTCCACCAAGACCACTCAATCTTACAGCCATATGGCGGTTTGATGCCATAACCATTTACAGCTGAGTAAAAATAAACCTTTGGGATGCATCCTTGGGACAGGGGTTTTGAAGACACACTCAGTACCACTTGTGCTCGACTTTGTGCTGGTTACGATAACCTACTGTGATTCATCCTATCTGCAGATGATTCCCCTCATATAATTTGCAACGGGACTACGGTCAGGGTATACAATATCATTCAGTTAAAATTCAAGGGTGAGGCAAAAATAGAAACTCAACCACATGAAGAGGTTCAGACCAGAAATAGCTTGTTTGATGGGTATATATTTCTGTGGTGCAATGATGGGGTCTCTCCGGAGAGCTTTAAAAGCAGCCCCCATTTATGATTTGGGGTAGGGTGGTTGCACACGTGGTTAGCTTACTGTGTGCTTCTGCATAAGACACGGAAAGTTTAAAAATTCAAGCCCCCTGCAGCATCTGGATTTTACAAAGTAAAGTCTTTAAATGTAAATTACACACGTCTGCTCTCCTAAAATAAACACACGTGTTCAGAATGCCACTTATTGTTAAGCTCAGACGAGATTAACTGATACTCTTTCTTCAGTCTCTCAGCAAACAGCGTGTCCTCATATCGGTCTCATGTAGTAACTACTGTATATTAGGAGGTGTGGCTGCTGCCAACTGCCTCCCACGTCGAAGCTGTAAATGTGGTTTGAGGTATGCAGACAGGGAGACACAACCTTCGCCCACATTAGAGCAATTAAAGAGATCAGTGTCTCTATAATTATTGCTCCTGATTTATGGCCTGGTAGGTTTTGTAACAGTATTTCACAATGTAAAAACACTATTAGTACATACGTCTGTTCATTAACAGCTCAAATGCTTTTACAGACGACCCGAGACGCACAGGCTGAAAGTTTACTTACCTAAGCTCCTAAAACTCTGAATTACCTTCATGAAAATCTCTTTTCGTAATGGCACGGTTGCTTTACAGTGAGATTACAAAAAATCCCCCACGTAGGTTTTAAGAGAGATGGTCGGTTCACCACTTTGGTCCAGAGCAGAGGTGTATAGCTATTTGTTCAAGCAGGCCCACCGGAGGCGATGTTTTTCTACCAGGATGGCGAAAGCAAAGCCCACTCTGTCTGTGATTGGCTCACCCTGATAATCTTAACCCTACACTAAGCAAGCCAATTTACTGATGGATGCAATGGATTGATAGGATGTTTTGTGCAAACATTCATGGTGCCTGGATGATGATGATCCCCTCACTGATTCACAGTTTTTTTTAAGTGAAATAACTCAACAGTGCCATGAAATGTGGCGCAAACATTCATGCTGCCTCAAGATGAGTTGAGATAACTTTAGGGATCTGTAACTTTCTATATCAGGTTAATTTCTTTATTTATCCAGTTTTTGTCAATAACCAAATACCTGATAAATTAACTGCAATCCCATCAGCCACAGTTACATGCTACCAACAAACCTTTGTGTTCTAAAAAAAAAAAAAAATAGATTATATAAAAGAAGATTTTTAAAGTGTAAATATGCTCTGCAGCATCCAGAGCTTTTAATCTTGTTTCATCACAATGAGAACATTAATAATCCTTAATTTTTTAAGTTACGAAAATAAACAAAAACTCCTTAGCTAACACTCCTAACACACGCCTAACACTTCTCTGATAAAAATATAAAAATGGGGTAAATAAAGAGAAACTCTTTATACTTTCTTTCTGCAAGATTTGAATGTTTGTTAGTGAAAAGATCCTCTTAATTTGAACTTTTCACCTCAGGTAAACTGACTTCTTTACTCTCAGCCCTCACAAGTGTCTGAGGAGCTTCGGCTGCCATCTGTCAGCGCACCAAAGCTGAGGTTGTCGTGCTGTGATCACTATCTCAGCATCTACACAGAGGAGCTGGAGATCACGAGGAACTCAAGCAATAAATTACGAGTCTGAATCAAAGGCATCAAAAGTGCAAACGGGAAGTTTTTACAAAATGATGCCTTGTTTCATCAGCAGGGAATTTTTTACGCAGCTATTCCTGTTCTATGTGTCACTGTCACAATAGGATGTGCTTTGTTGTAACCTCATGCTCAACTTACTGTTTAACAAGAATACACAGGGGATCTTTCACTCATATAAGCACTCGCATCAGCGCTATCTTGAATAAATAGACAGGAAATTATTAAATAAAAAAGCTATGCAAATCATCTGGCTGCTACAACTCAACCAAACAGGACATATATTGAGTCACAGCTTGGACGGTATGGCTGTCTTCTGTCAAATACACAGGAAGTCTTACCTCAGTTTCATAAGACCCTGACGACTCTAATTTTAAATATGTGTGCAGCTGTTCACTGCTAAAGGGAGCTAAAGTGTGAGAATAATAAAGGGCTGTGTCCGTGGTTTTGCACCTATTAAAAACAAATGAATACTTTATAACACTGGCAGCTATTTTCCAAAGCATGCCATAACTTTTAAGATTGATTTTCTAACTTCCTGGCACTGGTTTCTAAGGTATGAAAATGAAGTTGGAAAACTAAAGATTTAGAAAGGTCATACATCAGACCGGACAGATCCTTGGCCTTTAGTTTTTTGTCAAGGATGTTTCATCGTTTTATGGTTTATAGTTATGAACTGATGATATTTTGCAAACTACTTTTGCTGGTGTACTCACGAAAGCTGAAAAGCAAACATGCAAACAGGCATGTTGTGAAAAGGGTTTTTGGATAAAAGTCCCTTTTTTTGCATAAAAGCTTCACTAAATGCAGCAAGATTTTTTCTTTTAGTCCTTACTCACAGCTGCACCACGCAAAGATAATGTAACTTAATGAATTCTTTTAAAGTATCTCTGTCCATTTTTACCTTTGTTGGAGACACTGAGGGATGTACCAGGAAAAAAGGAAGAGGGAGGGGTAATGTGATGCTGCACATTAATGCAGCTTCAAACAGGAACCAAGTTAAGAAACGCAGCTTGTGCATTAAAGAAGAAGAACCAAAGGCAGCCGTGGACATTTTGAAACTTATTAACATTAAAGGATTTGTGCGCTTTAAATATTAAAGCTTTCTTAAATATCCCAAGAAGACACTGTAGTACAGTCCTTGCTAACATTTGCACTGAAAATGTATATTTGACTAAATAAAATAAGTTTGAAAAGGTGTGAAAACAGACTAAAAATGTGTGTCGTTATTTGGGACAGAGATCAGTCACGAAAATGTGTAATCTCACTTAACCTTAACCGCAGGCATGTCTTTTGAGGTGTGCATTTGTTGGTGGAAATTGGTGATCAGAATGTATAAATGGCTTTTTAAAAGAAAAAAATCATTCCCAGAAATACCACACAGGAATTGGAGTTGTTTGAGCAACAGCCACTTAATTTAGGTGATGATCCAGATCTGCCTGCGGGACACCATTCATTACCCAAACACTGTGTAAAATGTTTGAAAATTAAAGGGAATACTTAGCCCGCCTCCTCCTTCCTTTCTGTCTTTATCTGTCACATAACAGCTTGGATATCCCGACCTCTTTTTCTCTCACTCTTTTCTTCTCCTGTCCTCCGCATACACACCTGACAGGACAGGTGAAGCGAGGTGAAGAGCAACAAGAGGCAACAGCATCCCTCAGGGCTGAGACCCCCCCCTCTTTCCTTTGATCCTCCACAGCAGATACAATCATTGACGGTACCTCACTAACCCCCTTTAAAGACCCTCCGAGTCATCTTTCTGAATTCAAGCTGTGTTAATCTCAGTGATCTTTATCTCAACACTTCAAAAAAAAAAGGAGCAAAAAGGGCCAAAAAAAAAAAAAAAAAACCTGTTTGTGTTTCAAAGTTCGACAGAATCTCTTCACCCTAAATCCTAATGAGGAGTTTCACTGCCAAAGGATGAAACAGCTCAGCTCTGCCACCTGTTTGTGTGCTTTTCTAAAGGAGACTGAGGGTGAGGCAGAGTTCCCCGTTTGTGTCGAGCTCATAGCTTTTAAACAGATGCTGGATCTGCTGTAGCCAAACCAGCCTCACTTTTAGTGTTGACCCATGTGGTTATTCTATTTAGCTTCTTACAGACCCCATTAAATTTGCCCAAATGACTCGAGCCAAATATATCAAGCAATTTCAGTTTATATGGAGTCGACTTTAGTGAGTCACTTTTAGCTTTACCAGCGTGCACAGGTTGGTTTGAAGGAATCCTCCAGGAGATATATTTTGAGGATGATTTAAAACTCAGGGGAGTTAAACTTGCTCTACTCCCACAGGAGATGTGTTAAAGTGTTTGAGTTATATTGTTAGATGCTTGTGTGGGAAAGTCTTCGAGCATGTGTTCCCTCAGAATGGAAACTGGGTATGCCGTTTGTTGACTCACACTGCTATACAATGTACAATACCCACAGCTTCTGCTTCTGACAGAAAGTGAGTGACAGAAACGTTACAGCCATGGCAGAGAATCGGTGGAGCAGTAGGCGGGTTACAGTGGAAGAAATTAGTCACACGTGTTGATTGTCCATGTCTAATTCTGTGGAACATCCCCATAAACTCATCTTCACTGCCTCTTAATCATGTCCTGCCCTCCTACATGGACAACGACAACAAAAAAAAGGCCCATTTCCCTTCTGTGGATGGTGAGCTGCAATGGTTTTATAATGACTTACACGTTGAAAAGTCCTCTTCTATTTTATAGAGAGAAGGAAAAATAATAACAGCAACATTCCTGAGGGGCTGTAATTTTCTTCCGGCGGGTAAAAGTTGTCCATTATGGTCAGGGTCAAGGAACACATGCAACCCCGTCATCAGGGCCGCGTGGTCGGCCACATCAGAACCGCCCGTCACGACCAGTGGAAAGGCCCTGTCTGTTAGCACAACACACAGCCAATCACCGGCCAGAGGCCCCAGTGCCTCGGCACATTTGCCCCCCCTAACCACGCCGCGCTCTAATTTAAGCACACATATCCCATTGAAATTACAGCATGCATACCCACCCTTCCCTGCAATTTACATGAATTGCACGCTGATGGGGTGAACTCAGACAATGCGGATGCAGTGGATACTCAAGATGTTTCTTTTTCTTTGTTTTGTGCATGTCAACTGAAACAATCGAACGCTCGGAGAAGCTTATCGAGTTCGCAGGAAAAACAGAATGATAACCCTCATGAGCATCCAAACAAGTTTCCTTGGGAATTGTCTCTTTGATTTCTTTCGTGATAAGACAGAATCAGTTTCAAACAGTAATGGATCACTGACAAGTAAAAGTCACTCATTCACCAAAGTAATTTGCGCTTATCAGATGGCACATAAGATTAGCTTCCAGACAGTTTTTTCCGATCGAGAAGTGAAAGGCCATAAACCAAGTGTACTGCAAAAAAATAACTTATGTCGTCCAGATGTGCATCAAAAACAAAAGATATGAGGTTGGCACTTGCTGCCATAGCAAGACGCTTTTCATTTTTCATCTCCGTCTGTGACATTTCGAGTTTGGTAACATTTTAATCTCAAGCAACAGTGCAGGAAGATTCATAAAAAAAACATTAGACGTTCCTGGTTCCTGGTGCGTGGGTTTGATGAATGTGAGACATGATAAGACACTTAATAAAGATGGCAAACACTGACAATTGTCCGTAAGAATATAATTTCATGGCTGGCATGGTGGAGAATAATAATAACAAAACTAACCTTTTTACAACATCTACATTTTTACAGTGTTCAAAATGTGCACTACAAGTTTTTGTTGGCACAAAAGAACAAGTAGCTCCTTAAAACCTCTTTTGCTAACATGTCTTTTAAAGGTGCACTAATTTTTTTCTTACTAAATTCAATGTAATGACTGTGTGTGATGCAAGAATGGTCACTTTTGGTGACTAACCTGAAGAGCATAATCACCTAACTTACCTCAGCTACACGGTGCACATTAGCATCCTTCCGTTTTTTTAATTGGTTTTAGAAATTATGTCACTAGTAGGATAATAAGATAAAAGAATTAGCAAAATGAAAGAGAGTCTGACTGTAAGAGAAAGTGTTTTTTAAGGCTTAAGTTTCAAAACATGCATGTGAAACTCTTTTAATGTTTATTTTTTTAAAGGATGGGGAAGCATTTTTTTGGACATGGCAGCATAAGAAAATTACAAACACAACGCACCTTGGCAACATGTTTGAATATCTGTCGGTGGAAAGCGTCAGTCAGAGCTGCTCATTGTCAGTTTTGGTCACGCAAGAGTACACCTCTTTCATCTGAAGTATGAGTGTGTTGGCTCGTGTGGGATGTTGCTTGGCTGCATCAACACGACAATGTGGAGAGGATTTTTACAGGTGTTGTGGGAATGTGTGTCTCCTCTAAACAAAAAGGAAATCATCCTCACACCTACACCGTCTCAAACCTTCGTAGTTGTTGTTGGACCTGAAGTTATCTGGCATATCTCCCTCTGAGGCGTTGACAGAACACACAGTCAGGATCTCACTGTGCTGTCTGTGCGTAATAGGTGCAATGACAGACATGACAGCAATTTCACAAAACACACCTCACCTGGGAATGCCTCAAAAAACACACACACACACGCGGCTGCACTGTGTGGTGCATCCTGGGATAGACAGAGGCAGTGATGAGTCATAGCGGCGAGCTGGGAACCTGCATAGTGCAAAATGCTGTGGTGTGTTTGGTATTCTGACTATCAGATCCAGACACTGACGCTTATTTTTAGAAGGTTTGTCTGTTGTGCTTTTCATTTGTTGTTGTTTTCAAGTGTTTAATTTTTAGAAACAAGATTTTGCAAGCACATAGAACATTATGTTTTTAATTTACTGGTTTTTCCTTCTTCCTCTCTTCCTCCTTCCTTTCTTTTCTTACTTTGATGCCAACGAACACGTCAATAGTTGTGTATGAGCAATTGGCAGGTATCTGATACAGCAACATATTTAACCTCTGGTCACCAAGGAGACGGCATATTTGGGTTAATAACTCAAATTAGTACTACATAACCTACTATTACCTCAGGAGGTGTGTGGGAAACTAATCCTACATGCAACTGACTGGAATAAAAGGTAGAATTTGTGATTTGATTAAAGGAATATATGCACATATTTGTGTTACAGAGGACTAAAGAAATAGCCAGTAAGCCATAATGAGTAAGTTTTTGTATTTGACATTGAAAACTAGTCAGTAAACAAAGATGTTAAAATAGAAAGCTAGAAGTATCAGATAAATGGTTAACTAGAGTAATGACTAAGCAGTTATATTAGTGAGCTACAACTAAAAGTAACAAATAAATAGTTGAAATAGCTGCTTGAATGTAACAAACAGTTCAATTTGTTAGCTAAAATTAACAGCAGTTGAACTATTTTGTAACTGTTAGCTAAAGATAGCAGTTAAACGGTTGCATAACCCTTAAAATAACGTTTAGGCAAACTAGTAAACGATTAATATAGAAAAAAAGTGAACACTTAAAATACTGTAGATAAAGTCACAAAAACAAAGTTAAGTAATTTGCTAAAATGAACGGATAAACATTGAAAATAGCTAACAGATAAAGGTTAAACAAGTTAGCTAAAGGTTGCAGATGCACACTTAAATGTAGCACATAAACAGTTAAAAGAATTAAAGAATAGTTGAAATGTATCAATGTACTGATCTAAAAACTGATTAATAAGTTGTTGAAAACATTGTAACAGCGTATTTTTTATAATTAAAAGGCATCATGACACTTCAGTCACCTTCAGTTTGAAACCATCTATAAGAGCGTTTTTGCAGCGTGGTGGGTGTGATGTTGATGGAGGGATAGCGAGTGGCTCATCTGGACTGCGTGGGTGCATCTGACAAAAAAGAGAACAAAGCAGCAAACTCAGACAAGACTTCATGACAGAGATATTTTAATCCCCAGTGAAAAGTCTTTATATTGGACTGATTTCAATGTGTCAAAAAGGTTTTTCGAATAATGGAACTAGGCATCCGTCCAACATAAGCGCATCATACATGTCACGTTTACAGCTCAGGTAAACTGTCGGCTTTGTTCGACAGTGACGCGGTTCACTCATTTACACAGGTGTGTTAAAGGCACCACAATGCTACACTATCGCACAGTAAGTGCTTTTCAATAGGAATTTGTTCATTGTCACATAAGATGGAGAGCCGAGGGGGCCTTGGCATTTTGAAAAGGCCATATTTGAGGGCCTCCTCGGTGAGTGTTTACCTTCAAGGACAAATGAAGCCATTGAGTCCCTGTGAGCTGTGAATGAGCTCCTTCTGCACACATGGGCTTTTTCAATGCACATCAAAACAACCTCAGCAAACCCAGGTACGCATTCCTCAGGCGTTTAATGTGAGGGCAAATAGGCAACCACTTCAATAAAATACCTCTTGGATGGAATTGCATAAGTCAGAGAAACCAAGCAGTGGGAAGACTGGGGTGAAACTCAGGGAACACCAACGGCTGAAGGCTCACCTGAAGTTTTTAAGAACTGTTTGAATAGTGGGGATTTATTGTGTTGACAGGTTTACGGCGGACATACATGCAAGTGGTATGTGCAGGTACAAAAACTCGGTTGAGGGAATCCTGCGGCTGTCATTTCACTAGGAATCGAGATGTTTATCAGTGTCGCCACTTGAAAGCAGGATTTATGTATCAAATCTTAGTGAAATATGTCGAGGAGGAAGGAGAAAAAAAAACTCTGCCACATGTCTATTTTTACATGCCGTCTTTTTGAGGTTGAATAGACAATAACAAGTTGAGCCCTGCGAAGGCCATCCTATTTTAATTATATTGTACCAAAGCTCCCCCGCCCCTCCCCTTTCCGCAACCCCTTCCCTTCACAAACACACACAAAACGGCATCGCATTACACGCTAACATCCCCGCTCCCCGTGCCATGTAATTATACAATCGGCAGAAAACATTTATTTTTAGGGTCAGTAAATGTTTGACTTCTGCTTGTGTGTACGAGCCTGAGAGAACAGGCAGGGGTATTTCACTATAAAATTTTTAACAGCTTAAGCTTCATTGTCCAGTTGGGAGATTTTATGATCTGTAGGCGGTTTACTTGAGTTGAAAGCGTTTCCAGCTCCAACATAATCCAAGAAAAGACTTGCAGCACACAGTGTTCTCAGTATAACAGGTGTAACTAGTTAAAGCTACTTTGGTCACTGTGCCATGGTTGAATGCACAGCTGCCGAAATTCTTTATGTTAATCGGGGATTTAAGGGACTTTATCTAATTTATAATGCAAGTTTTACTTCTTTGTGGAAGAATGTCAGCAATATACAGTTCAACAAGAGTCAGACTTTTACTTTTTTGAGTCAGAAATAAGTTGCAACACCAGTTTCTTGCTCATAGCTGTCTGCTCTGGTTGAAAGAAAATGCTAAAAGCGTTTGCTTGTGTCACTTAATAATAATGATCCTGAACTGTATTGTCATTATTTATTTCATTTTATTCTTTAACATCGCAGTATTTTGACATGCTTGTCACCAGGAAGTTTTTTCCTTCAATTTTTATTAATGAAGCACTGGCGAGAAAGTGAGTTTTGTAAGCCAGAGCTCCATGAGGCTGGCAACTTAATCTGTGAGTCATTGGGGTTGGTTGACAACCCTATCAAAGGCCTTAAATATAAAATGCATTATGGTCGTTTTGTGCTTTGGGAGAAGTAATATATTAGTCATAGGCTCTTTACCCTGTATGAGTAATTTTTAAATGTCTTTGACGTGAGTGTGGTGACTATAATAAGAATATTTGCCCCTCCTTTAACCGATACTGTACATCTTGATCAATAAAACAGCAGTTAAGAAAAAGGCAAAGTCATCGTTATTTTTGAAAGCAACAAAAACAAAAAATGCACAAGTCATGTTGTTAGTTTAAGTTACTAAAAGTCAAAACTTAAGGAGCAACTTCTTCCTGCACTTTAAGCAATTTAAGTCTTACTTTGTATTTTTCTGACTGCCAAGCAAAATATCAGCAGAGACCAAAGACTGAAAAACAAACAAACAAACAAACAAACAAATAAACAAACAAAAAATCATCCAATCAAGTCTGATACATTTACACCTGATACAGTTTAATCTTCTTTCCCACAGAGCTCCACTGCTATTCAAAACCATTAAATCACATTCATGAGCTGCACCCTTGCTCTGCTCTGAGTAACATGCTCCCTCACTATAATTTACTTTAAGGGAATGCCAGAAACAACAACAAAAAATACCCTATTTTGCTGCGGGAAATTCTCATTTGACCAACAAATGTGTTTTAATCAACAGCTGAAAATAGCCCCATTAACTCTAGTGAGGATATTCTAAAAACTGTGTGTGTCTGCCTTTTTTTTCAAATAAGTAAAAACTACATATTTGTGACTTGTTTGAAAGACGGACAAAACCAGTTTTTGGTTTTGGTCTTTTCATAGGATTTGTTGACTTTTATAAAAATATGGAATAAAATCACAGCAATAACTGTTGCTAATTTTGAAAAGCCAACAACAGTTAAATGAAAACATATGTGAGAAAATAAGATTTCAGTACTGTGTTTGTTTCTGAGAGTAAAACTCTTAAAAGTTACCCAGCAGAGGAAGTAAAGGGCAAAGTAGCAACCATTTTATTTTTGTTAATGCCACTTTTGACCTTGTGCAGATAGATGGGTGTACTTGTTAATGAGTAAAATATGCCACAACTTTCACTTCTGCATTGGTCAGTGCGATTCTGAGAATTCATCTGATGCTTCTGAAAGTTGTGCACCAAATGCTCGTTGCAGAACTTTTTATGCCGCAGATCAAAACATGATCAGTGCATCAGAGGTGACATGGAGAGAGTAAGAGTCATTCTTCTCATCAGTATCGCTGGTAGCAAAAAGAACAAGACTGTACACGGTTTATGCTGTAATTTATTACTCATAATTTAATTAAGAGGTATTTTAATGTGAATCAGGACAAAGAGACAAAAGATAATTAAATGTTTCTGCTTTGCCGTGACTTGTCGGTCCAACGTTTCACTGTCCATCACATCAGAGGGATTCTGAGGGCAGACGGCTGTTCTCGCTTTATTCTTCACTCATTGTTGGAGTTTGGATCGAGTCTGACTGCAGCGCCTCTGTTAGGTAATTAGCACATGTTTCATCAGGGAAGTTCATGTGACTCGCAGGGCTGCAGTCAGTCTACACCTCACTTTTGTTTCCAAGTCACACGATCACCTAAAGGGAACTGTTTGCAAAAGTCGAGGCCTTATCTCAGGGTTAGAATAAATAAAACTTTTACTATAGAGCCTATTGAATCTGGTGATGTGCCAGTTTTTAATCTAATCTACAGAATGAGATTAAATCCATGGCAAGGAGTCGCAAAGAAATGATCTGTAGGTCTCCTCGTGCGGTTTATCTTATCTAACAGAGTTTATAGGTATCCGATTATTGGAAAAATGGACTGGGACAGAATTAAGTTATGTTTTCCAAGTTTTTTTTTTTCTGTTGCAAAATTATTTATATTTATTCTGGAAAAGGGAAAAAATCCAAGTGTTTGTTGCTTAATGTTTCTGAAGAGCCAAGGTAATGAGAAATAGAGCCAAAAGTAATATTATTTTGTAAGCATGGCTGAATAAGTGACCTATTAAAACATACAAAATGGAAAGAAGGAAACAATCCTGATCCAGATCTCATCTTTGCCAAATTCTGTTATCTCAGGTGACAGAGTTCGATGGAGGACAATAAACGGCACACCTATGGTTGCGGTTATAGTGACTCATACTTAAAAATGAATGTCCTGGTTCTACGGTGCAACATTTTCGCATTCATACCTTCTCACACAGGTAATTATGCACAAGCATGTAGAACATTTGGTACAAAGAAGATCTTATGATTTACTGCCTATTGTCTCCACAGCTTCAACTGCGAGGCCAAAAATGCTGTTTGTGTCTTTTACCAGAGTGTGGCAGAAAGCCGCCAGTGTTTTCGCAGTTTTTCCTTATCCAACAGACAACATTTACTGCTCCAGAGTCAGATCGCGTTTATCATAAGGAATATATCATTTCTTAACTTTTAGCAGTGAAGCCATGCGCACAGTTTTTGTGTCGTCTATCCGTCCTGTCTTCTAAGGAAATTAATAAAAACTCTTGACAGCGTCGTCCAGCTTCTCCGGGGTCACTGGTTTGGGTTGAGGTTTCTTAGAGGTAGCATTGCTGGCGCTTTTTTTTTTCTCATATGTGAATTATTTTTGTTATTTTAAGCATCAAAAGTTATTACATCTCAGTGGGTTAGGGTTAGTTTAGCAGTTTAAACTGAAACAAAAATGTTTTTTAATAACAAAATGCTGCATGGATTATGCAACATGTTGTTAAATATAACATATGCAAAGTCACAAAATGTCGCTATATGAGTTAATCAGCAAAACTTTTACTGAAACCTTTTCCATTTATTTTCCACACATTATCATGTTCAGAAATACAGTTTCCACTCAGAGAAACTAAATCATAATAAAACTTTTCCTTTATGCTCGTAGAAACTTGCACCAGTTTTCTTGATGTTTATTCCTTCATGCAACCTGAGATTTTCAGGCAGAAATGTCCTGTCTTTTCCTCTTTCAAGGTTAAAGACCAAAGATGACCTGCCCGTCGGCTTTGGAAGAACCTGCCTGAGGAGCTTCAGCTGTAGAGGACTAATCTTTCTCAAAATGTAAAGATTTTTCTTACTAACTTTGGCTTCGACTCTCTTCATCTTTACCTCTTTCTTTATCTTTTTGCATCCTTGTTGTGTACGTAAACCAGCTTGAATTTTTTTTAATTTGTTACTTCTAATCAAAGGAAGCTAACTGAGTCAAGTTCCTCGACATTTTCGGTTTAGCAGGATGTTAATCAGGATGTCAGCCGCAGACATGAAATCTTTTTGGAAATTGTGCGGGAAAAGGAAAGTCACACATTGTGTAATTCCAGGAAAGCTGTTCTTGGAAAATGAAGTTTATTCAGTAGGCACAGTAGTTTCCGAAATAATGATCCAGTACGTGCTTTCTAACACAGATAAATTGTGTTTTCTTGCATTGTTTGGAAATTTCATCACACATCATTTTACATCGAGATTTCTGCGTGAAAAAAAACATCTCAGTTTCATATTGCCTGAATGTTTTTCTAACAATAACAAATGAGACTTACTTCTATTGTCATTCTTGATTAGGTTGGAGACAGAGGGACCTCAGGGCTACAGCTTCATTACCTGCACTTAAGTGTTTGGTGTTGATGGGAGAAGTTTGGGAGGGAGGGGGGGGGTTGCTTTAGCCGAGATGCTATCAGATGACGAAGCATTTACCTCCATTGGTGTTTTCAGTAATTAAAGAGTTTGCCCTTGCTAAATGCTGTGACCACTAATCACTTCAACAAGTGCTGTCCTCCGCTGCTCTTTCATGGTCTCGTGGATCTCTGTCACTTAGAAATTACACTCAGAGGAAAACAGTGACTCGTACACAGTCATTTAAACAAAAAAAAGTTCTTTTTGGATAATTTCTCCACCGCTAAAAGCAGGATGAATCTGCCATCTTAGTCTTTTGTGTTTTCGTACAACATCGCATCTTTGAAATATGACACCTGTGCACAAAATCAGCAGTCTGCGGGAACGCCATGCCTAGAGGAAACCACTGAGAAGCCTTGACTGTGTTAAGCTGGACAGCTTATCTACGACACATCTCCAGGGCTGCTTAAAAAGTCTGCAATTATAGGTTGTCACAAAGAAAGAGAGGATGAGTTAAGCTGGGCTGCTGGGATGGCACGGGCTGATTTTAAAGGTTACAATTTACATCAAACGTTGCTCGTGTGCTTCATCCCTTTCAATCCATAGCCCTTTTTTTCCTCCTTTCAGTCATATTCAAGTTTTATTCTGTTATGTGACGTTTAATTGGTAATTTAGAGCATGTTAGCAAAGGAGAAGGGGGCTATTTTAGGATTAGGTCCTCTTGATTTTTATGTTGTAAACAGAAAACAATTAGAAAACTTCAAATGTCTTTGCAAAGCTAAGGATTTTTGTCTTTAACATGGCTCACAGAAAACACAGAATAAAACGAAGCCTACACATGAGGTTAAAACTAAAAATTACACTAATTTGATCACATAAACTGGATTTAACATGTATTTGCTTGTATTTTGCCTTCACAGTTTTGAGGTATTTAGCTCTAAATTTTTATTCAAATGTTATTCAAATAAAGAATCTTCATGCCTTTATCAGTGACATATTTAAAGGCGCAAACTCATTTTCAAATCACATTTCAAACCTCCTAAAAATAGTCCCAAAACCTAATTATAAATTTGTTGGACAGTATTTTATTGAAGCATCATTCAGTATCAGTATTGGACGACTTTTATCTATTGTCCGCTCGGATTAGCAACATGAAACCTCTCTGAAGCTGCCTAGAGAGAGAGGCTTACATGAAACATGACCTCCGTTGTGCTGGGGACAATAATATGTGGGACAGCAGTGAATTTCGTGTTTTGCAATGTGATATTGCCACAGCGAGCCGTGTGATGTCATTTCCTCCGGGTGTTCAATTTGGCAGGGTTGTGGGAGATTAAAGGTCCTTCCGATGTGCTTCCTCTCCCTCTGAAGAAGCACCCTGTTCTCCTTCTAATTTGCCCCCTCCTGCCATTTGCTTTGTGCACAGATTGAAGCCTTTGAAGTGGTGAAGCTCTCTTGCATATAATGTAAACGTGTGCATTAGTGTGTGTCCGTGTGAGTGTTTTGATGTGTGTGTGTGCGTGTGTGTGCTCTAATGTGGTGCACCACAGCGGTGTGATAATACAAAATATAAGAGATCAACAAAAGGATGGTTTCCTGCCGTCCTCATTCCCATGTAACACAATGCAGATGAACAATAGCAGCAGGCTCAGTCACCGTCTTTATCCGCCGAGATTCACTGTGAGCTTCAGTTACACGAGTCCAGCTCACATCCCTACAGTGACTCCAGTGAAGAGGTAACCCCGTGTTTATCTGCGTGACCGTCAGTATAAGGTTGCAAGTGAAGGGCTGAGTTTCAAAATAATGCTTTATATATTTTTTTACATGCAGGAAAACAACACAAGATGCTGTAGCCTGTTTTTGAAAAATAGGAGATCACTGTGAGGAAGGTTTTTTTTTTATCTCAACTGGTCAAATATAGAGGACCCCTTTGAACTGAATGAGACTGAGTGATATTTATATACAGTATCAACACAGTTTGAGCGCAAAGATGAGTAAAAGCAAAAACTGTAAATATCACTCTAACACTATTCATTAAAAAGTAATAAACATTTCCAAAATTAGCTCAACCTCTTCCTCCTCAGAGTTGCACTTTTAGCATCATCTTGCGTGCTGAGGAGAGGCTGTTAGCGCCCGCTTCACTCTGCTGACAGACGTTAAAACGTTGCCTGATCTGATAGCAGCTGGGTCTTTGATTACTGAAAGAGAAACAATGGCTCTGCAAAGAGAGAAATCATAACACGGAGCCGCGGAGAGAGAGCCAGCAGATATTGATATGATGGTTTAATTGCGGCATCCTGCAGGAACAACGTGGAGTCCAAACACTGAGAGGGTGAATTCCTTTATCCTGAACGTGCAGCAGAGTGAAAGTGGCTGTTTCTGTGTGTTTCTGTATGAGTCTTAATGTGTGTGTATTCTAGTACGAGTAGAAAATTTGACTCCAGATGGTTGTGCTGTTACAGATTGAGAATGTCTTTGTAGTTTAGATGTGTAAATCAAGTATTTTCTTTAGTACAGGATGTGATTTCTGCTGCTGGATGTTACATTGAATGAAATTACAGATTCTCTGTGTTTGAACAAGATTTGGGTTAATTTAAGTGCACAACTCAACAAAATATGGTAAAAAGGCAGCCATTTTTTTGATGTTTTAATCTGAAAATGTTACATATTAGATCTTTTTATAAAACTTTATGGATTTTCTCATGTCTTTTGTTGCTTCTAACAACATTTTAAGAGTAAACTAGCAAATAAATATTCATACAGTGTTAAAATGCTAGATTGGGGCATCTATTGACAAAAGCATCTACTTTCAGAGTCTGTGCAAATGTTTGTGCACTAGTTTGTGCACAAAATATTCAGACATTTTGCTCAGGTACAATTATTTCTCCAGACATAAAAACACTGTTCGTTGGCCAGTTAACTGTCCACTTTAAGATATTAAAAATGAAAGGCTATTTTTTTGTGCTTACAGTTACTTGCAGAATTCATTTCATATAAACTATTTGATATTTGACAATGTTGTTATTGGCAGCAGCTGTCAGCTGTTGCTCAAGAGCAAGTCAAGAGGTTATTGTAGTATCTGAGGTGGTAAAAATTTCCTTTTCAAGCCAATTGCTTCACGTTTTCAAGTGTCTTCCAGGAACAAGTTTAATCTTGAGTCTAGTACGGTGACTAATTTGCCTTAGACAATGATTTTATTATGACTCAATCGTATTCTTACAACAGAAACCTCAAAATAGCAGAGAGACGGCAAAGAAAAACGTGAGGGTTTGAAGAGATTTTACCTGTCCCCCCCCTCCCCGAACTTCTGGAAAGTTGACTCACATGCAAGTTATTACAGCAGTTTTCATTCAGAGTTTTTTATATTTTTCACGTGTGTTGCTGAAGTTTCACTGACATATACCCCTTGTGTTTGGTCACTATTTAAGGTTTAACCCAGACAGCAGCAGCAGTTTCTCTACATTCTTCTGGCCCTTTTGGGTATTTTGGTGCCCTGATGGCTCTCAGGTGGCTCCATTCAGCAGGTCAACAAGACCTCACAGGAGCCGCTGGCAGCTTCGGTGCCCAAGCAGCCAATTCTCCTGCACTCAGCAAGACAATATTACAAGAGGCCCCCTCACAATACAAGCAGCCACTCACAATGCAGGGTCCCCATTAACAATGAGAGGGAACTAAAGCAGCAATCAATGCAGGACTCCCGATGAGGCAGACTAGTGCTGTGCAGACGTCTGGGCTGGGGATTTAGCCGGAGGCCTCGGGCCATCATACCTGACTGCAGGCAACCTGAGACACGCAGTGTAAAGAGGGGGGAGGGGCGGAGTGACGAGTGAATTTAAAAAAAAAAAAAATCCACCAGAATGAATCTGTTTTAAACAAGTTTTTCGTGAGTTACCTTCTATTTCTGATCTCCATCACATCCAGATGTTTCCAGCAGCTACAATGGGCAGCAGAATATTTTAGTCATGTTCAATGTTTGTTCTTCAGATTTCTTACAGTCAGAGAGGGGAGTGGCATGGCATTTTTTACCTAAACCATGAGGCAACTTCTCAAAACTCTAGCAGGGTTGCCAGGTTTCTCTGATGTTTTTCCAGCGAAATAATTTCTAAAAATCCTCCCAAATTAATGGAAAAATGTTGTGTAATAGAGTCATGAACTATAGCAACAGAACTGTGGTTCATCGTACAGTATAACAATACTGTACAGCAAAAATCCAAGTGTTCACAAGTGCAACAAAAAGCAGATAGGAGTCTACATTTAAACTGTTTCAGCTGCTTTGTATTTCTGCCCTCTGCCTCACAAATGAGAAAAGAAAAGAAAACTAAAGGAGCAATTCAAAAAAACAAATAATAGGTTTTAGCTGACTTGTTGAACTGTAACAAGTCTCGACAAAATGCCAGCTTTAAGTGGCTCCCCAAACACACACACACACACACACACACACACACGCATACACACATGAAGACAGAGAAAATGGGGTACAAATGTGGTAACATATATCCATTATCAGCAGAATATATGATAATTATCATTATTATTATTATAGTCACATCAAATTTGTGACTGAATGTTGGCATCACCAACTGAATACAATTTATAAATATGGATTTTTCTGCAAGTTTTCATTTTCTTTAAAACCAGCCGAGCCCCAAAACACCCAGTTGAGCAGAAAGTTGGCAGCGTTGAGCCTCAGTGATCACTCCCACATTGAGACAATACTCCGTCCTACAAGCACTTGCCAAGAGCCTGTAACGCAACTGCAGGCCTGAAGGGATTACTGGGCACAAACCGAGGGGCCCAAAGAGTCAGGGGGCCCCACCTAAGCCAGGGCCTCTGTTTAAAATGACTGTCATTAACATTTCTCCAGTCAAAAGTAAGGATGCCCTCATCCCAATCCATACTCCAGCACTGACTGCATAAAAATTCAGCTGCTCTTTGCATTGTGTGACTTTCTCAGCAGCTGTGTGTTGCAGGAATCCGTACACAGTTCCTGGAAGCTGAACTGTCACCCATTCAGCATGTTTGAGATGCTGTGAAAAGATCCTAACCAACAACCTTAACAACTGAGATGAGTCAAACTGCATGAGGAAACTAGTGGTCACTTACTGGTCCCACCCATAAAAACTGCATTTTGCAGGTGATATCATGTGAAGTTTATAGTTCAGTGGTCATAAAATGTCTTTTTCAAGATAAAACTGCTCTTTTTAGAATGACCTTTTATTGTGAGCTGCCATAGGCACGCCTCTTTTATCAGCACCTTGATATGCCTCACCTCTCAGGTAGAAGGATTATTAAGATTAAGGAGAGGTGCTCACTAACAAGAGTTTAAACACATTTGTGCGCAAAATTTGAAAGAAATGGCCCTTTTAAGTCTTGGACACTTTGTTTAAACTGTTGAAAAAAAGGGAGTAAAAACAGAAAGTGTTGTGTTTATCCTTTTGTTGAGTGTTTATTCATATTTTTATTGTCCAAATACCATAACTACACAGTATGGAGTACAAACAATACACAGTGTACATTGTGGCACCCAACAATGTAAATGACTAAAACAAAATCTGCAAGAAGGACCCGAGTTTATCCTGTTTATTCAAAGATTAAAATTGACATATATGGGCCATTTAAACAGTCCTCTGGCATCATGTTTACATTCTTACATTCAAGCTAAATGTGATATTTGCCTCCATAAGTCGTTTCCCTCTCCTAAATAAAGCTTGTAAACAGCGGTGACTGTGACTTTTATTTTTAAATTTAGTGGTCAGCTCTAGAAAAAGCAACAAACACAGAAAAGCACTGTTTATTTATACATGTACTTATTAGTCAATTTTGAATGACTTTGCATGTAAAAACAAAGAGCTCAGCAACAAAAAAAAGGAGCAGTCAGCCAAAACAAAACATTCAGGCCCTTAATAATCAAAAAAAAAGATCTCATAAATCCAGTCAGAAGGAAAAATGAAACAGTTCAAAGTCTCAAATTGAAAATAAGAAAAAGGAAGTCCGACCAAAAAGTAGGGTAAAAGTGTGCTTGCGAGTGTGTGTCAGTTTGCCAGTTGTGTGTGTGTGTGTGTGTGTGTGTGTGTGTGTGCACGTGTGTGTGTTTTTGTGACACGCGGCATAAATATTTACCACCTCTAACCAAATGAGTGTGCTGATGTGGATTTAAAAGCTAACATTACGGAGGATGAAATAATGAGCTTGTGGTTTCAGGGAGCTGGAGGGAAACACGCTTGGACAAATAAGGATGGTGAGTAAATGGGGCCTTTGTTGAGCTCTGTGATACTTCTCGCTCTGCGCAAACAAAAAGGAGGTGTCAGAGGTGATTAGGAAAACAAATGTCAAGTTCTTTCTCTCTGCTATCAGTTCTTTTCAGCACGATCCTGCACAGGTGCATGGTGTGTGTAAGTATGTGTAAGAGTGTGTGTGTGTGTGTTTAAGCACGTCCCACTGAAGGAGTTTTGCTTCTGATAGTCAGATTTGACTTGATGTAACCTCGATCCAACAACTCTAATTGTGTGTTTAGACAGAAAGTGAAACAAATTTTCAGCTTGTGTTAGCTGCAGCGGCATGAATCACACAGGTAATGCAATTAACACAGACATGTATTTGCCCCCCAAAAAACACATGATACATGTATTTTAGCCAAATGCTAGCAAAGTATTACCAAGCACTCACTGTGTCTGAGGTTGTGTGTGTGTGTATTTGCCCAGTTCAGCCTCTGAATGAACTCTGCACTCACGAGAGATTGTGGTTTCTTCTTCTTTTTTCCTTCGGTCTGTCTTCCTTTTTTGCCTCTCGTCTCTGAACATTCAAGGAGTACAGAACGTTTCCCCTCCAGTCAGCAGTAAACACACACAGACTGATTACAAACAATGGATGCAGTGGAGGTCTGAACCCGTCGCCGTCGCTACGGCGGATAGGTTGAGAAGTGAGGCTGAAGATAAATCCACTTTTTAATCCCAAAAGTATAAAAAATAAACTCTAAGCTCTCCTCCTGCTGGTAAACAGCTCTGCAGTCCACGTGTTTATTCATCCAAAAGTGTCAGCTCGACTCCCGGCTCTCTCTTTTTCTGCAGAGCCCGCCGGCGTTCAGCAGCTGTCCGCCAGTGCACAGCGGCTTTACTCGGCAAAGCCCTGCAATGTGCACCAACTTCTCACTCAAGTTAAATATTTTCGGCTCCTAAAAATGCAAATGATTCAAATTATTTGTAAGGGAATCTCATCATTCATGCCCCTGTCACAAATACAAGCAAATTCATTGACTTTGTATGTAACCTAGCCAGGCTTACATACAAAAGTCCACAATTTTACACTCCTCTTGTTTTTAAAATAAAGTTTACCAGTATCGGCTTTAGCTAAGCTTCATCCATTTTATGGCAGCTGATCTCAAAGCGTTCACATTTTTAAGAGGCCTTTATTACAAATAGGCTCAAAGGGCTTTTTGGAGATAAATTAAACACAGTATCTTTTTGCGAAGCCAGCAGGCTAACAAACAATTTAAGGATACGATTTTTCCACCTCGAACAGGTTCAGTCAGGAGTTGCATAAAGCTTAACATAAAAATCACATGCTCTCTGTTGTGTTAGTAAACTGTGAGGAATTTTATGTAGCTGGCTGTGAGAAAATCAAACCCTGAACTAGCCTTACCTGCAAGACTCGATACTCCTCATAAATGGTAAATAATTACACAGTAATACACCGAGCACAGACAGTGCTTTGTGAAGGGACAGACAAAAAAACGCAGTCAGTCTTTCCGTTAACTGAATTGCATGTTTAGTTTATGATGTTCTCATTAAAATATCTGCAAAGTCTTAGGTAACATTTTACATGGAGGTCACGCTCAAGGAGCTCCTCTGTGGATCATTTTATTGCAGTTTTATTGCGCTGAGACGTAAACAAAACAGGAAAAAACACTCTCTCAAATGGTTTGCAGGAGTTTTCTCACTTTGTTGAACATTTTTCTGTGTTGTGTGTAACTCCAGGAGGCAAAGCTGTAATTCTGCCGCCGATTTTACATGACACTTTAAAAGTTACCACATCAAACTGTATTTAAGGCTCAAGTTTGCTGTAAGTCCGTCTTTTTAATGGTTTTAGATTTACAAATGTGCCACCTGTGATTTGTGAAACTATGAACTGGCAACAAATAAAACTGTTTTTTTAAACATATGAATTGATTGCTGTTTGGAGATTCCCTCAGAGACTTATCGTCTGTGCTTTGATGGAATAATTCAGTTATACGACCATATAGCTGTCACTATAAAAACACACTGAGGGTGTGGCTGAAGATGAGACCTGAGCCGACAGGTAAACACACACAAGGAATGTAGTAATAGTTTTACAAGCCTGTTCAACACAAAACACACCTACGCTCTGACTAAAAAAACACGTCTAAGGTTGATTAATAAGTATTACCCAAACCCAGTCTGAAATAGCAATGCTGCTATCGCCCAGCAGCTATGTACATAGCATATAGTTTTAACATTCAACACTGTGAAAAATTAAAACCAGAGGGAGCAAGTTCAACCCCTTGACGCTGATAAATCAGCTTCACCTTATCAATAGAAATAAAGATAAGTCAGAAATGAAAAAACAAATTGCAGCAAAGCTAATATCAACGCCCAATGCTTTGCAAACAGTTCTGACATCCTTTGAACTCTGCATTTACCTTGAACGATAGCAAGGAAACATTATCAGTTTCAAGAGACGAGTGAAGAAAAGCTCGTTGATTTCCTTGAAATGCACAAAAGAAGAAAACAGGGAGGTTGATAAATGACAGCTTGAATTATGCAGGTTTTCTCTCCAACTCTTGCTCTTAATCTCACTCTTTCTCTTTAACTTTTATCTGTCTTTAAAACCACCTTTTTTTTAACTTTCGTTTTACTTTATATTTGAGCTGATTTTCTTTCTTTCTTTTTTTGTTGCCCTTTCAGTTACCAGTTAATTAAGGTGTGTGACACCACGATCAGATCCAAACTTGTACCAAACATGTCATTTGGAATTTTGTCAGCATTTTTATGACAAAAATAAAATCTTAATCTTTGATCTGAGGATTTTGGCATCATTTTGCTTTACTGAGCCAACGTTAGCATGAAGCAACACGACACTCAACAATGGAAAGAACCCAAAACAGTTAAGCAGATTAATTTCTTAAGAGATGCCACGGTTCAGCCAAAAATCAAAGGGACAAAGTGAAGAAATAAATCTACTTATTAAACCTAATGTAAGACCTGGTAACATATCCATAAAATTATCTGTAACGCTCATGTTTGAATAATATGAGTTCCACTCTAATATATTTGTGTAGATCACAAAAACAATCACAAGGCACAAAAAAGTGATGTTTT
>JAPZDV010000004.1:17637509-17647509 GCA_029814665.1 Acanthurus lineatus | reverse complement strand
ATAACAACAAAAAAAAGAGTAAAAAAAAAGCTGAATTTTTTCTTTTTAAATGTATTTTCAGGCCAACAGCGGATCATTCAGGCTTGTGCAACGCAATGGGGCGAGGGCGAAAAAACGCCAGATGAGTATAAATCTTAGCGCAGTCGACCTCAGAGTCTGCGAAAACAAATTAGGACCCGGCAGTCTCCTTGGCTCACTCAGAGACACACACATTATATACACAACTGGTGTACATGTGTTCCTGTTAATCGCTGATTTGAAAGACAACATTCGACATGGGCCTCAGCGCAGGCAAGAATGTGGTATCTCTGTCATGTGCCTGTGTGAGGTCCACGCCGCTGAGTGGATCGTAAGAAAAAAAACACACACACACAAAAAAAAAAGAGCCGCAGACATCAGGAGACAGAGAGCGGCTCTCACATGTTGCTGTTCAGCTAAGCAGGAAGGTAACGGCATGATGCCAGAATGGTGGATGATGCAGTTTCCTGATGGTGTCAAAGACAAAACACATCTCCCACACTCACACCTTCAGCTACGGTGATACACAGATTTGCATAACTGCACATATGCACACATGTTAAAAAAAACACATAAAAAAAATTCAAATATTAGTGATGCATTCTTGACAGAAACGTTAAAAAAACATCACGTTTGCTGCCCATTAAGGTGTTGACGATTGAGAAGAGAGGAACTGTGATTGTTCATTTCAAACATACAAGCTACCTCAGTTTGCGTTAACCCACAACACACAAGTGCTTACACTCACACACACACGAAACACACTTCAGGAAATTATGGCCAACTGTGAGAAGATTCACTGTTTAAAAAAACAGGAAGTGGTTACCAGCTGCATAAAACTAGAGTACACCTCTGTTATTCTGACACTCAAAATACACTCACAACCTGCAATATCTGACTACTTTAAAACTCTAAAGCAGAACTGAGAAAAAGTGTTCCACCACCTCCTCAAAATTCAATTTTTATGTGATTTATTTGCATAATAGATGCTTGTTCAAACTAGCACATTATTCATTAGAACCGCAATGTAGTTCCTCAAAGAAGCAGCCTTTTGTAATTAGAAAGTTGAACTCACTCATACGCACGTGGGCTTTTGTCAAAGAACATCCTTATCCCTTTAACAAAAGAATGTCTCAATTGTATAATATGCCAAGCAGGTAGATTAGCAAGGGCTTATTCTCCTGCGTGGTGTCTGTGCCTGAGGTTAAACTGCATTTGAGAACGTCACCTTGAGCTGCGGGGCTCCTCTTCCAAATGAGCCACATGCATTTATGGATCAAGTGTGTTTATCCCATTGGCCTGCCGCAGGTTGAAGTACATGACCTGTCCTGCTGCAAAGAGATGCCCGGGCATGCTGAAGATTGCGAAGGCTTAGATGGGAACAAAAACAAGAAGGGAATTAATCGAGCCAAGAGTCATTATCTGAGCGGTTAATGGCAGCAGCTCAAAGGACGACACAGGCAACAGGTCCTGTGACAAGCTGGTGTGAGAACAGGTTCTGACAGTTGAGCTGAGCTGCAAACAAGATGGTCTGATAAGTGCTCGAGGGGAGAGCTCAGGTGAGTTTTAAGTGGTCAGTCAAGGTTGAGAGGGTTGGAGACCTCAGGCTCTCCGGAGGTCATGGACTCAGGGACGACTCAAAGAAGCAGCCACTTTGACCTCTGATGCTCGAAACAGCTTGTGAGATGTGGTCACAGGAGGAAGAGTTGCTCTGTATTGGCTTTCCCCGCTCTGTCAGAACGCACATGGTTGCTAAGCACTGGGTGTGTGTGTGTGTGTGAGTGTGTGTTTGTGTCTATGCAGTTTTTTACACTCAGTATTCACTGTGACGGTACAAGATGATCACATATTTTGGGAACAGATGGTTGATGAATAAGACGCTCACTCATACAACATGACTGTGAAGTTACGTCAGCTGTCGGACATTCAAAAACAGACCTGACCCCAGTTTGACATATAGGCCTGAATTGGACGAGTACGGTCATCATATTGTTCTGTAATCATTATCATTCTGATGACAGAGCGGCTTCAACCATGCTACTAGTTTGGTCTTCAGTCCTCAGCGTTTGATAAGAACCAGCCCCTATCTATTTTCACCCCACAAAAAGCCCACAATTTACAGCCTGATCAATGGTGGGCCTCATTCAGGAAGTGAGTGAAGAGGCACAGATGATACAAGAGATATAGCTTATTAAAGAGCAGCGGGGAGAGGGGGGAGTTTGAAGTTAACCAGTCGGGTGAGGCCCCTGAGCCATTACAGCGGGTTAATTATACCTTAGTTGAAGTGTTAAATAGACCAGTAACCTGCGCTTTGGTGCCGTTTATTGAAGCCAGGTGTAGTAAATAAATCAATTAGGTTTGTGGCTTCAGAGGTAATTTGATTCAGCTTCGCTCCTTGAGGGAGTTTTCGAAACTATCTTTGATTTCATTTGGGACACGGTGCGGGCATTTTCGGTTCTGCAACAGTAGTAAAACGCTTCGGTATTTAAAACAGATGGAAAACTTCCAACTTCAGTCAATTTTTGTACAGATTATAAATCAGTTTACATCAATGAATTGCACACAGCCACAAAAGAAACTGCTGAAAGTTAGAAAGGAAACCGACGTATGGCTTAGCAAACCACTCTCCCCGTTGAGGTAGCACACTTCACACATGATGAACTGAATATTTTGCATCAGTCTTTGCTCCGTGGACCCACCTGGTTAGCTGACAAACCACAAACCTGCACCAATTCCTGTCAGCAGGCGTAAGAGTGAAAGAGGGACACATCAAAATCTGAACACTGCGCGTGCCAAACCGTCAGTATACACAGGATCTCGTTTTGTTTGTCAACCACAGGTTGTTATCTACTCTGCCTTTTCACAACCGAACCCAAAAATCTAAATTACTCAGTTGTAGATACACCCACAGCACCTGAACACTCCCTCTAACTGTTCTAACTGTCCAAAGTAGAAAAACATCGATTTCGCACTTGTAACACTCAGAATCACTCAATCATCTGTATTTCTCTCAATGTGAAACTCACATTGTGGTAATCATTAAAGAGGAACCTCTCAGTAAATTAAACTATTCGGTTTCTTTATTACAGTGCGGGAGACGACGATAAGCAATACTCCACTCCGCTAGATACGAAGCATCAGCATCTTTCTTAACGGAGCCGTTTTATGACAGTTTGACTCGGTTAATGTGTCAGTGCTCCTTTGAGATAGCATCTTAAATGTGCAGAAGAAACCTGTCTGACCCCCCCGACACTGCAGCCTGATGGCTTGCAGGCACTTTTGGGATGCTTAATGTTCTATAAACATCAAGGAGAACAGACTTACTTGTGTGGATTTGAATTTCAGTATTTATTCTTAACAAGACCTGCCAGGTTAGATATTTGGGAAATACTTTTCAATTTGGTAAAATAATTAGACTTTTATCTTAAATAGAGAGTGTACAAAAATTATGCTAACTTTGAACTGAATATCAATCTAAATCAGGAGTTGCTTTGGCTTAAGTTGATAAATGCTCATGATTCTAGTTGAAAGAGAGTTTTGGCAAATCTAAAGAGATTGACTGAAAATAACAAATAAATTTAGAACAAAAGAGACAGAGATATCCTATTTTTTAATCTGTAAAGGGTCAAGCACCAAAAACACTGGATCACACACTTCCCTTAACGCAGAATCCGGGAAGAATCGTATTTAAAGAGCATCTAGCTTTTTTGTTGTGATATATAGTGAAACAGGATCTGTGAATGAGACAAAACACTAAGAGACTGGGTGTGTCATGACTGTTGGCCTGAAGTTAGCTTCAGTTAACTTTATTAGCCCAAAGATTTTTTTTTTCAAAGCAGCAGCACCAAGCAGATCACAAGAAAGAGACAAAGCCCCTTGAATGCTCCATGTGGTGTCTAAAGCAGCCCACTGTGAATGCTTTGCACATAATCAGGAGCTCTCATAGGTTCTTCTTCCCTCAAAGTGAATAAATACTTGCCAGAAAGCCGTTAACAGAGTAGTTTAAGGAAAAGGAACAAGGTTTGAGGCAGCAAACTCCTGAAAACACACTGATGTACCATGTCGTTTGTAGCTAACTAGCTAATGAATTTTAGCTCTGTGCTAAAACAAGTTACTAGTTCACAACATGACTGATTGGTGAGCATCATGATATTATTGGTTTAAATTGCTCTGTTAAAACCTAAATAAGCATGACATTTTTGTTTTAGAGAGAACAAAACTTTTCTCTGAGATAAATGATTACAAATAAGTGAAGATCCTCATTACTATATTTTTTTGACATGGAATATGACCAATGATGTACTTAAAAATGTAAAAAGGCATCATTCAGTTTTATCTCACTTCTAGAAGGTTAAAGAGAAATTGAAAAGGTGGGAGGGAAGTAATTGTAAGTGTCAAGCAAAACTTATGCTGCCAGCATTGGAAACTGAGAGTAACTCATGAGAAACAGACGTGTGAACTGAATTTGTCTTGTGGAGATGAACCACCTGAGGCCCTGACCCTGAGATTGAGAAACTCTCCAAACACAAATATGGTCACATAGTCCTGCTGTAGCTTTGTCCCATCTAACGATAGACTTCTTCTCACTGACACATCCCTAACCTCATGACCCTGCACTAGAAACTCTAGATGACTCCCACTTGATTTCACACACAATGAGTTTTACTCACTACATAGTTGCATTCATTTCCCCTTCACAGTGGAACTCATACTCACTAATTTCCCAAACAGCTCGCCAATAAACTTTAAACAGTCAGGGCCGAAAATGTGACAAGCTTCGGCCTTGTGAGGGACCTGTGTTTTCAATGTCATCTATTTAGAAAAAAACACAACGCCATTCACGAGTACAGGATCAATATCCACTCTCTGGTTCTGTGAAAACAGACGAGTGCACTCAAGGAATCGTAACCAGGTGTAGGGGAGGAAATACCTGGAGCATTCCACGCTGGAGGAATGTTTTTAATAGCCTTTTTACAAATGTCGCCATTTCGAGGTGTGTACACTATAAAGTGCACTGCAGGCTGGATCACTCCATCAAGCGGAGCGTGGCTTCAATGGGGAACCTGTGTCGAGGCCAGGGTTATGCTATTTGAACAGCTGGCACAGTTTAGGTCGGCATGTTCAAATGCACACAGGACTGAGGCTCTCGTACCACACAGAGGAAAAAAAACACAGCCTCCCCGAGCTTTCTGCAGTATACTCTACTTTATACAGTGTCATCATATTGAAAGTGAAACAGTCAAGTAAACTCCGCTGACATGAAAAGGATCAGAAATGATTTGAAACACAACAGAAAAAGCAAAATGCTGTTTATGTACGTGTACATATACATGTGTGACACTGTTAGAGAAAGTCATTTGTCTTTATGAAAAGTCATTAAATGAGCTTTTTGATAGATATTATTTTTCTTGCAGAGAGTTAGATTTGATGATTCATGGCTGCCATCATGTTTTTATGCTAAAAATATAGTTAGCCAGCAACCTGTTAGCTTAGCCCAGCACAGTTACTAAATATTAGGAGTAAAAGCTAGCTTGGCTCTTATTGTTTTGTATTCTTATGTACATTTGTGCTGAGATATGACTAATCAATTAGCCTGCTTTCAGAGTTAGTAACCAGTCTTTGTTACTCCACACAGTGCCAGCAAGTTGTTTCCCGTCTTTGTGCTAAGCTAAGTTAAGCTAAGCTAAGCTAAGCTACATGTTTTGTTACAAACATTAGATTGTAAATGATTTTCTTTCAAAGAGAGCAAATGAGAGTACCAAAAAATGTCAAACTGTCTGTTAAAGTTGAAGGGGAAGTACAGAAATGGCATTAGATACATTTCATAACTTGCACTGAGCCTGGTAAGCACTTTGAATTGTCATGTGTCCAAAGGCCGCTCTGAAAATGTTCCAGTCTTTTCAGAGTGGGCCACTTCAAGCCCCTGAGAGCCTGCCCATTCTCATTTATCAAATAAAAAGCACCTTTCTTAGCACTTTAGAGGGAAAAAAACAACATTTTCACAGCCAGTGAAGCCATGTGTGTGTGGTATGACGAGTGGGACTGGTATGATTCCTGGTGTTAACAGCTAATAAATTGGGGCCCATCCCCCCCTGATGCTCTACTGGCTCAATTATATCCACATGTAGCCATTATTCCTGCCATGTTAGCTGGAGTGGGCTGCATATTTTTAAAAGGTGGGTTTCCATAACACTTGCTGAAAGCTACGTTGGTTGTCGAGACACATGTTTGGGTTCTGTAGAAGCCAGACACTGGCTGTTTTAAAGCCGAGGTGCTGTGAAACACAGCAGGAGCCGGTGTGTGCCCTTTGTTTTCAAAAGTCTCACCTCTGTAATGTGTGTAGAGACAATTAAAAAGTTTAGCATCCAGATTGACTGACAAACAAAACTCTCTTTTCTGTCTTAAAACACTTCAACCTAGATGACAGGATTGTATAGTATTTAAGACTTTTGTACTCAACTCTCTGCTATATATCTTACATGTACTCAGCTGCTATTTAATTACACCTAGCTAAACATAATGTCACAGGTGTTGATGCATGTTTATGGTAAATTTTAGTTCTGTTGAACTTTTTTGCATTTTACTGAGAAGTTTACCTCATGATCTCTCTAACCTCATTGGTGTCAATGGTGCTGTTTTTTGTGAAAACGCAAAAAAACTAAAAATACCTGAATTTTAAAACTAATGTTATGTTTGTTTCAGGGGTAGAAATTGTAAGGAGTTGTATTGGTCACTTTATATTCTCACCCATACATCTCAAAAATGTAAACAAGCAGGCAGTGTGGTGCAACGACATTATTCAAATAGTGCAAGGCAATTAACTCCTGTGTGTGCTGTTTGGTGACGGTTATCTCTACCAGTGAAACTCAACTCTCCTTTAGTCATGCTAATTCACGACAGAAACCTTGTGGAGTGCTCCCCAGCAGTGTGTTTGGGACTATCTGACCTGTCCCTGCGCTGTTTTCTTAGCAAATGTTTGAGGTTTTTCTGAAATTGGAGCAGGACTAGAGCCAGCTCTTTGAATGTCATGCCGTTGGCGCGTGCCAGCCTTTTCTGTTGAACATTTCTCTCCCTCTTCGTCCTCCCCCCTCCTCCCCTCCCCCCTCCCCTTCTTTTTCCAGCACGGGGGGAGGAGGAGGGGGTTGGGGGAGCCTCAATGCTATCATTCTCTGATTCTGTTTGAATCTGGCCGCATGTGAGCAGGAAAAGGAGCCAAACGTGCTTCCTGAGTGGTCCGGGGGGAAACTCTGTAATAAGCAAAGGGGTGGGTGGTTAAAAATAACCGGGCTATATAAGCCCAGAGCAGGATCCCACTCTCTCTCAAACTCTCGCTGACTCTTGTTCAGTCAGGACGTCCCGTGCAGGCCCGGCGCTACCTCTAGCACTTACACACTGTTTTTCCATGGAAGTTAGCAGACTGTGCCACATGAGGCAGAGCTGATGTGTCCAAATCCTCACCACAGTGACGGAACACTTACAGACCTGCTTGTATTCATGTCACTGACTTAAACGGCCCAATAACAACTTACATGGTGACAACATGAGGTTTCATCATGGAGAATATGAAACATACATGCTTATGACGAGACACGCAACACACCCTTTGTGCTGTTTCCTAGAGACAAATATAGTTTTTTCTATTGAAAAAGTCCTTTTATTAATGCAAAGGTGAAAGTTTGAGGTGGAAGCAAATAGACTTCCATGTTAGTTTAGTTACGCTTTTTTCACTTTTCTCAGTATTGTATTCTCTGGAGTCCTTTGGTTTCTCTGTTTGGATAGTGTGGGATTGGAAAGTGGTGTTTGTAAATAGGCTGCATTTTTTTAAAAATCTGAATTACAGATGTTGGTCTATTGAAAAAAGAAGAATCAGAAGAGGAATGCTTAAAATGTTATATGTTAGGAAGGTTTTTTTTAAGTGTAAGTGCAAGTTTAGTGTCACTGTCACTGCTGCTGTCAACAACTTGACAACTTGTTGATGACTTGATAAATTAGCTGCAGAGATAAGACAGCAGCGACAACAGAACAAGCTTTGATTGTGAAATGACACACAGGTTGCTTAATGGTAAAACTGTTGAGTAAATCTCAATTCAGGGAAAGAGATTTTCAGAGACTTCTGTGGAAATGTTATTCATCAACATTCAACATTGGTTTCATATAGTGATTTCACTGCTTCCTCTTCTGCAGAGAAATGTACAGCTGTCATGCTGCAGGTAGGGAGATGGAGCTTTGACGAAAGAGTCAAGAATCTGAGGAGGAAAATGAGTGCCTGCGAGCTCCCACGAGGTGTTTGTCCTATTTTTGACCTCTGACCTCGATCTAGAGAAGGTTGTAAACATATTAACTTAGTGCCACCTCTTTGTAAACTTCTTACAAATCTCTTTTTACTGAAACCTCCACTGAGGAATGTTTTCATGTGGGTTGCTGCAGTCAAAAGAGCGTCCCACCCAGCATATGTAAGGTCCCGTACGCTTGGCCTAATTTGCCCAAATGAAATCCTATCGTCTGGTACGTACAGTTCTCCACAGGAAGTGACGGATCAGGACGAAATAAAAAACCTGTCTCTTAAACGTCATGAGAATTAGTGAGCGCTCCCACCGGGGAAACACCAGACTTGCCAACTGCAGCCTTCTTTTTTTTCGCCTCTCTCATCCCTCTTGCTGCACGTCACAGAACAGATCCCGCTGTGCGCAGCCTCACATGATTTCAGGCTACTCAAGTGCAAATGTTTCTGTTCTGGCTGGCTGAAATTTGAATCCACTAGGCACAGATGTGTCTAGTTAAGGCTTTTAGACAGTTCTGTCGCTAATCTCCTGTTAACCAGGTCCCGATGTACCATGACATTTAACTCAGTGTACACAAATAATGGATAAAGCAACAGGCTAAAAATGCAGCAAACTTTTAGTGTTGTGTGTGACTTTCAGTCAGAACCAGGAGTGTTTGGTCCGTTATTGTTCTGACCTGGTAAGATAAACTTATTTAGGTGATATCCAGAGGTTACAGGTATAAACTGAACATATACAATGTGTTGGTCAGTGAATTTTATTTTGTTAGCTTTGGACACATCAAGGTTAGCTATTTGCACTAGGCTAGGCTAAGCTAACTCCTTGCCATAGCTTTATATTGAACATAGATATGAGATACACCATTAATTCATCTTTGTCCTATCAAGAGAGCAAATAACAAAAATATCATCCAGTCCACAGTTGCTGATATTTAATAGGTGTGGCATTTTAAAAGATTGCAAAAGGCCTTGACGGTAAAACAGAACTGGTTTTTGCAAGTAAATAATGAGATATGGCTAAAAAACGAGGTCAACATAGATAAAGTTCCTTAAATTCAAACTTTGGAGCATTACAAAGCATTAAAGGTAGCTGAGTAACAGAGGAAGTGAAAACACTCTCACTGGTAGCAGAGCTGGGCGGCCGTGCTGCACAGAGCCGGGGTCAGAGTCAGCGGTCATGGGTTCAAACATCAGGTCGGCCGCTCCGCTGCCATTAAAAACACACTTCCTCTCCAGCCTCACTGTACTCCTGCTGTGTGACGCACTTTCCAGCAAACACACACAGCACCGATCAGGGATCAGGATGTGGAAAGCTGATGGCTCTGCTGACAGAATGTGCTGTTGGTGGTGGACATGACAGCTTGTTGAGAGGTGATGTCTGTCATGTGTATCTGAGCTCAGTTGTTCTGTGTTTGCACAGATCAGTTTCACACTTAGGCCTTTTCCAACTACTTGAAACTGGTTTCACTCCAGTACTCACACCTAATTTTGAAGCATTTGGAGCCTTTTTCGACCAAAATAAGAAAAAAATAGCAGCCAGAGTAGTTTTAGTCCTTTTTTTTTTACCAAACCTATTTACAAAGCAGGAGTGTTTCTCTCTCTGTGGTTTTGAATTAAATGACAGCATGTGTTGGTAAGTGGTGTAAAGAATATAAGTACATTTATTAAAGTGTTGTACTTAAGTACAACTCTGAGTTACTT
>JAPZDV010000004.1:17564064-17637409 GCA_029814665.1 Acanthurus lineatus | reverse complement strand
TATTAAAGTGTTGTACTTAAATACAACTCTGAGTTACTTGAGTACTTCGATTTTATACCACATCATGCTTCATATGTACTAAGCCATCCCAACAATGAATAAAAGTAAAGATTGGCCTCATGGCCAGATAACTGGTATTATTTTATTATTATTATAGGTATAGTAATCTAATCTTAGGTTGTATAAAAGTAGAACAGAACAATTCTGCTTGAGATACCTGCCACAATTTGTTAATAATAGTTGTGATTTTAACTTTAGTGAAATTTTGAATAGAATACTTCTACTTGTAATTGAATGTTTTTATCCTGTGGTATTTTTTCTTTAACTTCAGCAAAGAACTGATTATTAAACAATCGCTGCTGGTGGTGGTTTTTTGTAATAAAACTTAAATCAATGCACAACATCGGTTCTCTTTTTGATTGTGAGGAACTTATTTTAGATTTTGTGAATAAATTAGTATTTTATTGCTCGTGGAACTAACTTGCAGAGGGATGCAAGGGTGATCTTAGAATAAAGATGACTCACATCCACTTCAGGTTTAGTGTCACTAAGAAACAATTTATTATGTTTTATTTGTTTAAGGATTTAAAACTGACGCAAAGTGCAGAGTTTACAGCTGGCCTGATGACCTTTGTGGCCAAATGATCCCAGTCCTGTCTTCACGTCAGAAACCAGATCCCTCAGCAGAAACAGAAATAAGCGGGCGAGACTTGTGATGCAAATTTGACTGAAGTCGACACCGCAGCCCCCTCGTCCGTCATTTGCACCTGAATGGGACGTTACCTTAAATCATGTTTACATCACGAGAGGTCAGAGCGTTAAAAAAAAGCCACGAAAACCGTTTCAGACGACCCTGGCGCCTGTTTGGACAAGCCCGCTGCGAGGACACAAAACCATCTTCCATTAATGATAATGAGCCGAGAGCGAGACGCGCCAAACAGGTGGAGGCAGCAGCGCGCGCACGGCGCAGGTTACACCACGCTGCGTTCATATCACAGCTTCTTGTAATGCAGATTTCGTTTATGACACTTTCATAGAAACAATTTCTTAAATTTGCTTGGCGTTTCTGTAAGTATAATGGAGAGAAAACAAAGAAAACATTTACAGATTTGTGTTTTCCCGTGGCCTTAAATGATGCACATGAAAGTTAATGACACATCCAACATAAACATGTTTGATTTTTCTATCCAGTCTTATTCATCCTTTCATTAAGGACCTTTTTCATGGTTCTGTCTTTCCCTCCAGTTTTAACCCAATACTTTGAATCTAATTATATTTTTATTACTGTTCATCAAGAAAGCCATATCTCTTTTGTGTTGTGATGATTAACTGAAGTACTGACAGCCTTTATATTAAGCCTTGGTGCGGCTTGGCCTCCAGCGCTTTCTGTCATTAGGCTTGTTCTTTTCAGCGTATTACGTAAGTATCTATGGTTGCTATATTGCCCGTGTGTTTGTACTCAGCTTGGAGTGGGTCTGCTGAGTGTTTGCGTCAGTGTGTGGGGGCGGTCCTGTACTTATAGGCTCCTCAGCGCTGCCTCGCCGGTCAAACAGCGCACTGAGCCCGACTGCCTGCAGGCTCCGCTTTATAAAGAGCTAAATTTACCAAAATTTACGTTATTTCCTGCAGCTCACTTTTGGCCAGCCCCGTCTCGGCTTAGAGAGTTATAAAGTTGGGAGGACCTCCTACCATTTTAAACTTGTTCATGTCTTTGGAGCGCAGCTGTGGAGAGGCGACAGTGAGATAGGCGCACAGACTCTGGTGCGGCTGCCGCTCAACACAACGCGACTTTGACAAGAGATAGTTAAAATTACACCAAACGATGGCCTTGTCCGGAGTGATGCTACCGTCATTTTCGACATTCTCAAACCACAGAGAGAAAACTTTTGAAAACGTAAGTTAAAAAAAACTTGTATTTTGTTTTAAAATCTGTTGATACGTTTGTGTTAGATCCGATATTTGCAGCTGTGTTTCACCTGTCCTCATCGGGATTGTAATATCAAGATCCTGAAAAGTTATTGAAACTTTTTTCTTTAGTAAGAAAAAAGAAAAATAACCCTTCTAACGAATTTTAAGGAAATAACACTCAGAATCACTGAATTACTTGTACAATTTTATTTAATTGTCGATAAGTCTTTATTTAATTTTGCAGCAACATTGTACTTATAATCTCTCTTTATTGTTTCAGAGGTGGAAAGGAGAGATGGACAAATCAATCTCCACCAGCTGCTCCATGCTTGAAATGGTACACAACCTGGACAATCACAGCAAAAAGGACGACGAGGATCTGAGTAACTATTTGGATCTGGATTTTATTCTCGCCAACACAACTGGCTCAGACAGCGTGGCGGAATTTGTGGGCACTGTTGACCACAGCATGTACACGACGGCTAACTCGGTGCCATCCTACCAGGCAGACGACCACCGCTCCCCGCCGCCCCCGTACGGCGCCAGCCTCATGACAGAGCTGCTCCGCACCGAAGGAACCAACAGTTACGGCATTACGCGCAACCCTGGCGTTCAGGGGAGATTTCATGTCAACACGGTGCATTTTCCCCACCAGGACAACATCAAAGTGGAGCCACCCATGGACGGTTATGGCCCCGTTTTGGGCATGGTGCCTCAAAGCTGCAGCAAAATCAAACAAGAAGGGAACGTTTCGTGCATGATGTCCTTTGAGCAGCCTCGCGTGGCCATCTCCCCGCGGGCAGCCAGCAACATGACCCCGCCTCTCAGCCCCAATGAGCAGGGAGCCTCGGACTGCCAGGCACAACTGTGCCAGCCAATGAACTTCTCTCAGAAGTATCACACACCGGTGGCTTTCCCGCACCACCCTCAGGTTCCCCAGATGCAGATGTCCTACCACGCTCCGCACACTGCCTTTGGCATGTACGACGAGGGTCTGAGCCTGCAGCCAGGCGCGCAGAGGGTGATGCTCACACCGCCCTCATCTCCCCTGGAGCTGCTGGAATCCAAGCCCAAGAGAGGTCGGCGCACATGGCCGCGGAAGCGCACAGCCACACACACCTGCACCTTCGCTGGCTGCGGAAAAACCTACACCAAGAGCTCCCACCTGAAGGCACATCTCCGAACTCACACCGGTAAGTTTAAAACCCAAACCCATCCTGATAGATACGACTGATTGTGTGCACAATTACGCACAGACCTGCAAAGCTCAAAACCATGTTTCCGCTTTCAGCACAGGCTAATAATGTCTCATTTATCTGTCCTCGCAGGTGAGAAGCCGTATCATTGCAGCTGGGAAGGCTGTGGATGGAAATTCGCCCGTTCCGATGAGTTGACCCGTCATTTCCGCAAACACACAGGACACAGACCCTTCCAGTGCCACCTGTGCGAACGCGCCTTCTCCAGGTCTGACCACCTGGCACTTCACATGAAGAGACACATGTGAAGGAGCCCACAAAAGGACTAAGGGCTGTGGGAGAGGGAGTTGTGTTTTGTTTTTGTTTTGTTTTTTTTAAAAATTGTGATTCAACTGATGTATTTTTTATTTAAATCGTTCTCCACATGACCAAAGTCTTTTTATATATAATATTGACTAAAAAAAAAATAGTGTTATTATTTTCTAATAACGTAGCTGGTACTACTTTGGTTCTACAAAAGCTTTAGAAAAGCTTTGTTTGCTTTAGAGCAGGCAGACCAAGAACGGGCTGGCCCTGTACATACTACTCTTCTCTGACAGAACTGGAATGCTGTGTTCGACACAAAAGTGCCTTTCTGTGCTACTGTAAAACTCTTCATGACAGAACGACATGGCCACAAAACAGTACATGTTCTTGTTGACAGGAGTGAGATGCACATACAGTTGCCTAACATGTGCAAAGACAATGTTTTATTTAAACTGCCTCAACGTCTGAATGGCCTGAACTGTTTTATTTTATTGCTTCCTACTATTTGGAGTTGATGTTGTCTCCTCGTGTGAAACTCTTGGATCCAGCCCCTCTGTTCACTCTCAGGGCTTGATGTCCTGTGCATTATTTTTCACTTAAATTTATATAAATATGTACACGGATTTTATACTGTAAAATGTATTTATTGTAAATATTAAAAACATTGAAATTAGACATTTGACTGGTGAGCTTCCTTCACATGCACGCTTAGTCATCTTGCAGCTATCTTGTTCTCACATTTAGTTGATTAAACCACATCCACCCACTACACAACTGATTTCATACTCAGCTTACAATAAGTCCAAATAGGTGCAGCAGATGTGCAGACAGGCAGCCCAGTCACATGAAATAGGTTATAAGTGTTGCCATTGTAAACCCACTTTTTATTTAAAACATGGGCACTTTATTTCCACCGTGATGTTTTGCAGCTGCAAGACAGAGAGGGGCAGCCGCTTGTGGGCTTAGCCTATAAATACAAACACTCAATTTCCATAATTACAGAGTGAGTCGGGAGCCGTCTGGACAGAGGGGCACAGCAAACCCTCATCAGGGAGCCCTTAGACTCTCTTTCTGATGGGTAGAAATTATAGTAGGACATCAAAGAGCCTTAATACTACAATTACACACAGTCACTCTGCACTATAGTTTCAAAGTATCTGAGTCCGTGCATATCATGTCTGCATGGTGTCAGTGCGCATTTGTTTCACCCGCATCAAAGCCTGCACTAAGTCAATGTATCAAAGCCAGATGGCATTTAAAAAAAAAAAAAGAGGAGAGAAAGATATTAGATAGATATTAAACATTTTTCCTCAAATGTGTAGTTTTTATGATGGCACAGTACACTTGCTTCTGTTGCACTTTCAGTTTTGAAACCTTTAAAAAAAAAAAAAGAACTTGATAAAACCAGCCTCTTACCAAAAGTGTCACAGTTTAACAGCTATCTTATATCACACAAAACTTAAGAAAGCTCTAACAATGACACGTCGACCAACACCTTACTAGAATTTATCATATTTTAAAAAGAGGAAGTGGACACTAGGTAAAAAATATCTGCAGTGGTAGATGCAAATGTATCATTCTCATTTCACTTTTTTTGTTCCAATATCAATGCAGAACTGTGATATAAACTATCCCTCTTAAAATCATTTGTGATTCTGTTCTGTATTTTGACTAAAAGTATCAGATCTTAGACCTAAGAATAGACTTGCCAAAAGTTCTTACTTCATGTTTGTGCAACGCTGAGCTACTGTTCCTCAAGGCCATATAGAATATTCAAACTTTATATTCATTGCTCAATTTGTTTTACAGTCCAACTATTTATGACTTTCTGTAAACTGACTAACTGGCTCGCTTCTTCCTGGTTGCTGTGACAATAATATATTTTGAAGACAAGACTTACCTCCTTCCAGGAATGTCAAAAATCACTTTTATTTAATCAAAAGTTACTACAGTTTTTAGCAGTTTTTTTTCTAATCACATACATACTGTGCAATATTACATGTTACAATGTTGATATGTTGATAAATAAGGCGCTGTCGCTCTGTACATGTCCAGTAAGCTCTGGAATATACATACATTATGTGCCAAATAAACCTGATTAGTGTTAGATGATTACAAGGATGCAACACTTTAAGGTATTTAAATAAATGTCCTCCAGCTGGATCATAAGACATTAACAAACATAAAAAAAATGCAAATCCACTGGAAAGCAAAAATCCAATTTTTGATTTGAGTGCTGACTGTATAACAAAAAGTTGGAGGCAGTAGTAGTGTGAAGAAGTAAAAAAAAGGACAGAGCTAAGTGTAAAAGCACCAGTATAAACAATGTAGGTTTACACTATTTCCATTTTATAGAGGCGTTTAGTTGTATGGGAGTACAAGTTGTTTGGGTGTTAAAACAAGGCAAGCAATGACGAAGTACATCTGACAAACACAAGCTGCTGCCATCAGAAGGAGGGTGCAACACCACTCCAGGTGGACCGAACTTTGTTCACAATGAAGGAAGACCTCAATAATTATCGCTAGCATCATAATTACTGTAAATACAAGAGGCACCTGACGATTGGTGACTAAATCTTATTTAATGAAAGCCATATTAGGATTAAAATGCAAATGATTGATTCCCAAAACTTCATATTTTTAATTTGACATGTGCATCCCTGCTGGATGTTTGATTATATTCAAACATTTCTTCACTCTGTGTACTTAAAGGCCACATAAACACTTGATATGCAGGCAAAAATGTCAATGAACCCTTGTAACATTTAAATAATTACTAAATAACGCCACTGATGATCTGGTCCTTAAGAAAGTCCTTAAAGAAAGATTAGTGTTTTTTTAAGATGGAAACTGCCCTTTAACATAAAGGCTTCAACATAAAACCATCATCTAACAAAATTTATAATACACAATGGAGTATCTAGTTAAAAAATGCGAATAAGACAAACTCAATCATAGGCTAAGAGAGCAGTAAGCAAAAATGGCTAGACTTTCAATAAGAAATTTCTTTCTGAGTAATTAAAGGTTATATAAAACAGTTTATACAGTGCATTTTACAAGTACTTCATACATCAAAGATTCCTCGCTCTCTACATAAATAAAATAGTAAAATATTTTTAAAAGGGTGTTTTTTTTCATGCAACAGAAAGGCTTTTGGACCAGTCGGGGTAATTAGCCACTACGAGATATGGAGCTAGATATAGGTTGTAGTCCAGTTTGCTGGTTTGGGCTGCGTTAGATCACTATGTTCTTGCAGGATGAAGCCAGGCTTAAATCAAGTGGCTCCGTATTGTCCCTGATTATAGTTGCCATGTAGTTTAGGAGCAATGAACCTTAACTGGTTGCTAAATGTGGAGTCATTTGACACAAGTCCAGTCATGGCTTGAGAATCACTAGTCTCTTACACAAATTGGTAACAGGGGTTGCTAGTCATGTCGGGCCAGTGTCTGTGCTGTTGTCATGAGCCTATGGACGGAGGACTGTACGGTAGGAAGAGGAGAACGACCGGCTGTGGTGGGTCATGCCTGGTCAGGAGCCGGGCATGTCGGCCTTGCTGAGAGCGATGGCGAGCTCCAGGTCCTGCTGCTCCTGGAGCCGCAGCCTCTTCAGCCTCTCCTGCTCCTCACGCTCGCTCTCCCGCTTGGCCCACTCCAGCTGCTGATCCTCACTTCCAAACTAGACCAGAGTCAAAAAGAAAAATGAGATTTGGACCAAAATGCAGATATGCAGCCTGAAATGCCAACACAAATAGAGGCAAGTCACGAAGTGAAAGCAAGATGTGAAGATAACAGTGGATGCAAATTTGAAATCAAATGTTTCTAATTAGGTGGAACGTCAAACACTGTCAAACATAACTGAAATGATTTGATAAATAGCGGTAAATTGAGAATAAAAAAAAGCAAATAGATGTTTAGACTTCACTTTGACGCAACAAAAATAGCCAAGAAAGTAACACTAAATGCTTAAAAAAAGCTCTCTACACAAAACCCATTGATATAATATTGCCATAAATTACTATTACCTGTAGACATTCAGTGCTTGGATCAATGTGAATGAGGATATTTATTGAAAATTACCATGCACATGAATCACCATATTCAGATTATGCAGTGCGGACGGGTTTTTCACATGCAAAGGATTGACCACCACACCCTTGTACAGTCTTACCTTGACATGTTCAGATCCTGGCAGGAAAACAAAAAATTACAAAAACAGCTTGATGTAAAAAACCCTCCCCACAAATCCCTTTCACAACTGTCATGCTGGCATGAGGGATAAAATAAATTCATGTCATGTCAAATGCTAAAAACAGACACAAAAAGCTGCCATGCATCAAATCTCCACTTAAAAGCACGTTCAGCCGTTAGGCTACACATGATGGCAAAGAAGCGGAAGACAAAGGACAAAGAGGCAGATTTACTCCACTTGGTGCTGCTTCGAGGCAAATCATGCTTTGACAGCAAGTAAGCCTTTGGCTTGAACTTCACAACTTGAAAAATGTTCCTCAAGTGTTACCTGATCAGGCAAGTTGACTAACTCACTGATTAGAACTGTGTAAATCCTGACTTCATGTCAAAAACTGAAGCCAGAGACAACAGCCAGCATGCAAAAGCCCCTTTAACTAGGCAGACGGAGGCGACAAACAACAAGGTAGACACCATGAAAACATTAATTTCCTCTACAGCACGCAACTTAAAAAGCCCTCATGTGTTCTGTCAGTTGTTAGTCAAAAGCCAGTTAGCATGGCAGCCCTGTGATTGCTTGCTAAAGTCACGGTGTGAGGGAAAGCTAACAGAATGAGGTCCAGTGACAGAGAGCTGACACCTCCGAGCCTTCAGCTCTACAACTGAAAGAGTGAGATCATGAGATCATGCGGACAAGGACACTTGAGCTATCAGAAAACTGTAAGTCGACTAAACTTACAGAGCCAAAATCTGCAAAACCCACAGGGCAGTCATTGGATGTTTTCCTCGAGTGTGTCGCAATATAAGAGTCTTTACTGTCTGCAGTGGAGCAAATGCTCTGGATCGGCTCTGATGCAATCACATTGAGCATACCTACTGGAGAAGAAGGATATTAAAAAAAAAATACGAAGTCCATGCAAGATAGCACACTTAAGTACCTTCGCTTCAGATGATAATAGCTGGTTGCCTTGTGGGAAAATATGCTCACGCTAATGTGTAATATTGTGTTGCTAAATTTTAACAGGAAGCCAACAGCTTAAAGCTGATGGCATGCAGAGCAGTCACCCAGGGGAAAGCGATATTGGTTCAAAAAAGGTGTTAACCACATTTTTTGAGTAAGGCCCACTGATGCATTGAAGCTCAACAAGCAAAGTGTGGCTTTTTTGGAACACACAAATGTAAAAGAGTGCCCTGCCCTTGTCTCCAGTAAGCTTTGAACACATTTCCTATTTTGATGGCGTTGTATTGTGGCTAAAATTACTCATGTGTCTAAGTTTTCGTACCAATGCCAAATTGACCGCAACTGCAAACAAAAGGCTCTGTTATCAAAATAGGGAAAATTGTAGAAATGTACACTTTAAATATTTTGCTTGATTAAAACAACAAACTATGTTACACTCGTGTGAAAATTTGCAACACAGCTGTTGGTAGAAGGAGTGCTAATGTCTGCCAAATTATTGTGCACTTTGTCCCTGTGATGCTGACATTCAGAGCAGCCCATGACTTTAAGAGCAGGTTTCTCACTTCCCCATCACATATGAGGCACATCTCTGGTGTCAGCTCGCTGGCCAACTGTGGCTACTCATCTCTACCCCTCTGTGTGTGGTAAAGCAAAGGGGAACACCAACTTTCTCACGCTGTGGCTTCTGCTAAAAGAACAACTGCAAGGTCACAACGGAAGGGCACATGCTGGGCATGGCTTGTGGGTAACTGTGTGAACATACACAAAAAAAAAGATGAACTCGAGATAAGATGTATCCAAAAGGCAAAGACAGCTTTAAATAAATATATATATCTATATAAATATAGATATATATATGGTTCTTAATCTTATCAAACCTTTTTCACAGTTTAGTGTAACAGTGCATTGACTATTTAAACAGTAAGAAACAAACAAACAAACAAACAAAAAAAAAAACTGTCTTTACAACACTCACAAGGGCACATCACTCTAAACCCTTACTGCAGCACAATTTTACCAGCAGCTTTCCTGTTTACAACTTTCGCTGCACCCTCGCAGCTCAACAGGGAAGTAGTTTTTTTTTCCGCATACCATCAGGGCACAACAGTCAATCACAACGAAAACAAAACATAGCTGCCATTTAATTGGTTTACACCAAGTTTGTGTGCTAAACAAAAAAAAAAACAGTTAACTAATAATGTTAAGTTATGCAGCAAGTCGAATCATGTTATAACACACACACACACACACACACACACACACACACACAATTACACAATAACACACAAAGCTATTGAAAATCAGGGCCTACCATAGGGAGGTGCAGGCCTGTTGGGCACATTTTTCTTTAATGGGAGCACAGGGTTGTCCGACTTCTGTTCACACACAAGGAAGAAAACAAAAAACATCTTTCAACAATCCCAAAAATGATGAGTGTTTTCATAACTGTGATAAATTGGCAGAAAAATAAGAGATCACTCATGAAGAGAGTAAAAATAACAACACTGCTTTCTACAGCTAAAGTGGAAAATGACTTTACGGTGCAACTGATTCATAACTCCGACAGTCTCCAGAGCGTACCTTTGACATGTGACTAAAGTCGGCAAATCCACCCCCCTTGCTTCCAAAAGAGTTGCTTCCAAAGGGGTCTGCTGCCCCAAACACATCTGTGACAAGAGTACATTGAAATGCATTTGGAACATTTGAATATGTTTATGGAAAGAACAAGAAATTATCATGAAGTTCAGCTCCAAGACCAGACCGTTCAAAATCACCTCAGCATCTTGCTTATTCTAAAAGGGCCTGCGTGCTATTTTCAGAGAGGGAGAGTGGCATGACCGTTTAATTTTCCATGACATTTTGCAAAAACCTGGAAAGCGGAGGTTTTGTCGAATCTGACGTATGCATCTGATCAGCTAATTAAAGGCGTCAGTTGGTGCACTGTTAACCAGAACTGTGCCTGGTTTGTTTTGAAGCTCGGTGGTATGCCGCTTAATGAAAAAAACAGCAAAGTGCAGATGGTTACAGTGAAAAAACAAAACATTGTAATAGAATATGTTTGTTGTTGAGAGCAACCACAAGAGACCCCATTCATGTGAAGTACGCAGTGTTTTTCTTTTACGCACAGTAACTAAGCTCAGGCCTACAGTTGCCTCTGTGTTCCTCTGAAGGTGTGTAGCATGGCAGATCATCGACCAGAGGTAGCCACTAACTTAAAACAACTTCCGTGCCGAATGAGGCAGAACAGTTCAATGGCAGCAGATATAAAGGCTGGACAGAGGCAGCAGAGAACTGGTTAAAGGAGTGGCAGTGTATTCTAGTAGAGCAGGACCAGCAGTCACAGAGTTTCTGTTATGTTTGGCTCCTGCAGGCCTCCTGTTTTTCCAGGGTAGGGGGGAGTATTTTTAGTTGGCCAGTAGTTAAATGCGTAGGTACTCCACTAAAAATAGCCCCGAACCACAGGAAAAATTGAAGCCACAACGAGTAAAAATTGTTTGCCCCTGATGCCCCCAAAATAAAATCTTAAATTTACACGTCACCCAGAATGGCAAAGAAGGACTCTTTGAGACACGTTTCAAGACCAGAACGTTCTTTCTCTTTGAGTTAATAAAGGCGCATTCTGGGAAATCTGTATGGAAAATCTGCACGTATTAGGTACAGGGATGACTGTGTGTTCTCACTTTTGTATGACAGAGTCACATAAAGTCACATCCTAGTGTGTAGTGTTATCACATCTTAGCTTCCTCACTACTGTTACTGTTGTAAGAGAGAGGAGAATATACAACCTGACCTTTCAAAATGACTGACAAGAAGAAATAAAAACATAAAATCTTCATTAACCTACTATTCATTATTTCTAAAGGAAATTTGAAAAATAATTAAGATTTAACTGAGGAACTTTATGACTATGAAATCTTTTTCTTTGTAGTTACATCCAGTGATGTTTGCGGCCAGCAACGTACCTGAGTCCTTCGGTTTCGGGCTGTTTGATTTAAAAGGGTCACTGCCGCTGAAGGCACTTGGCTGAGAAAAAACAAAGCACAGCAAAAGTAAAATGAGTAAGCTATTCAAAAGTTCTTGTTTAAATTACAGACACAGCAAAAGCACTAGAAATCTCTCTTTGTACTACTTCTTTGCTTTTGCAGTTAAATTAATTAGTGAAGACAAGTCAAAGCCTGTTTCTGCCAGCGATAATTACAACGTCGTTATACAAGGAAAAGGAAATGTCATTATGAACTTTGACAAGAGAGCATTCGTGACAGTCATATGTTTGATACCTTGGCTGGGGGTGTAGGTTTTCTACCAAAGGGGTCAGAGGATCCAAACAGGTCTGCCTGGTCTTTTCTCTTAAAAAAATCTTCAGATGAGGTGCCTTTGAAGGGATCGCTCTCTTTGAATGGGTCTCCCCCAAAAGGATCTAGAAAAAGAGCAAGACAGTGAGAAGAGAGCGACTGGCGCAGCTGGGTTTGGACTTCAATCATTCTCAACTTCTAAAAAGAAAAAAAGAATCAGAGACTTCTTTGATTTTTTTCACAGCATGAATCGAAAAAAGGCATTTCCATTTCATTAAAACAAATAAATTGGCATCAGTAGGTACATTTTAGAACCTTTTTATGGGCATACAAAATTGGTGCTGGTCATCACCCAAAACAACAGCCAGTAGAGCAAAGGATAACCTTTATCCACACAGAAATACAGCAGCAAATGACAAAAGGGTACAAGAAGATGTTCAGACCACTGAAGGGGTCGGACTTGAAGGGGTCTTCCGTCTGAAAAGGGTCTGCTGGAGGCTCCTTGGCACCACTGTTGTTGAACATGGCTATCTTTGACTTGAAAGAGTCGTCCTGAAGAATAAATCAAGAGATAAAATAAAATTATTTGCTTATAAAAATAAAATTTGCATCCCTCTGAGGCATTTGTGTCGCCATGAAACAGGCAAATTAGGAGTATGTGATAGATTTTCATAACATTGATTCAACAGTTTCTATAGTCACATTTTTATCTTTTAGGAATCAAAATCTTAACCAGGATTCATTAGGAACAAAATGTAAAATGTAAATGTAAATGAAATATTTGGGCTCTAGATTAAATTCTTGTGGGGAAAAAGAGGATATATGTCTATGATCTACTTACCGCACTTCTGAAACTGCCGTTTGCCTTCTCAGCAAAGGCTTCACCCAAGTCCGGCAGGTTGTTTAAGTTTCCTCCATTAATGTCACTCAAGGCGCTGTTGTACTGCTCAATGGTCTTGGTCACCTCCTTTTGGTTGTCCTGGATCAGTGACAGCTTACTGCGAGCCTAAAAACACAGAAACAACTGCTTAATCTATGTCAATTTCAATATCAATTTCAATAAATTATATCTTTTACTCTCTTTGACAGGTTTGACAAATATTAAATTCCAAAGCACAAGTAGAATTTGCATGACATTATCTGAAGAGTGGTTTTTGTTGTAAAATTCAATCTGTAATGGATTTACTGACTATCTCACTCAGGTATGCAAGTGGTGGTTATTTGTTAAGCTAATAAAAAATGAAAGTTTCACTTCAGTGCTCTTCAGGGCATTTTAAAACCTTGGCACAAAGGCGGGACATGTGAAGGAGTGCTGGCTGTTCAGCAGAGGGCGCTACACCGCTCCCAGCATCATCACAGACACATTCACGAGAAAGACATGAGAAATGTTTTTTGAATGAACAAGGTAATTGATAATTGGCTAGTGGCAGAACATCTTAATATAACCTGAAGTTTCTCTTTCTTCACTGACCTGGTTGATCTCTTCCTGAGTGGTTTTGAGCGACTTAATGATGCTGTCCAGCTGGACGCGGCCAGAGAGCAGGCTCTGCTCCAGCTGGGCCTCCTCCTCCTGCAGTCGGCTCAGCTCCACCTTCGTGCGGCTCAGTTCATCCTCCTGGCTGCGGAGGTCGGTCTCCTGAGAGCGGATCTGGCTCTGCAGGGACGAGATCTGGAGTGTGGAAGCATAAAAGTTTGTAGACTCATCAATCATGTTACAGTTTAATAACTGTAACTTACTACTTTGCGTCAAACTCAGTTTTCTCATTAGGACAGATCAAAGCAACATTATTTTTTTTAAGTCTGTCCTAAAAAGGAAGCAAGAACAACAAAAAGGTTGGCATTAAAGAAAGATGGTGAACCACATTTTACTTTCAAAACTGTACTTTCTACTTGTCTTTTACAAAAATCAGCTACACAGTACTTCTTCTCCTTATATGAACTTAGTTTCTTCCAGAATGTGAAATATTGAGCAAAACACATAGAAAACTACAACATTTTGATGTTGCATCATTTTCCATTTAACAAACCTTCACCTCACCTGACCTCACTGATTGACATGCTGTGACATTTCAAAAATAACTTCACCCTGCTTATCACACCAAGGTAACCGCCTCACATGTCACTGAAAAGCAATCTGTGTTTTAATAATACACGTCTCTAACCATCTGTGACTCATCCTGGCACTTTTGCTTGACGTCGTTGAGCATTCCCTCCAGCTTGGAGCGCTGCTGGTCCATCTCCTCCAGACGTTCCTGTGCAACCTGCTTCTGTGACTCCAGGTCCTGCAGACTGCTGCTCTCCCTGTCCAGGCCGTTTTGCATGTCCTGAGGGTTAACCAAACACACATATACACACACACGTACACAGGTGTTTGCATGGTACAGCTTTGGAGTATCATCTTAATTTTGGTTTAATTCTAAAACCGGTTTGCATCCAAATTGTATAATTTGTTTAGGAGTATTCTTACATATTTATAGACTTATACACCCAATTCAGCCCCTGACGTTTGCTTATTTTTTAACCTATAAGAGGAGACTTGAAAGTCATTCTGGCTCAGCCCCACCTGAACTTCACTATTTTGATGTCTGATGGCTTCCTCCTTTTCTCTGATCTCCTGTTCCAGAATGAATTTCTCTCTTGAAGTGAAAAACAAAGGAGAGTAGCAAAGTAAGTAAACATGTATGTCAATAATGTTTAAGAAAGCCTATGATGGCAAAATAAATCTTTAAAAAGACAAAACTGTCAAACTACATTTGAATATCCTTTTCAGTGCTAGAAACAAACAGGCTGTAATTACTAGAAAGATATACTTCACTTGACTATAACTTTGTTTGACACTATACAAATTGTATGATGCGCTAAACTTGAGGCAGAAAACTGGTTCAGAGCTGTCTTTTAATTCTGCTTTTGGTATGATGTAGAAACAGTGGAGTTTTCAGAGGAAAATACACTAAGGAACCCGCTGAAGGTAGGACATCGATTGCAACACGAGCTGTAAGTGTTGGAGAAGCTAATACTGATGTTAGCCTGCTGAAGAGGGTAACATACTGCACATCCTCTCCACTGACACACTGCGTCAGACACATCAAAACTAAAAATGTATGCCTGTCATTTCTTGTTTATATCCATTGTCAAGGATACAGGTAGTTTTGTGTACATTTTAAATACTGATAAAGATATGAGATGAAGAGTGGCATTGAAGAATCAAGTTTACAACTCTAGATGTGATTTGTTAAGTTTAGATAATGTTTAAGGTCCGAGATTGGATAGAACAGAGCCATGAGTTCAGGAATAGCTACTGTAATAAAAAGATACAAGTATTAATGACAAAACTTTAGTTCAAATCTGACAAAGAGTCAGGACATTTTTTGTAAAGAGGCCCCAAGTCAGAAAAGTGTGTTACATTTACTCCAGTTTTAACTTTCATAGAATATAGGCTAACCTAATTAAGCTATGACCACTATAACTGCTTTAATCTGAGCAACATTAAAAGTCAAAAATCTCCTATTGGCATCCAGTCATATTAGAGCTATTATCATTTGATGAAAACATGTCCTATAGTTTAAAGGAATATGATCCTGAACATTACTTCAATGCATTCTCCCTTCCATTTTTTCCTCAGAGGAAGAGAAACAAAGTTAACCTCCTTCTACCCAGAGTGCAGCTCACCTCTGCAGCTGAGCTATTTCCTGGCTGAGGTCATCTAGCTCTTTGATGCCCATCAGCTCGGACGACCCCGTGGAGCTGTTGCTGTCCTGAGGCGAGAGACAGAGACAGACGAATGAGAGAGGGACGGGAAAAAGGAGGCAAGAATGGAACGAGGACGAGAGAGGGACAAAAGGTGACAACAGAGATGACAAGGGCAACAACGGCAGGCGAGGCAGGGACGAAATGGATCACAAAAAGAGGGGACAAGAAGGAAAAATATTCAAATTGAGAAAGGGAACAAAAAGGAGGGAGAGAGCAGAGGAGACATAAATGGTGCACAGAGGGAGAGAGGAGCTCCCTGCTGATGCATCTAACAAAACATAAGACACAGGAAGGAAACACAAACACCTCGCACAGCCAGGGAGGGAGCAAGAGTCCAGACAATACATGGATGAGGAGAAATGCACACAGACAAGATATTACACAATTGTTTAACACCACAATGAAACCAGGCTTGTATACCGGCATTTAATAGTTCAAGCTATACGAGAAGTTAAGGAACTTCACCAGAAAATCAGAGAGTTCCAAAAAACCTCTCTTTTTACAAGTGCCTACAGCAGTGGTCAGATGTATGCTACACTCATAGCATCCTCCCCTCTAATTTTTTTCTAACTTTCATGTTAAACCTCAAAAAGGGAACTGTGTAATAGAGCTATTTGTTTGTAATGACAGTACTTGTGCAACAATTACAAGAGGGTATATATTTATACTGTATTTCGTTCAAAGTTTCGTTTCGTTCGACAATCTGTTAATAATAAACACAAAAGACCAGGCTTTCTTTGATGTGGAAGGCTCAGCTAGAGTTATTTATTACTGGTCTTGTTTGTAGTCAAATCTTAACCTACAGACTTAAGGGATGTACCCAAATTTTTGGTTTTATGTGCCTGTTATTCATAACAGTGAATAAGGCAGGCAAACTTAAATTATGTGCTTTTTTAAAGGCCTTTTTTCTTCAAACAGAATAACATCCTGCAGCTGGATGCCCTACTGACACAAATATTGATGAATTTGATTAAAAATTTACATATTTCCATTGGCAAGACTGTAGTTCATCTTTACATATATATCTTTGGCTTCAATATATAGTGACATTTCCTTAAAGTTGAAAAGGCCTCTTCAATCTTGACTGGTCAAAGCAATATCTTAAAACAAGGAGTTATGTATTATTAAGACGAAAAGTAAAGTAAGTGACACTACCTGTGTCGACAGATTGACATATTTTATTAAATAACTGTATTTCAGCTGAACACTTCATGACATCAGTGGCTTTGACAGACCATTGATGTGGAGACAGCAGCAGGTGGCAGTATATGCCTTTAGAACAGTTTGGGTTTGGAAAAGACTTATTTTGGTGAAAAAGGGTTGCAAAGAAAAAAAAACCCTAAGAAATTAATTAATTAAGAAATTCTGTGTTCTTTGTTTTAGAAAAATGAACTTGGAAATGAATACATAAAACAAGGAAAATGGTATGCTTAGACACAATGCTTTACACAAAAGGCTTCGGACTGATTGGAGCATAGATAGAACAAAAGCGCCACCTTGTGACACAAAGCTGTCTACTCACTCTGCGCATATTAGCAAATGTTGCAAGTTCAGGTCTCACAAGTGACACAAGCCCCGCATAGCTCTGCTACAAAGGACAGAAAAGAGCTCAAAAAAGCAAAAGCATAAAAAACTGTTTTGCAAAGTCAGAAAAGTCAGAAAGCAGAATACAGCATTTACAAACGCACGCAGTAGCAGGAAAACATAAGATTCTTTAGGTGCAGATGCAAATTTAATTTTAGCTTTGGAAAACAGGAAGACTATCAGAAAATAGGGAGATTAAGAGATGAGACAGCAGTTTCTGTGGGACAAAGTCAGGACTCACAGCACCCGCTGCTGAAGTTGCAGTCCTTTCTGATGGGGGAATCATGTCTGGGGTTAGAGTGGAGGGAGGGTCTATGCCTTTAGTTGCCTTCTGCTGGATCAGATACATTGCTAGAGAGAACTGTTCCCGGGTCAGCTTCCCTGTCTGCTTGGTGTCAGCAAGTCCCCTGCAGAGAAGAGGAAAGCTTTTACTTATAACATAAGATATTGCTTTTTTCTGAGATACAATACCCAGCGTTCACTGTTAACATTGCCTTCTGAAAAGTCATTATTTGGCCCACATTATGGCACACTTAAAGGTGCTATTTGTAACATTTTAGTACCAATTACAGTACAATTCCTATGTAGAGGTCAAACCAGTACTACTACATGCACAGAGTTGATGTGTACACCATGCTATAGAGGCATAAGAGCCCATGGTGATAAATGTTAACTAAAAGACATGAACCTGTTTCCATACCAAGAGCTGAGCCTTGACCAGCTGGGTGAAAATCAGGAATCCTAACCACTAGACCATATGGGCCTCTACACTACAAATACAGCATTTTAAATTGTAAACAATCAGTTAAGTTTATGTCAAATGATTTGAACTACTGTCTCTAGCCACACTTGAACAGTGTGGGGAATTACACCATAATTAGTGCAAAAATGTTATATCAAGCATGTTTAAATTATTTTCACACCTTATGTTGAATACATTCTGAAAAAAATGTAATAATTTGAACTGTCCACCAGATGGAGCTGTTGAATTATATGTAGTGAGACTAGCGATGTAAAGTAGATATGAATGATTCACGGCCCTTCAGGCACACTGGATTGATGACATTAAATAAGATCGCTTCTATAGGAAGTAATTTGTTCTTAAAAATATGAATAATGGCATAAGTCTCATGTGCTTTGTCAACTTGTGTTTTCTACAGTTGCATGCATTGAGGGCTTTTGGCTAGTATAGTAATTTTAATATATGAAAAGTCTGTGAAGGCATAAGGAAAACACCTGAACGATCTGAATTGAAGGAATTGGTGGTCTCACCATATCTGTGCCAGCATTGTCTGTGAGAGGCTGGAATGCATGAAGATCTCTATGACCTCAGTTCCATTAACGAGGCCGTCATTATCAGTGTCTGTTTTCTTGAAGATGTCATCATATCTCTCCCTGTCAGCCAAGGGTACCACCCAGTTCACCGCTGGCTGGAATGAACAAAAGACCTAATTTAAGGGATTTTAGATGAGCAAGACAATATCTGATAAAACCTTGAGAGTAATATTTTTAAATTAAAAGGTGATATTTATGCTTTACACTTGTTAAAAAATCACTACAAGTGGAATGACTGCCACGTCAGGTAATCATTTTACAAGTGTGAACAGAGTCTTGCTTCTCTTCCCTTTCAAGAAAACCTGTTCCTCCAAAAGTCACGGGTGAAAGATCCCTGCAGCTATAGAGAGAAACACAGCGGGCTGTGTACAATGCTCAAAACAATGTGGCAAAACAAGTCCTGCCATTTGCAAAAGAAGAGTCAATAGATAAAATGCAAGTTTCTCTTTAAAAGTGGGCTCTGTCTGTGTAACACTTGAAAGGAATGAGGAAAACCCGATGTGTGGATTTGAAAAACTATTCAAAGAGACTGAATGTCAAAGCACTTAGAGGAAATGTGGAGCAGACACTTTCTTTTAACAGCTTCAGTAAGACAGCTGTGTGAAACCACCCAAATTAATAGGCATAACATCCAGTGAGTCTTGTTTCCTCCCAAACAAGTGAAACAAGACTTGTAATGAGCTTGAACATTAAGTGACACAAGTTTTTCATAAGAGTAAAGCATATTTTTTCATGGCTAGGTGCTAACTCTTTATTAAGCTATCAACATTCAGCAGAATTATATGTAAAATTAAAATCATATCATTCTATAATTTAACAAAATCTTTAGTCTGAATATACTTTTGTGTGGATTACATTTACAAGATAATGTAGGCTTTTTGTCTTACATTAATTAAGGGATGTTAAATGTATACAAACAAGCAGATCATAGTATGATTCTGTAAAGAACAGAATTTTTATGGGGGGGGGGGGGGTTATTTCATACAATTGCGAACTTTCTAGACTCATCAATGCAGCAATGCAGTCACTATGCCTACATCAAAACCCCAAGAGAAAAACAAGTGAGGCCACATACCGGTGAGCTGGATTTAAAGGAGTGTTTTGGGGAAAGGTTGACAGTGGTGGTGCTGAGGAGATTAGTGCTGCCCTGAGGAGGAGGAGTGCTTCGCAGGGAATCCTTAAGAGGAGCGGGGCCAGACATAAACCCCGAAAAAGCAGGGAGCACAGCCACAGCACCTGGTAAAGCACCTGCAACTTTCTTCCTTTTAGAAGGGGGGATGAGGGAAGTAGGTAAGGTAGTTGGGATGGGCTCTTTATCCATGGCCCGATACACGAGATGCATGGCCTAGGAAGTGGGAAACCAGATCTTATTTAATATGAGGTCAATACATTATCATGTTTTTTCTTCTGAATTTTTCCTTTGTGTTTTAAAAAATAAAGTATCAGCAGTACTCTAGACTGATGATCAAACTTCAACTTAAGAAAAGGGATCAGCTTACCACTGTGAATTCTTCTTTGTCCAAGTGTCCATCTTTGTCCACATCACTTAGATCCCAAATCTACAGAAACATGACACATTGCCAAAATGAACAGATTTAGCTACTATGAATTCTTGACATTCTTGGAAGACTGAACAACATTTTCATTTATGTTATATGTTATACATATAATGTTATACCACCTTTCCTAAAAATTCCAGAGGTAGCTTGGAATTGATCAAAACTGGTCTGACTTTGTCACCAGAAAGGAGACCATTTACAGGGCAGAGACTGTCAAAAATTCCTTCAAACTTCCCTTTTTCATCAGGCTGGAGAAGAATAAAACCAGAAGTTTAGGTGACAATCTTAATTTTTTTAGATTTTACACTTTTTTTTAGAATGTTCTTGGCAAATGGTATCAACTCACTCTAATTGCCCACTGTGAGTCAGGTCCCGTAGTCGAAACACTTAACAATGGGCTGTTAGCATCTCTCTGTGAAAGTGAAAATAAGATAGTAACATGCAGAGCTGACAAAATGGTGAAAAGAAATTACATGATGTATTAAATGTCCATTAGTTTATCATGTGAGAAACAGAAGCATTTTTTCACCTTATGTGCTCTCTTTAAAATAAATGGAAATCGCAGCTGTGAAAACAGGGATTTCATCACTTACAAATTTGGGCGCTGCTAAGTTTTGGTTGAGGTTGTTTAGGCTGATATCATTTCCACCCTGTGCTGAGGCCACCAGTCTCAAAGCTATGAAGAAACCCTGTGAAAGAGGAAGAAAATGAGGCAAAGCTTGGGTTTTTGTGCACACATCAGCATCAACAACCACAGGAAGTCTACAGAAAAATGCAATGTTACCCGCTTATCCAAGTAGCCTTTTCTTTCTGAGTCTGCCAAATCCCAAATCTGAAAAAAAATGATGAGAAAAACTGTAAAGAAGCCACTGACCAAATATGTGAGTGTGTTTAAGTTGGTACGTTTGTAAATCTGTGACCAACCTTCCCCAGTGTACTGTCCGAAAGTCCTGACTTCTTGAGGAATTGAGCTGCATCTACAGCTGAGATTTTGCCTGTGTTTCCTGGATCCAACTATAAAGAAAAAATAACAAACATGAAGCCTATACAGCACACATGTCCTGGTTTATTCATTGATTATTATCATATAATGTTAGGCTAAATTAACAATGAATGAGCCTGAGCAGAAACAAACATTAGTAACCTCTATTTTACCTGTCTATAATAGCTCTCATAGGCTGGGACTCCACCAGATAGCTGCAGAGAAAGAAATACATCACCAGATACAAATACAAGAAAAGGTAACACACGTATATATTTAAAAAACTAGCGGTTAAGTCGTTTAAATGCCAGAAATAGATGCAAAATTAGAAATGTAACGTACATCATTCAGTCTGGAAGAGGTAACAGTATAAAACACAGCTTTGATTGCTTACGTTAGCTAAATAAACGTTTGTTTTTGATCAGTTTTAGCGACTAATTTGCCGAGTTTTTATTTTCATTGGTACAGTTCTCGCTGCCAACGTTACTACATTTTGTACAATAGTTCTGTTCGCTTCCCTTTTCTGTCTAAACATATAATAACGTTGCTATCCTTAATTAACCTAACTTAGCCTACCTAAGTTATACGTGCTAACTTCGCTGACATCGAAAGGTTAATAATAAGGTCCCACTGGAAAATATTCAGTAAAATTATCAGGAAATGATGTGGTGAGACCATACAAAAACTGTCACTGTCACCTGTTAATGATTACTGTTAACATTTGAGACTTTTCTTGAGCTATTGAGAGTTGTTACCTGACTCAGAGTCATGAGCGCCGCCATATTTCCTGGTGTCTCGGGAATGCGCACACGCCCCTTCACGATGCGGGCACGAGCGGTATAGCGTAAGGAATAGTACTTCCGGTAGGTTTTACGTCTCGGTCAACCGTGTTTTATACAGTCAATGCGGTCAACTCACCAGAGATAAAGCAATTGAGGCTGATTCCCAATATAGATCGAAAACGTATTGTTTTCATCTTGAACTGACTTGGTAAGTCACAGTGATGAAAAACATGCATTAAATGACCCAGCACCCAGTTAACCCGCTGTAAATGTGGCAACACTCTTTTTCCATTGACGCCCATGTAAACCCCCTTAACTTCGTGTCGTGTTTAATGTGGCTCAATCAATGGCTCTATTTTCCTTTTTATTTCAGACTTACAAAATTTTCCTCAAAAAAATTTTTTTTATGTTTTTTTTTTTTTAATTTTATTTTTTAAACATTTTTCCTTTAAGAAAAATAAAATTTTGTCATACCCTCTTTACAAAATGCCAAAAAACCTCAGGCGCCCCGCTTCTTGGTGTGACTGAATCCTTTGTGGTGACTGGATTTTTGCATTGAAATAACCACCCCATAATCAAAAAAATGTGGATGAGAAGTAAGGTAATCAACATTTTACTACATACTTCCAAAATGTATATATGCAGTAGACAAGAAAACCAGCCAATAAGATTAGAATATTTTAATAAAAACTTTGGTATCAATAACATTCTGTCCAATAAAAATAAATGTGTGACTCTCAGTGATGTCATAGGTCACACCAGGGGCTTATAATCTGTTTCTCCAGACAAGAATGCACGTCCCATCACATTGAAGACAAGTTTTATTCATACCTATTCATACCATACCAATGTAGAAAAACAATTTCATTGTGAACTTTGATGATGATTTATTTTTGTCTAAACACTTCATTTAATTATGCCTTAAAGATTGTGAGAAGGAAAATAAGTCAGTGCCACAGACATAACCAAAATAAATTACATTACCATTTTTGATTTCTGTCTGTAATTTGTGATTTGTCAAGTCTTACAGTTTGTGTACTGCATGTTTTTGGAGGCTGCATGGGAAATGATTCTTTAGGGACACTTAATATAATATCTGAATGGCAAATCTTAGTTTAAGCTAATTTCAATTGTTATCCCAGCTTCTGTGCAAAGAAATCTGCAAATAATGTGGATGTGTGCGAAGATTTAAAAAATAAAAATTCAGAAAACAGTAGTCAGTGCCTCCTTATTCTCTGTTATTACAAAATGAGGAATGGATTCTCTAAGTGTAAATTTTTGTACTAATTCAGCAGTTCAGGGGCAACATACCATGGCCAAAATGAAAGAGAAACTAAGTCCAGAAACATCCCCTTGTCACCCTACACTACATTTAGCCCTCAAGTTGGGTTGTGTCCAAATCTCAGGGGAAGGATGCACAGCAGCCACAATACCCCCTGGACATGAATGACAGAGTTTCTATGGGAGGAAGAGAAAATCTCTGACCACACCCCCTCAAAGCTCATCTTTTGGTTTATCTTCCCCATCCATTTCTGAAAGTGCCTCCTCTATGTCGTCCTTTGGGTCTTCGTCCTCATCTTCATCATCGTCTTCATCTTCTTCATCTTCATCATCATCAGCTTCAGTTTCTTGCTCTTTATTTTTCTCCTCCTCTTCTTTTCGTTTCAGGTCATCTTGCTCCTGTTTCATTTTCTTCTCTGGTTCCTGGAATGAAAGTTTAGGTATTGATTTAATCTTTATATCAGTTCTTTATTGTTCAGATTTTTGTAGTGTTGTAAAAATGACAAAATATGGTTTTAAAAGAAAACCAGGGCCAGCATACCTTAGTCACTCCCCATGTCTCCTTTGCAACATTCTCTGCTTCCTTCACATCGTCTGAGATCAGGAAGTTGTCAAAGATGGTACCAGATTTCACCTAAATTAACAAAAAAAAATGTAACACTGTAGTGCAAGCATCGCTATGGCAATAACATTATTGTATAAAGATGAAACCCTCTCGCTCACCTGCCAAAGATCGAGACCAATAACACCAATGTTGTCAAACTTGTAGATGTTGGAATCAGGACTGTATTCAGGATTGTCTATCTCAGGATGCACCCAGGTTCCTTTGTAGTTGGGGTTGTCAATCTGTTTAGGTTTCCATTCTCCCTGTAAAACCCCAAAAATTATCAGGCTGGGAAGGCATTAGAGAAGTGGAAGTTAAGTATTTCTCAGGCAGAGAGGGTCAGACAAAGCAAAAGCTCTACCTGTGTCTACCCAGCTTCAGCCTACCTTGTACTCTGGGTTGGGGATCATAGGTGGCTCCCACTCTCCATCCATATCCTCATCCCAGTCTTCAGGTTTTTTAGCATCAGGGTCTGGAATGTTTTCAGGTTTGTCCCAGTCCTGAAGAAGAACAAATAATTCCAAAATTCAAGTTTAATGAACAGAACTGTAAATGTAAGTCTAGCTCTTTCAAACCAGAACTGTTGTGAAAATCTGGAGGAGAGATAAATGGAAAAAACACTGTTCCTCTTGACAGTGTTTCCCGTAATTGCACTTTCAGTCAGTGTTATTATCTAATTACATTTGAAAGCTAATTTACCTCAGGCTTGGTGTCATCAGCATCATCAATCTTGGGACGATCATCCCAGTCTTCTGGCTTCTTGGCTTCAGGGTCCTTAATTTTTTTAGGAGGCAGGAAGTCCCAGTCATCCTCCAGATTGCCAGATTCTACCTTCTCGTTGTCAATCTTCACTTCATAGGTCTGATCAGGATTCAGAATCAGCGTGTAAACGTGGGTCAGCTCATCATCCTAGAAGAAATGAAAGTATTAAGATATTGGTGAAGAGGAAATGCATGCATCCATATTACAAGATAACATTTTTTAAGCCACATTCAAAATATCAGAATTACCTTGCACTTAATCTCTTTTTTGATGAGGTGATTCTTGCCCTTGTAATTGAAGATGACATGGACTTTCTTGGTGCTGTAGCCACAGATATCAGGGCCTGTGGGAAATAAATTCAATTACAAAATGTTTATAATCCTGCTATTACAAATGAATTAGAAGCCTCCTTTACCACAGACATTTTAACTTACCAAACATAATGTAGTATGAGGATTCTCCATGCATCTCAGTCTGTTCCAAGTCAGCAGGAAAGACCTTCACATAGCCACCACCACAGTCAATCTTTTGCTCATGCTTGACTGTAAACTGAATGACCAAAGGCTTGCCTTCATTGCTGAATGGCTCGAAACGGGCAGAGGAGGCATAGAAACGCGCATCTTGGCTTGTTTGTAAACCTAAAGGAAAAAAGTCCAAAGGTCATCTTTAGCAAAACACGCACTAAATATATTCGTCTTGGCTTACAGTGTGAGGACAAAATAAGGAAATCAGGGCGTGTAAGGTCAAACTAGACACAAGACTTGTCTTAGACAGAGGTTCTGTCCCAGAGCTGTTTGAGACAATTCTGTGGCAACAATGTGCAGATACCAGTAACATGTTGGTTATTTACATAAGCAAATTTTCAGGCTGTGCAATCTGATTGTGATTAGGGAGTACTTTTTACTGATCTTTTGAGAAAATGATCATTTTTCACATCCAAAATTTTAGCCCTAATGAATATTTCATAAACAAAACAAATTAATTGTATGTCTTAAACAAAAACCATAAACAAAAAACATAATTTTTCTTTTACATTTGTATGAACCATACCTTTGTCTTTCTCAGCATCTCCATAGAAGTTACCAGCTGTTAGTTTCCACTCTCCATAGTCAGATTTGTGTTTGGAGTTTACCCAGCGACTTCTCCACTCATCTGAACAGAAAAAGAAAGCAAGTTTGCTGATGGTTAACACTGCTAGCACCCCTTAGCTACTTCCTGAAATTACCATTACCCAACAGTTCAAACATTTTGTTCGGTATTTGAAACTGTAAAAACCACGAAATTCGTCCCACTTATAACTAGCAACGCAGGTTTAATCTCAACTGTGCGTTATGTGTATTTCATGTGCTACTTCTGGGGCCTTGCTAAGGTTAGCTAACGTTAGGGAACAACACGGATGAAGTTAGGAGCCTTAGAGAAGATGTTGTTTTAACAAATTTGCTAATTTAAAAAAGAAGTCGTTTCGTAAAGAGTACAGGCTTTCAAAATAAACTCACGATTATTATTATGAAAAAATGATCGCCAACAGTCAGGCTAACAAGCAATGAATTAATCTTCTGCACAACCGTTATAAAAAAAAATTGTAGGCCAAACTTACCACCGTCCAAAAACTCCTCCCGAAAGTAAATATTTGCGTGCACGCAGTACACTGCTAAGATTACCGCAACTACACCTAAGACTTGCATTTTCCCCATCTTCCTTCAACCTTCCACTCCTGACAGTGTCCTTGCTGAGTTGTGACTATACCTTGTGGAGAAGGAAGAGAAGCGAGTATTTTAGAGTCGCTCCAGCGAACAGATGTCTGTCTGCCATTGGACAACAAGATAGTGTGCCTGGACCAATAACAGTAGACCACGAAACATATGTCGTCTCCAAAGCCTGATCCAGGATCGGTAGTTGTTTTAAAAATTTAGGCTGTGTCATAATATCAACAGTCCAGTAGAGGTTACCAAATATCAAATGCTGAAAATAAAGGAACTCGACTCGACTTTTTAGGACTTGGTTAGTATTTAGTATGACTAATCGGTCGTTAATTCTGTGTCTCGGTTTAATGTTGTTTGCAAATAAGCATGGCAGTAAGCTTGTGCTGATTTAACAAAGTTAAACAATCAGAATCACCAGATTTAACAGGGCTAAATCTGAAAGAAAAGACACATAGGCAAGAATAATAACATTATTGATAAGATCCCAAATTAGGAAATAGGCCATTAGCAAACTGTTAAAGTCAGCAAAGAGTACTAACATAAAAGCTACGTTTCCCTATGTTATCTCTTAACGGTTGGAGCGCGTGACATCTCTCAACGGTCAAGATTCACGGTTACAGTTAATAACTGAAAAACTTCACTTATCTCTAAGCTATCAAAGAGAATACAACGACAATTTATTTCTGCTTTGAAAACGGAAACAGCACGACCAGAAAATATGAAAACCAGGCATCTTTAATCTTTAATTCTATCAGGTGACTGAGGGTATAAAATATGTTTAAAGAATATTTAGTTGGGTTGACGTTAATGTTATGGTAATAATGTAAGCTAATAGCAAATTAAGATATGCTACCAGTAAGGTTGGTCACTTTTCACAGCGTCAATACTAGCTAGGTCACTAGTTTCCTTGTAACCAAAAGCAGTTTAACAGGAATACAGTAGAGAAACTATCTTTTACTCTTATTTAACTTTAAATAACCTTAAGCCTGCACTTACAGTAACTTAATTTTGCAGTACTGATTTGTCTTATCAAGGGTAAGTTCTAACTACTTAACGTTAACCGGTAACGTTAGATAACGTAAATATACCCTTGAATTTTATGTTTATATAATATTTTTCTCTGCTTTCATCACAAATGTCAGTTTTTGTTGTTTTTTTTTTAAAAAAGGCCCCGATTTTGTTAAAAAGAATAACTTAATTTATCAGATTATGATCTTTTTGAGGCTTTGATATTGAAATGACTGTGTTCAACCGCCAGTTCTACTAATCTAACGTCCAAGAAAATGTATGTGAGACTTCAGATCTAAAAGCTGGATATTTTTTTTTAATCTAGAAGGGAGAAGAAGTAAGATTTTTAACAGGAAAGACGGTGATTTTGCCTGAGCTCGTCATAATGGATACACATGATCGAAAGGCACACAAGCATGAATCTCAGGTACAGGATTTTAACAACACACTTTCACATAAAATGCAAAAAAACAAGTAAATTTAACTTATATAGGTATATAGTACAATTTATTTTCCACGTGTGAGTATAGTGACTACTATTTACAACTATTTTCCTCAGGTCAAATACAAACAGGCAAGAGAAAAGCGCAAGGAGCTCCTTACCCCTGCACACAAGTACATGATTGACATTCTGGCTGAGAGACTGTCCTTAGAGCCAGCAGAAGCAGAGGAGTTTATTTTGGATTCATTATCTGTGAGTTGTGTCCATGAATTCAATGCACAGGGTCTCTCTTGATAGATTTAATTTGATCATTCCAATGGTTTTGACAGTTTGGTTGTCCATGCAGCCACAGCTTCATTTTTCAGACTTGTAAAGAAAAAAAATGTAAGAACCAGGAGGTAGCAGTGATATAAGGAAAATTCTTTTGCCAAAATTATGAAGCAGTTGTGTCGTCTCATTCTTGCATCCAGATAGAAACTCTGAGTGTTATTACATATAAATGCCTCCAAAAATTTCAGATGGAATACAAGTTTTGTGGCATTCAAGAAAAACATTAGAAAATGAGGAATCAGGAATTAAAGGCGCAACATACTTTTTTTTAATCACTGTCAAGATCAGGTTCATCTTTCACTGTGTCAGAGCATCTTAAAAAAAGATTTTTTTAGAAAATTACTAAGCCACAACAACAAATTATATGAATGTGTATTTCTGATTGCCACTCTGACCACTGGGAGATGTAGACATCTAAAACAATTACACATCGTATTTGATGCTCTTTTAATTAGACAAATTTTAATTTTAACTATAATCTCTTTTTAAGACTGCATGAACATTGTGTTTTTGGTCCTTCATGTCTAATGTGCTGTGGCATTAGAGTTACAAGGTCTATTATTTCTGTCTTTGTTTTCATTCTCAATAGTTGGCCGCTTTTGATGAATTTTTTGCCAAAGACGGTCGTAAAACCATTTCCTTTGTATATCAAGAGGCTGAAGTCCCTGGAATAGGTAGGCATAAAAATGTAATGACTCAGTTTTTCGATTGTCATTCATTAGGTCAGCATTCCTTTTTATTTGTCATTGCACTGTCCTTATTCTAATATTAGATGCTGGTTATCATTTTTTGAATATAGTCCAGGATTACAAGGCATGTATTTTTCTTGTCTGTACCAAGGCCCATAAATTTAATGTATTTGATATTTGTCCCCATCCTGTTTTTTTTAAACTGTATGATATCAAATGTGACAAATTTACTGGTCTTTAATTTAATTTTTCCTCATCAAGAAATATTTGGATTTAATTTTAGAGTGTGGACGCCTATATCCAGGGACGACCAAAGGTGGAAAAATATTGAGGCTTTTTTTAGCCAATTTGTCTCAGACATGTCTTACAGGCATTTGCTGCTCTTTCACAAGAGCCAAAGTGGACGTTCCTGTAAATTTAGAAAAAATACATGAGGTAAGACAGTTTTGTATGTGTAGTTTGTTGTGTTTTTGATTCCTATGCAATTAAATGTTGATTTAGAATTCAGATGTCGACATTTTGAATAAAAGTTTGCACCATTATGTACAGCCCTAAATCATAGTTAATCACAATGTGTTAAAAAAAAAAGAATAAAAACAAATATAGAATTTTCAAGGCAGCCAAACCCACAACAGCCGAGTTATGGCAATGAATCATCTTATTGGAGTACTCCAATTTGCAAAAGACTATCAAATTTGCTAAATGTGTTTGAAATTGATACTATCATGTCCAAGTAGTTGCGGTCTTTTACGCAATTTAGCAGAACAACTGATTTTGCCCTCTGGCAAACTTTCAATCATTTTTACAAGTTGCCTTTTGTGAGTTAATGGATGATCTTGTCATGATGTTTCACAGGAAATCTTCTTTTCCATGCTGGATGCTAGAGATGGGCTCCTTAAAGGAACAAGGAATTCCTTCAACTTCCTGCTACCAGCTCTTGATGCAGGACAAAACTGGGGTGTCTTAGATAAGTGTAGACATGGAGAAAAACTCAAAAAGAACTTCAAGTACAGCATAAAACGTTGTTTTAATGCTTTAGATGGTAAGTCTCTTTTTTCTTTATTTAATCTTTCTCAATAGCTTTTAAATTTCTTCAATGCATTATCTGTAAGAAGTGATATTTTTGTAAGCCTTGATAGTATTTTAGTAGTTTTAATTATCTTGTACTTTGTCTTTTTTAACTACAGACATCCAGATGAGCAATGAATGTATTGTTCATCTGAAAAAAGTCACAGACATTGACTTCTCTAAATTGGCCTCCATTGAAGACATGAAAGTTGCGGCTGCTAACATTGACATGGTGCATCGATTGGAGGAAATTCTGATGCAGTGGTGTAAGCAGATCGAGCAGGTTGGTAAATTGAAGATGTTGTATTTGTTATAAAAACACGAGAAGACAGGCATAATTTATGTGAGCAGAAAAAAAATCAAAGCTAAGAGAACTAACACTCAAACAATTCAATTCCATCTAGATACATTCTCAGAGAATGTTTGGGGTCAATACATTTTGTTCAAATTATAATGAAAACTGCTGATAACATTGTACATAAAAAGTTTGCTATTGCGAACAAATTTTATATTTACAAATGTTAAAGTACATTACTAGTACAAGTACAATGAATCTTATGGTAGATTTATTGATTAAACTGCTGCCATGTTGAAGGAAATAATATCCTGTTTCTTATCAATAATCATCAGGTCCTGCTAGAGAGTGATCAGTTGAGAAAAGAGGTGGACTTTGCAGGGCCACTGAGTGAGTTAGAACACTGGAAAAAAATGTCTTTAAGGTTCAACTCCATCATTAATCACATCAAAAGTCCAGAGTGTAAGGCAGTGGTAATGGTGCTCCATATCAGCCATTCAAAGATGATGAAGGTATGGATGCTTCAATGGTAGATTTTCAACTTAAATTATTATATAGAATTTTTTTTTACCAAGATTTTGACCAAGGGTTCATGGATTTATGGGCAAAATGTTAGAATTTAAGTGGACAAATGCCTTTGCAGATTATGTGGAAGAAAACCAATAAATTGTGAAGAAATTTTTTAAATTAATGAAATACTCATTTATTTTCAAGAATAAAATTCACCCTTTTCAACTATGTACTCATGTAGATGTGGCGGGAACTGGATGCCAGGGTAACAGATCGTGTCAATGAGGCCAAAGACAATGTAAAATTCCTCAACACATTGGAGAAAGTTTGTCAACCTCTTTACAACAGTGATCCAGTATGTATCAATAAGTTCATTTAATTAATAACTTGTCATGTCTAAGGAAATATTGTATGTATTAGTATTTAATTAGAATTTCCCCATCACTAAATAATAATTACTCCATAAGAAGTAGAAGTACAAAACAGATGCAGTTTTTCTGAAAACAGTAGACCAAAAAACTTACTTAACAGTTTTGTCAAGAATTAAATTTACAAAACAAAAACCCAAAACTGTCGATACCATCTAACCAATGTGTGTCATTTTACACTTTATTTATACAATAAGGACTTATTGCCCTGTAAAAGGTTAACTGAAATAATTACTGAAAGTACCATAAAACTGATAAAAGGCATGGATGGTCATCAATTAACAACCAACATGATGTAATGCACATGACATTAGTCGAAATTATTTTTTTCACAATAGAACCCTAAATAATACTAATACAGAATGTTCTGTAATATCTGCATGGAGCAAATATTGGTTAAACCTCAGATACTATGACCTCTAGTGGATGTCAGGCAATAGCTGAGGACAGCAGCTTTATCTAGATAGCTGTATTTTGTTGTGCTTATTAGGAAACAACGACAGGGTTTTAGAGACGCTGTGATTTGCTCCTGATGGTGTTAAACAAGTTTTAAACTAGATGACAAGGTTGAACAAGGTTTATGTTAGCAATATCTCCAAGAATATTGATACTAATTTGTTAGCGAACACTGGCCCATTTACTGCCAAACTAGAAAACAACAGGTATCACATTAGTAGAACAGGCAGTATTAGTGACCCTCTCCATGATTGGGGATCAGTTTTTAAGATAGAGCTTCAATTGCATCATGTATTATGGCAAGTTTGTTGAATTTTTGAATGTATATGTTAAGTCAAAAATAATTTTCAAATAGATTAATTATTGTAGATATAATTGATGTATATGGATATATAATTCCAGGTTACCATGACAAAAAGCGTGCAAAATGTCATCAACGTTATTCAGATGATTTATAAGGTTTCACTGTACTACAATACTAGTGAAAAGATATCTGCACTGTTTATTAAAGTAAGTTCATCATATTAAGTCTCAGAAAAATCATCTTTTTTTTAAAATATCTAAAGATCTGGTGTACCTAATAAATGTGGTTGGGTTCCTGAAAATTTTTCCAGGTCACAAATCAGATGATCACAGCATGCAGATCATATATTACTGACAGTGGCAAACTTCTAATATGGGACCAAGATGCTGAAGGCCTCACCAGGAAAATGCAGGTGATGATGACATTAACTAACTTACATTAACATTAGTTCTGTTGTTCTAATTCATTAGTTCTGTTGTTCTAATTCATGCTTTACCTCGACAGGAATGTATCTGCTTATATCAGGAGTATCAGTCTTGCTTCCAAAAGACAAAAACACAAACAAAGGAGAAACCTGGAGTGAAACCCCTTGAGATTTCAGAGATGCAGATTTTTTGCAAGTTTGAAAGCTTCTGCAAGCAACTAGAAAAGGTGCAGATCACTAAAGTTTCAAGCTTAATTCTCACTCTTTCAATGCTGCCTTGCTTAGTAATAAAAAAGGCATTTTCTTTTGTAGATCATGCGAATACTTACTGTGTTCAAGACGTTTGAATCTCTTGGAAAATCAAACATTGAGGGCATTGAGATTCTGACCAGACAATTTGACACAGTATGCATGAATGTGAAAAAGCTTCAGTACGACATGTTGGCTCCAAGGACAACAGAATTTGAAACAGATTTTTCTAAGTTTATGGTTCAAATTAGCCATATTGAGGTATGCATTATTTTATTATGTTTTCAGTCTGTGATGTATGTTTCCATTGTCTCTCTTGCTCTTTTATATTTAGCATTGTTTCCAATGTAGATAGTCATGTTAGAATTTTGATTATCTTCATCTACAGAACCAACTGCAGGCATTTATGAATTCACGCTTCTTAAAGATCACCTCATCTCAGCAAGCTCTGTGCCTAGTACAGCGGTTAGTAGTATAATGTAGAGAGTGCACTTCACTTTAATCATTTAAACTGTGAATGTTTTAGCATTATCACCAGAAAAGTTTAACACAAGCCTCATAGAATTTTTCATGTGTAGTTTTCAGAGCCTGAATATTCCTTGTCTTGAAAAAGAAATTTCCAACATCTTGGGTCTTATACTTCAGCATTATGCCTCAGAAGTAGAGTTTGTGAAAAAGGTATTTCATTTCACGCTTTAGTAGATACAAAGAAAATAGAATATCATATAATATAATATTATAAATAAAAATATAATTATTTTTAGTACTTTTAGTGTAAATAATTTTTTATAGTTACCAGTTGACTTAAATTAAATAACCACATCTTCTTTATTCAATTTTCTTTGCAGCTTTACATCAAAGAGAAAGATGACCCCCCACTGGCGAGAAACATGCCTCCTGTGGCTGGAAGGATTGGTTGGGTCAGGCACCTCTACAAAAAAATAGAAGAACCAATGTCATTCATACACGTGAGCCACAATTCCCCTGCCAAACTACAAAAACAACTTTGTTATTCAACTGAAATATTTAACATTCAATGTATCTGTTGTCATGGACAGAAAAACTCTGACATCCTGTGCAGCCCTGAGGGACAAGATGTGGTTAAAATGTACAATCAAACTGCAGCAGCACTAGTAGAGTTTGAGTGTGTTTACCACAAAGCATGGATGGAAGAAGTGTCAAAACTAGATTATGGTTAGTTTTCTGACTCTGTATAGCATGCAGTGTTTATCAAATGACTCCATAATATATATTTCAAAGCATTTTCTCTCTTCTGCCTAACAGTTTTGAATGTTACGCTTCTGGTTCGTCAACCAACAACAGGAAAATTAGTTGTCAACTTTGATCCTAAAGTAAATGAGATAATTCGTGAGGCTAAGTGTTTGTTGAAGATGGGTCTGGATGTTCCAAAGCAGGCTTTGCATCTGGTCAGACTGGAAAGCAATATAAACACCATTTACCTCCAACTACAGGTAAACCATTAACTTTTTTTTTCCACAAAAGGATGGGTTACCTAAACATAACTTGTGTGCTGTATTTGTTTTTAATAGAACATTTTGGCAGATTATGAATCCACCTGCGAGAACATACCTGCGGACTTTGCCAACTTGATGTCATCAAAGATAAAAAATGTAAGAAGTTCCTTTAAAAAGTACAATCAATATAGGAAGTAAATAGGAAATTGTGCTAAATCACAAGATATCAAATTATTAAGGCAATCAAAACTTCATGTTGTTACATATGTAAACATACTATTTTAGCTCTGGTTCATCTGTAATACATATCACAAAAGTTTAAACAAATTCTCTAAGTGTATCCCCGCTTAGTTACTTGGCAAGAAAATAAACTTGTGTCGTCGGGAAAAATGCAATCCCAGATTAAAAGCTTCCTAAGAGCAGGGTGAATCTGTGTGGCTTTGTCCCATTTTATATTTTAATGGCTTTTGAGTCTTAAAGAGTTTAAATTTCAATTTCAAAAATTTTGCTTTTATGTTTTTGGTAAATTACAAGGTGGAATCTGTGCTTCGCCATGGTTCAGTGCTGCTCACCTGGTCATCCTGTCTTCTGGACAAGTTTTTCCAAAATGTTAACACAGCTTTGTTTGAGCTTAAACATCTTGTAAAGAAGGTATAGTACTGAATATGTTACAGCCTTGAACAAAATTTGAAATGTCTCTTCTTTTCAAATATAGATATTGCTATAATGTATACTAATTTACTATTGAAAGTGGTATTAAAATGAATTAATCTCTTAAAAAATGTTTAAAATGTGTCAATGTGTTTTATAACCTAATTTGGATAGGTCACAACCAAAGATGGATTTGCAGTGTTAAAAATGTTGATTAGCAATAGTATAAGAATAACATTGCTCAAGGGCCATGTTCCTAATCATCATATTTCTTTTTGTTAGGTGCAGGATATTTGTAAGCTACACATTGACGATGTCCTGAAAGACATCTCAGCGACTGTGCTCATTGAGCTCCCTGAAGATCATGTGTCTTCAGTCCAGCACCTCATTGACTGTAATGAGGTCTGGTCCCTATTTTTTTTTTCCTTTTTTTTCTTTTTTAAAGAAATTATAAATTAGGTCTTATCCACCAATCTAATTATTTTATACTTTTTCTTTTAGAATCAATGGAAGGAGAAAGCAAAAATATTGGACTTCAAATGTAGCCTTGTTGAAGAGGCAATAAAGGAGCTGTATAATGTGTTTCGTGATATTAATGAATCAAGAGACACCAGGAGGACTGTCGAGGAACCTTCTCCAGGTGCTTTAAGCGCCAGTTTTAGTATTGCGCACAAGTGTAAATAATGTAAAGTATTTAAATGACAGTACCACAGCACCTAACTTTGAATATTTGTGTGTTTTTGGCTTTTTATTTTGCCCTTGGAACATTTTAGGACGGAGGAATGTGACATTATCAGGGGAGAAACAGAATAGCCCTAATGAGGATGTGGGAAGGAATTTAGAAGGTTCAGATACAGACAGAGCCATCAAATTTGAAAGGGTATGTTTGCTTACGAACACCAAAACATTTCTCTTATATACAGAATACCAACAAATGTGTTTATAACTCAAAAAATCTTAATCTTTTCAGGAGTTTAAAAAGCTGTATGAATACTTCAGTGCGAGGGTATTTGAGGCACTGGTCAGAACAACCAAGTTATCTCTGGAGACACTGAAAAGAAGAATTTGTGGCTCTAAGTAAGTATGTCTGTGTTTGTCAGTATGTAAAAAAGGTCAATATTTGCCAGTTTGCAAAAAAGGCCTTCATGTGAAAAAAAAATAATCTGATCTCTTACAGATCATCAATACTTGGGAGTTTTAGTTCTTACAAGAAGTCAAAATCTAAGTCTGAGATGATACCATTAATAAAAGCTGAAGTCCAGCTGGTTAAACCTGATGTGGTGAGTTTCTACCCTTCATTTGTGACTGATTGACTGACTGTCAGATTTCACTAGGAGGAGAAGGATTACCTAGAATTCCTTGCAAAATATTTTAACAATATTTTAACAAAAAATTTTGTTTCTCTGTTTGAAATCTATTGTCATTAGGTAATGATTCCCACTGTAGATGATATCCAACATGTCATAAATCAACTAATCCACTTGGTTTTGGAAGTTAGCAAAGGTGTTTCATGGTGGCGAGAGTACAGTAATGATGACCATAAGAAGAAAGGTATTTCACTGACAAAATGCACATGAATGAGATTAAACCTTGATAGATGGAAAGATGTCAGGATGACCTAAATTAAGTCTAAATCTATGAAAATGTAGATCTTAACTCAGGAAAAATCTATCCTTAGGCTACACGAAGTCAGTTTGAAAGTTTGAAGTCTAGTTAAATGAAGTCAGTTTATTTTAAGCTGTTCATTTGCAGATCTCTTTATTTTAAGAAAGTACAACTTAGGGAAAGAAAATGTCAAAAAGTGTTATTTGATTTCTTTTTTAATCTAACAGTCTGTTGTGTAATAAAATTAGTCTTCCAATAGCCATTTGAATAAGTTATTTTTCAATGTGATTTATAAAAAATTTTAAACCATTTTTTGATGGTTTTTTGATTTGAACATTTCTGTGTTTGCTTGTTTGTAATGATCTCACAGGTGGCAAAAAAGAGAATTTCCATCACAATGTAACTGAACACAAGGACATCAAAAAGGTTGTGGTCATTCTGAAATCAGCTGTCAGTTCCCAGAAAGGACAAGCAAATGATGTGCTAAAGCAGTTTAATCCTTTCAGAGTGATCTGGGATGAGGACAGGAACCTCAAAGTCAAGGTTTGATTTCTTGGCAAGATAACAGGGCCTTTTATGAATTATATTAAAAATATCTATTGTTTTCAACTATACTAACATTATTATTATCTTTTAAAAGGAATTCATTGATAAAAATCCATCCCTGATCGAAATCAAATCTGAAATTCAGCACTATGACTCAGTTGAAGAAGAAATTGATGGCATAAAACCTATCATTATTCTTGGCTCTACTGAATTGTCAACAGGTAGTATTCATAATGTGTTCTGGACAGCAACTATTTAAATCTAACCAACAGGTTTTTACCACCTCTGAACTACAGTTTGTATTTTGCACCGCTGGGTCAACTTGTTTAGACAACAAAGAGAATTTACGTCAAACAGCACATAGCCGGAGAAATGTGCTTTAGGCTTAGAGTTTCACTACTACTGCAGTTGGAAACAGCTGGGTGAGGATGTGCTAAACTATGACCTGATGATGGTGCTAGATGACATTAAAAGGGGGCCTTCAAAATGATTGCAATTGCTCCTGCTCTTCCTGTAAAGAATATGATTGTCTGTCAAAATGTCATTGTAATCCATCTAATTACAATTGAATATTTCACCCCATACCAAATATTTGGTGATGGGAAATGGGGATTCAGGAGATGATAGATGTTTCCCATGGAAACCACAAAAAAGTTTGTAGAAAATGCCATTGGAATCTGTTCAGTATTTTGTCAAGATATACAGTCAGTCCCAAAGAGGTGGGCTACATTAAACAAACTTCACATCTCTGCCACATCTTTTATAGTAATCAGGTTAAGGTTAGTAATCTGGTTTTGTCATGACTTGTTGGTTGGGCCTGGTTTGAAAACTGTGGCCTTTAGTTGCGGGAGATTGCATGCTACACTTTAAACTATACCTTTTGATCATAGAGCCATTGAAGAAGTCCTTAAAAGCTGAGACCAAAGCATGGAAAGAACTGTTGTGCAAATACCTTAAGGAGGATTTCAAGAAGAAAATGATTAACACCAGCATACATATTAACAAAAACCTCATACAACTAGCACATCCTGTGGCTAATCTAGAAGATGTGCGTCATGCCATGGGGTCCCTTTCTAAGCTTCGGGATGTGGAAATACAAACTGATATGACACTGATGTACATCGAGGTATGAATAAAACAGCATTTTTTTTTGCTGTTAGTGTAGTCTATTGTGTGTATCAGAAGCACGGTCATTTAACTACATTATTCTAAAAACTGATGATGGTGACAAAAGTAATGTGGGAAAACAGCATCGATACGTGAGAGTTCAAGTACGGGGTTCAAAACTTTTTCATCATGTTCCCAAAACTCACAAGGTGGAGCACTAACACTGTTTTACAGCTGCCACACTGACAAGGCTGACTGCAGATGTGTTTGCAGATAGTTTATGTTTGTCAGCCTTGTGAGCCCAGGCATTTGCCAGTGTTGACTATCTCCTAATGCCAGATAATTGACCAAAATAATAAACTTACATACTGTGGACTGAGAAAATTGCTTGCTTTGCAGTGATTAATGGGGCATTATCAGTGAGAGATAGAAGTATATGCAGTGTATTAGGGTATGCAGAGGTTTTGGTTTTGATTGTCATTACACTTTTTGTCCATATGCTCTGTCATAAATATAGATGCTCATAGAATTTCAAATGATGTTATATTTTAAAGGAAGCCCATGAAATTTTGACAAAATATGAAGCAGAGGTGACCAAAAGAGAATCAGAGGGAGTACATAATCTGAGACATTCCTTCGCAAAGCTTCAGTCTAAAGCAGTATGTATTGAAAAACACATTTGCTTTTTATGCTCTTTTCTTTGAAGTATTATAATTTCGTATCTTGACTTTGATGCTAAATTTTTTCAGTGCTCAGTTCAAGAGGAACTTGTTCGTATGCAACCGAAGTTCAAACAAAGCCTTCTGGATGGTGTTGCCATTTTTCAAAATGATGTTGGCAATTTTATGGAACAGTATGATTCTGTAAGTAATTTGTGAGTCTTTAAGTTAAGACAGTTTCCAGTCAACTCTTTTAAACTAATGTATTAATCGGTTATTGTATAATTTTTTATTTCAGGAGGGCCCGATGGTTGAAGGAATAGCTCCACAGGAAGCCAGCTGCAGGCTCCAAATCTGTCAGGTAACACTGTCAATGAAGTTAATGCTATCCTATATACTGGTAATTGTCAGATGCATGACAGGAATTTTACCAAGTGAAGAAGTCAGATATATCACGTGTCATACTATGGACATTTTATTTTATTAAATTTTTTTCATTTTTATATTACATTTTAATCTGATTAAAAAAAAATTCTAGTGGAAGAATGTTTTATTACATTTGATCACGAAGTGGTTGATTATACTGAATGTCTATTTTAACTGGTTGTTTTTCTGCAAAGTAACATGCAAAATATACCAGTATCTTACTTTCCTGATGTTATTTTGTGAATTTAACAGACCTATTTTTTTAATTTTACATAGGCTAGGTTTGATGAACTGTGGAAAAATTTCAACACCTATACGTCAGGGGAGCAGCTTCTTGGCTTACCAGTCACAGAGTATGATTCTCTACGAAAGAAAAAGTGCGCCACTACTCAACATTTATCCTACATTATCAGAACAATAAGAATACTACTACCACTTAGTTGTGGTGTTAATGTTCAAAGTATTCTGAAATTTATTTAAGCTAATAGATCTTTAATTTCCTGTGATTACTCCAGAAAAGAGCTTGACTTGCTACAGAAACTCTATGGCTTATATGATGCAGTGATGGGTAAGATCAGTGGATACTATGGCATTCTGTGGACAGCTGTTGATATTGAGAAGATCAATGCAGAACTTTTGGAATTTCAGAACAGGTAATCCACTTTTCTTCTAATTCTTTCCACTTCACTGTTACAAACAATTTGTTTTGCATTGTGATTATTTTTTATGCGAATGAGAACCACTTGTCTTTTAGATATGAGTGTGCCAATATGTAACTTTGTAGTACAACCATCCTGCTAAGACTTAATACAGTATTACCACCTTAGCTGCCAATACGTGGCGAAAACTACAACTGTATTTTGGATATTTTTTTGTACATGTACATCAGTGTTTATCACTGTTCCTAGGTGCCGAAAGCTACCCAAAGGGCTGAAAGAGTGGCAAGCGTTTATGGACCTTAAGAAGACAATTGATGATTTCAGTGAGTCATGCCCTCTACTTGAGATGATGGCAAACAAATCTATGATGAGGAGACACTGGAACCGAATTACAGACCTGACTGGGCACCAGTTTGAGATTGAGTCTGATACCTTTACACTGCAGAACATCATGGAGGCACCTCTGTTGAAGTACAAGGATGATATTGAGGTTTGTTTGATACTGTTAGGATACTGTGATCACAACCTGGCCTGTTTTTAAGCTATAATATTTCATTTTTCTTCCGACAATATCTTTTTCTTTTTGCTGCATTTGTATTGCAGGATATCTGCATATCAGCTGTGAAGGAAAAAGATATTGAGGCCAAGTTGTCACAAGTGAAGGAAGTGTGGGTTGGACAGACCCTGAGCTTGAATACATTCAAGGATAGAGGAGAGCTGATGCTAAAAGGGGGAGAGACAGCAGAGATCCTCACCATCCTTGAAGACAGTCTGATGGTGCTGGGGTCACTGTTGAGCAACAGGTACAAATGGGCAAACACTAGCTATTAACAACAACTGACAAAAAAACAATACTTAACACAATGAGAAAACACTGCTACTAGAATGATGTGACTTTAACTAATAATTCAATGAGAAAAATAGAGAATTGATGCACATAATTTTGCTCCTTTTTATTCGGGTTGCCTTTCAAACATAATGCACACACAGTGTTTTGTGCTCTTGAGAACCTTGTCTCCTTGTCTGCCTTTCACAGGTACAGTGCCTTTTACAAAGCAGAGATTCAGGACTGGGTCTCCAAGCTTTCAACGTCATCTGATGTCATTGAACAGTGGATTATTGTCCAAAACCTGTGGATCTATTTGGAGGCTGTGTTTGTTGGGGGTGACATTGCCAAAGACCTGCCACAGGTAAAGTGAATGCCTTTTGTCTTTGTCACCAGAAATGTACAATGTTGAGCTCTGTCTTGGTAAAATACAAAAATAGTCTTTTTTTCCCCCCCAATGTAGGAAGCAAAACGTTTTCAAAACATTGACAAGTCCTGGATTACCATCATGCAGCGAGCCAAAAAAGTTCCAAATGTGGTAGAGTGCTGTGTGGGTGATCCAATTCTGGCACAGCTTCTACCAGATCTTAAGAACCAACTGGAGTTCTGTCAAAAATCCCTTGCAGGGTAGAGCTTTGTTAATAAGTTTTTAAAGTTTTTGTTATAAACATTTGTGGGACTAAAAAAGGCATCCTCCTAACACTTTTCTAAACAGTCCTCCCACAAATTTCTACAAATAACTTTTCAACAAATTTCTGCTGTCATTGTTTTTTTAAAAAAAACCTTGAGATTCAAGCAACAAAGAAGTATGGTAATTATTTTGTTTTTCTATTTGGGAAGTTAACCAAATTTGGTTTTATTGAATTATTTAAAGGATATTTCTTTTACTCTTTGTTTTCCATTTAAGCACTTTCTTCTAAGGTAATCACTGGTCATTCTGTTACAGTTTATGGAGACAGTGTACACGTTGAAGATGATGTGATCTTTCTGCACAGGTACCTTGAGAAAAAGAGGCTTCTGTTTCCACGGTTCTTCTTTGTGTCTGATCCAGCCCTCTTGGAAATACTTGGACAAGCCAGTGATTCTCATACAATTCAGGTGAGAACAATGATTATCACAATAAAAAAGTTTTTTTTATGTTGTTTTTTGTTTTTTTTGTTTTTTTTTGTTATTTTTGGAGGTGACATTTGGTAAGAAATGAGCCCAAGAAAAAAAGGATTAGGACGTAAACTCGGTAGATACTTATCAGAAAAATGCAAAAAGATTTGTTAAAATAGAAAGAGATTAAATTTTATATACCTTTGAGCTGCTGCACTTTTTTGATGACAATATGTGGCACAGTGAATCTTATGACTGTCTTGCTTACAGTCACAAAAAGTTTGTTGGTATCTATTTAATATGTTTAAGTAGCAGACTGTCATGTTGACTTTTTGATTGGTTGACAGTGTTAGCTAAAAATCATGCAAAACTAATTTTGGTAAAAATTTTTTTAGGCACATCTACTGGGAGTGTTTGACAATGTTAATGAGGCAGAGTTTCACGCCACTGATTATGACAAGATTTTGGCTGTAATTTCACAAGAAGGAGAGAAACTACCGGTATGTGATGCTGTTTGCATATGTAGACTGTAATTGTAATCTAATTCTTTATTTTTAGGATGAAAATATAAACAAATAATGTGGAACTGTACTTGTGACTTTTAACATAAAGCATTTTGTTTAGCTGCAGGTGTGTCATGTTTTATCTGTGAAAATCTACAAAAAATTTCTTCTGGAGTAAATGTACTTTGTTTTTCCTGCGCTGATAACAACAATAGTATATTATTGTTAATGTGTGTATGTGGTTTCAGCTGGACCATCCTGTCATAGCGCAGGGAGCAGTGGAGCTCTGGCTCGGGAAACTGTTGTTAGAACAGCAAGCTTCATTACACTCTGTTATAAAAGCTTCTGATCTAGAGATCAATGATGAAGACTTTGATCTTCTTTCCTTCCTCAACAAGTTCCAAGCACAGGTCAGAAGAAAGTAGTGTCGTAAAAAATGTTAATAAGATGACAGCTATTTGTTTTCAACAATGCTGTACAATTTAATTTCCTAAAAAATAATCTCCATTACACATGTAAAGCTTATTGATTTGCTCCTACTTTTTTAGGTGGGCTTGCTGGGAATCCAGATGCTTTGGACAAGAGATGCAGAAGAGGCACTGAAACTTGCTGAAGATGACAGGGAGATCATGCCTTATACCAAAAAGAAATTTCTAAATCTACTCAGCACACTCATTAAACAGACCACTTATGACCTGAGCAAATTTGACAGAGTCAAATATGAGACCCTGGTCACAATCCATGTGCACCAGAGTGATATATTTAATGACCTAGTAGGTTCTTTGAAAATCTCATTCCCATCATGTATCTTTTCATATTGCTGACAAACAATTTTTGTCATTTATGCAACATTATCATATTAACATCCTCCTTTGTCCCCAGGTAAAAAAGCGAATAAAATGCACCAGTGACTTTGAATGGCTGAAGCAGAGCAGATTCTACTTCAGAGATGACCTGGACAAGGTCATTGTGTCCATAACTAATGTAGACTTTATTTATCAGAATGAATTCCTAGGTTGCACTGACCGTCTTGTAATCACCCCTCTGACTGACAGGCAAGAGACTTAAGATTCTGTTACTTGATCATTTAAGTTACCTTTCATGCACTGTTGAATCCATACATTGAGTTGGAGACCTCCTTTTTTCACACAGGTGTTACATCACACTGTCTCAGGCTCTGGGCATGAGCATGGGAGGAGCCCCCGCTGGGCCGGCCGGCACTGGGAAGACTGAAACCACTAAAGACATGGGTCGCTGCCTCGGCAAATATGTGGTCGTGTTTAACTGCTCAGACCAGATGGACTTCAGAGGACTTGGCAGAATATACAAAGGTAGTCTAGGCAATGAAACAATTAATCCAACAGTGTGCTGTAAAATTTTAGTTCTGTCACGATGTGTTCTTTTGTTCAGGTCTGGCGCAGTCAGGGTCCTGGGGCTGTTTTGATGAGTTCAACAGAATTGACCTGCCTGTGCTTTCTGTCGCTGCCCAGCAAATTTACATTGTTCTGATGGCACGCAAGAAGCACAAAAGCACTTTTATCTTTACTGATGGAGACTGTGTAGATCTAAATCCAGAGTTTGGCCTGTTTATCACAATGGTAGGATACACAAATGCACAGGAATCTAAAAAGATACATTTAAACAAAATAGGAAACATTAAATATGCACTACATAATGTGTTGTTATTCTTTGTCTAGAATCCTGGATACGCAGGGCGCCAAGAACTTCCTGAAAACTTAAAAGTGCAATTCAGGACAGTGTCTATGATGGTGCCAGATCGGCAGGTGGGTCAAAGTTACTTTTGTTAATAACGCTTTTGCTAGTAATATTTCTCCTTTTGTTCTAGTCTTAACAGATGCCATTTCTGTTCTGTTGCCTTTTTCAGATCATCATGAGAGTTAAACTGGCCAGCTGTGGATTCAATGACAATGTCATCTTAGCCCAGAAATTCTTTGTCCTTTATAAACTGTGTGAAGAGCAACTTACTAAACAGGTGAGGATGGTGTGGCCAGTGTCAAATAACTACTCAAAATGATTATTAACCTCCTGACACTCAACTTCTGCTATTTGTCAGGTCCACTATGACTTTGGTCTGAGGAACATCCTGTCTGTACTAAGAACACTGGGGGCCAGTAAAAGAGCACGACCTGATGACACAGAGTCAAGTATTGTGATGAGAGTGCTGCGTGACATGAATCTCTCCAAACTGGTATGACAGGGGCTCAGTGTTGCCTAACAGGGACAATATAATGCAATTTGTTGCTATTGTGTTGTGGCAGCAGGTTCTGTGTATGTGAATTTGTCTGTATGTTTCAGGTGGATGAGGATGAGCCCCTCTTCCTTAGTCTGATCAATGACCTGTTCCCTGGTATCCAGCTAGATGGGAGCACATACGTTGAACTTCAAGCAGCTGTAGCCCATCAAGTTGAACTTGCTGGTATTGTTAACCATCCACCATGGAACCTCAAGCTGGTCCAGGTACCTCACATCTGTTTATCTGAATACTAAGCCCTATTGTGTTTTTTCTTTGTCTCTTGAAGTTATTGTTGTGTTATACCTCACTGATATGTTTGTTGCTATCAGCTTTATGAGGCTTCACGAGTGCGCCATGGCCTGATGACTTTAGGCCCAAGTGGAGCTGGGAAGACCACGGTCATAAACATTCTCATGCGGGCTTTAACTGAGTGTGGAACTCCACACAGGGAAATGCGCATGAACCCTAAAGCAATCACTGCACCACAGATGTTTGGTCGTCTTGATGCAGCCACCAATGACTGGACTGATGGGATCTTTTCCACTCTGTGGAGGAGGACCCTAAAAGCCAAGAAGGGTTTGTAACACAAAGTTTGTTGCATATTCAAAATTACTGCCAAAATATATTAAGATAATTAAGATTATCAACATGTTCTTACACTACCCAAAACACATGGTTTAATTAAATATTATTTGTACAATAGAGCAATATGGAGCTTGTTGCAATTTAATCAATCTGCATATCACATGTTGACAGCTTATTATAGTGTTATTATAGAATTATAGTGTTATTTTCAGGATATTATTTATAAAAAGGGACTATCCTTGAGACAGAACAACACAATGACTAGCCAAAAATGTGGAAGAGCATTTGAAAATTTTGATGATTTCGAAATGTAAACATTTCAGGGGAGTTCATATGGATCGTGCTGGATGGCCCTGTTGATGCCATATGGATTGAGAATCTCAACTCTGTGCTAGATGATAACAAAACTCTCACCCTTGCTAATGGAGACCGCATAACCATGTCTCCATGCTGCAAGCTGGTGTTTGAGGTTCACAACATGGATAATGCTTCCCCTGCCACTGTGTCCCGGGTGGGGATGGTCTTCATGAGCTCCTCAGCTCTCAGTTGGCAACCCATACTCCAGGTACAGTTGTGTCTCAAATCATCAAAGGAGAGTGATGGCAAAGAAGAAATAATCGTTCTTTTCCATTGAAGTGCTTAGATAGAACATGGTCTTCATGTTGTAGGGATGGGCTTACAAGCGCAATGCAAAAGAGGCAGAGAGCATTATGAGTTTATATGACAGGATATTTGAGGATGCTTACCTGTATGTGAAGCAGAACCTGAAACCCAAAATGGAGCTTTTGGAGTGCAACTACATAATGCAAGTATGTATCTGACAATTAGATAATGGCTTTAAACTTGTTTCATGACACACTTAATAATTTGGATATAATTCACCCTCAGTCTGTGAATCTCCTGGAGGGCCTTATTCCAAAAAAGGAGTCAGGTGGCTTGGCAGGTGACAAACACCTTGAACGCCTCTTTGTCTTCTGCCTGATGTGGAGTCTGGGAGCCCTTTTAGAGTTAGAGGACAGGGACAAACTTGAGGCTTACATCAGAGCTCATGACAGCGGTATTGATGTACCTCAGACACAGTCAGGAGAGACCATGTTTGAGTACATGGTCAACACAAACGGTACAGTCATTTTTGTCATTAAAGTGCACCTTTCTGGCGTCTTTATCTTTAGCGTTTGAAGGATTGTCAATTGTGGGCACACAACAACATGTGTTGCAACTTCTGTTTCAGGTGAGTGGTGTCATTGGAATAAACATGTGGGGGAATATGTCTATCCAACCGACAATGTTCCAGACTATGCCTCTATCCTTGTGCCAAATGTGGATAACACAAGAACCTCTTTCCTGCTGGAGACTATCGCCAGACAACGCAAGGTAATCTTATCTCCTTTTAAAAAGATAAAAAAAATACAAAATATTTTTCATTATAAAACATTATTATAAACATGTTTTAAGGTGTGTCTGAAGGATATACATTTTGTTTGTGTAGGCTGTATTGCTTATTGGGGAACAAGGCACAGCTAAAACAGTGATGATAAAAAGCTACACAAAAAAATATGATCCTGAGACAGATCTGTCCAAGTCCCTGAATTTCTCATCTGCGACAGAGCCATTGATGTATCAGGTAGTATTTTTCTTATGTTCTGTGTGCATGGATTTGTTTATTTACTCCTTTATTTTTCATTGTAAAACATTTTTGTTTTTGCCATTACAGCGAACAGTGGAAAGCTACATTGAGAAAAGAATTGGCAGCACCTATGGGCCCCCTGGGGGACGAAGGATGACGGTGTTCATTGATGATATCAACATGCCTATTGTCAATGAATGGGGAGATCAGGTGTTTTATTTAGCGGGGTTGTTGATTTCTTTTAATATAAATATATAATATCCCATTTCATATTCAGTCTAATTATCCACTATATGTCACTGTCCAACCAGATAACCAATGAGATAGTACGGCAAATGATGGAGATGACCGGCATGTATAATCTGGACAAACCAGGAGACTTCACCACTATTGTGGATGTACAGATATTGGCTGCTATGATTCACCCCGGTGGTGGGAGGAACGACATCCCTCAACGACTAAAAAGACAATTTACCGTCTTCAACTGTACTCTGCCATCCAACACCTCCATTGATAAAATCTTTGGTAGCTACCCCTGAGATCACTAATTTTTTTCTGCTCACTTGAGGTCGCATGGAACACTTAAGATGTTTTGTGTTTTTATTCCCCAGGTATAATTGGCTGTGGATATTTCCATACATGCAGGAAATTCAACCCTGAGATTTCAGATATGGTGAAGTGTCTTGTGTCAGCTGGGAGGATTTTATGGCAGAGGACAAAGGTAATAATTTGAAAGATGTTATGAGATTAGTCATAGATATACATTTATTAATTAAGCCATAACCTGATTTGCTAATTTCACATTAAGGCAAAAATGCTTCCCACACCATCCAAGTTCCACTACATCTTTAATTTGAGAGACTTGTCGAGGATCTGGCAAGGAATGTTAAATGTTCATGCCGAGGAGTGTAATGACATGCCCACCCTCTTGGCTCTTTTCAAGAGTGAGTGTACGAGGGTAATTGCTGACAGGTACAGTGCTTCCATACAGTAGATCCTCTTTAAAGTGTAACAAAAGTGTCAAGGAAGCAGTCTGACATTGTTTTGCTTTAGGTTTATCTGCTTCGAGGACAGAGAGTGGTTTGAGAATTCTATATGTAGAGTGATTGAAGAGCATGTTGACCCGAGCCTTGTCTCAGAACTTCATCCTGAACCATACTTTGTGGACTTCCTGCGAGACGCTCCTGAGCCCACTGGAGAAGAAGAAGATGATGCCTGTTTTGATGCTCCCAAAATTTATGAACTGGTATGAACTTGTTATCTAGACAATTTTGTGATAGGTGTTGTAGATTTAGAAAACTGTCACCATCATCTGAGAAAAACTAACATTCCTCCAGGTGCCAAGTTTGGAGTTCCTATCTGAAAAGCTGCTGATGTATCAGATCCAGCACAATGAGGTCATGCGAGGCTCCCGACTGGACCTGGTTTTCTTCACAGATGCCATGACTCATCTTGTTAAGGTCAGACATAAAGCCAATTTAATAGATTCTTTTTCTGAAGAGTAGGAAATAGAATATCTGTTTTACTGCGATTTGCCTTTCTGTAGATCTCACGAATCATTCGAACAGACAACGGTAATGCCCTGCTTGTAGGAGTTGGGGGATCAGGAAAGCAGAGCCTGACTCGCCTGGCCTCATACATAGCTGGATACAATATCTTCCAGATCACACTGACAAGGTAAAAATACCTGGGGGGGGCGGGGGTTATTGTTAGTATTGTTAGCCTAATGAGGCAGAGATGGTCATGCATAAACAAGGTATGTAGGTATATAGGTACAAGGTATATAGGTTAATACGATGAAAACTTGATCAGGTCTCCTTTTAGTTTTGTATTTTGTTGTAAAATGTTGTATACAGGATCAAAATTAGATTTTTAAATATTTTATTTTAATTACAATTAAAAATAAGTGTTCAGTTTACTGTAAGATTAATCAAATGGATTCTGGTGAATTGCATTGCTGATACAAAAAATGTGTAGGAGGTAACTTGTTTTTGATGAAATACTGACTCACTCTTACATACCTGTGATTCTGATTACTTTGATGAAATGTCAGAGATTCATTGGCATCACAGTTTGTCTTGTATTTCATGAAAAACATAGGCCTGCTTGGTTGCAATGAACAAAAGATGAAACATTTTAGACATACATTTACATGGTAGGTGATTATTATGGTATGAATTATTTTAAACTAACCCCAAAAATTAGGGAACATTTATGTTCATAGCAAGCCCTTTTTAATTGTAAAAAGAATGTTTTTTTATTTTTTGTTGTCAGTTTTTTTGTGAGAAATCAATAGAAATGTATCCCATGATACGGTGGACTTTTAGCACTTTACCTTAGTTGTGAAAAATTGTGCTTTATATCACGCATTGTTTAACTGCATTTGCTCTGTAATATACAGGATACACTAAGGATTTGTATCTTACAATGCTATGCTTGTTGTCTTATCAGATCATACAACATAAGCAATTTCATGGATGACCTGAAACTGTTGTATAAAACAGCTGGAGCTGAGGGAAAAGGCATCACCTTCATCTTTACAGATAATGAAATAAAAGATGAAGCCTTCCTTGAGTACCTCAACAACGTTCTGTCTTCTGGAGAGGTGAGGACTTCACTTCAACAGTAAAACGTCACCAAGCGCCCTCTGTGATCATTCAAACCAACCAAGTTTGAATTTACACAACATTGCTGATAGCGTTCTTTTTATTCTCATTAAAACAGTAAATTATTTTATATCAAACAAACAAAGATCTAACTAGATCTCAGCAGAAAGTTTTTATGGTACTGATTACATCACTGTGAATTGACTGTGTGCAGGTCTCCAACCTTTTTCCTAAAGATGAGATTCAAGAGATCACCCAGAACCTCATCTCTGTAATGAAAAAGGAGTTTCCTCGTGTTCCACCAACTTTTGACAATCTTTATGACTACTTCATATCCAGGTCCAGAAAGAATCTGCATGTAGTTCTTTGCTTCTCACCGGTAAGCTAAAATTTTGTATACTTGTTCCCAAAATAACCAAAAGGTACTCTGTTATTTTGTTAACTTTATATTTCTCTGCTTCATGTTTATTTTCAAGGTATCTAGTTTTTTTGTTGTTGTTCTTTATTGTCCTGTATTTGTTGTCCTTTATGCATCCTTATTTAAACTATTAGACTGTTAGATACATCCCTGCATAAGTGTATTTTTTTTTCATTTGATCTATACTGTATCTGCTTCCTTGACAGGTGGGGCCTAAGTTTCGTTCCAGATCTCTGAAGTTTCCAGGGTTAATTTCTGGCTGCACCATGGACTGGTTCACCACTTGGCCTAATGAGGCTCTGGTAGCAGTGTCCAACTATTTCTTGTCAGAGTTTCCGATGGTTTGCACTACAGATGTGAAGGCTGCTGTGGTGTCCACCATGGGCACATATCATGACAAAGTGGCTCATACCTGTGACACCTATTTTGAAAGGTAAAAGTATATCTAAGTTCACCTCGTTGCCTTGTAATTATTTATTTCTTAGTATTTTCAAGTTTTAAGTCCAGAGATATAATTTACATAAACTCAAAGTTGTATGTTGTGTCACCTTTCAGGTTCCGAAGAAGAACTCATGTCACCCCTAAGTCCTACCTTTCTTTTATAAATAGCTACAAAACACTTTACTCTGAAAAGCACAACTATATCAACACATTAGCAGAGCGCATGAATATTGGTAAGGACGTTAACTAGCAAGGCTCTGGCATGCAACAAAACATGACATGTGCAGACAACCTTTAGTCAACTCAGACAAAGGATTTTTAAAGGTGTTATTGATTTCCAGGGTTGGACAAGCTGAAAGAGGCTAGTGAGTCTGTGGCTCAACTATCCAAAGATCTTGAAGTCAAGGAAAAGGAGCTGGCTGTGGCATCTATCAAAGCTGACAAGGTAAATAATGATGCAGGATCCTGCAGAACCCTACATGATAAGTGTGTAAACTTTTTCAAACCAGAATTTTAAAAATGACATAAATACAAGCCTAAAAGGTTGTGACTAGTTTGAGACAAGTATCAATTATTGGGAGAAAAATCTTTGTAAGGTCATTGATTTGTTGGGCAGTAATACATAAGTTTTTATGGCAGTACAAGCACCCACCTTGACAGGTCTTGTCGAACCCAAAACACCTAGTTGAAAGGTCAACAGCCTATATGAAATTCCTGTGTTACAAATCATTCTGAGACACTTCTTGTTATATTGAAACAGGTGGTGGCAGAAGTGACTGTCAGTGCTGAAGCTGCTACCATCGTAAAGAATGAGGTCCAGATTGTGAAGGACAAAGCCCAGAAAATTGTGGATGGGATAGGAAAAGAGAAAGCCATTGCAGAAACAAAACTGGAGGCTGCCAGGCCAGCTTTAGAAGAGGCTGAATCTGCCCTAAATGTGAGTTTTAAGTGACCTAAATATATTTTTGCATTTACCCTTTACTGTAATAACTGCATGACATAATGTACTAAAAAATACAGACCATCAAACCTGCTGACATTTCAACTGTAAGAAAACTGGCCAAGCCTCCACATCTGATCATGAGGATTATGGACTGCTGCCTGCTTTTATTTCAAAAGAGGTTGGACAGGGTCACCATGGATCCTGAAAGAAATTGTGTTAAGCCATCATGGTCAGAAGCCTTGAAGGTAACAAAAATCTTTTTTTTTTCAGTTTACAATTGTTGGGAGTTGTGCAAACCAGTGCATTGTTAGTGCTTTCTCTCTTATTATAGAAAGATATGACTTGTCTGTGTAATTTGCAGTGTGCATGTTCTTTTGTGTTAATAGCAACAATAACACACCAAAAAAATTCAGCATTTTGAAGTTTCTAATGGCTACCTTGTGTGAATTTGTCCTTGTCTTTCTTACTCTTTAGCTAATGAGCGGCGCTGGCTTCATGACTTCACTACAGCAGTTTCCAAAAGACACAATTAATGAGGAAACAGTAGAACTGCTGCAGCCATATTTGTGCATGGAGGATTATACAATGGAAAATGCCATGAAAGTATGTGGCAATGTAGCAGGTTTGCTAGCATGGACCCGGGCTATGGCCACATTCTATGGCATCAACAAAGAAGTGCTGCCACTGAAGGTAATGTTCCTCCTAGGCAGAGCAGCATATTTTGTTTTGTAGGTCTGAAAAAGTTGACTATTATGACTATTATAATTTAATATTGGGTTCAAATTGTTATTTTGCTTTTTGCAAAAGGGTGTTCAGATCAGTTTCAAATAAATTCTGCAGGAATTGATTACTTTTAAGCTTTAGATTGAATTCTTGTTGTCCCCCAAGTGAGTTTGTGAATTTTAAATGCCATTTGTCTGTCTTCAGGCTAACCTGGCCATTCAAGAAAACCGCCTAAAAGTGGCTAATGCTGAGCTCAACAAGGCTGAGGCTCAGCTGGCTGACAAGCAAGCCGAGTTTGACAAAGTCAAGGCCAAATGTGATGCTGCTATGAAAGAGAAACAGGTGGGGTACAACCTGATATAAAATCTTCAATATTGCATTTACTTAAGAGTGGAAAGTAAACAGTGTTTTGTTTCCACGGGATACATTGAAACCATGACTGTTTGTTGAATCTCTTAAAATATCTTTTTTTTCAGGATTTGTTGGATGATGCTGAGATGTGTAGGAATAAAATGCAGGCTGCATCTGCACTTATTGATGGACTTAGTGGGGAGAAAGTTCGCTGGACAGAGCAAAGCAAAGAATTTAAATCACAGATCAACAGGTAGACTATGAAGAAAACTGAATTTCATATTGGAAATATATTTAGATATATTTCCCAAGGGAAAATTACTATTGTCGACATTTCTAGTAACTGGTAAAGCATTTGAATAAGATGATCTGTTTTTGCTGTTTCCAGACTTGTGGGTGATGTGCTCCAGCTCACTGGCTTCTTGTCTTATTGTGGCCCATTCAACCAAAGTTTCCGTGATATGTTGTTAAAAGACATCTGGGAGGCAGAACTCAGGAACCGTAACATCCCTTTCACAGAAAATCTCAACCTAATTTCTGCCCTAGTTGACCCTCCCACTGTAAGAAAAGCACAAACTAATTTTAGTTTTACCTCACTAAAGCTGCTGAAGTTTTCATTCATGTGACGAAATGAATTCACACTCCCATTTGTGTTTAAGATAAGTGAGTGGAATCTTCAAGGACTCCCAGGAGATGACTTGTCTGTGCAGAACGGTATCATCGTCACAAAAGCAACAAGATTTCCCCTTCTTATTGATCCGCAGGCTCAGGGAAAAGCTTGGATAAAGGAAAAAGAAAAGGCTAATTCATTCCAAGTACATATTGAAATGTATTGAGTTGTGTTGTTCAATTTGTATCAGTTGTTCTTGTAAAAACAGGTATTAAATAACCTGGAGTCTGTTTTTCAGGTGACATCACTCAACCACAAGTTCTTTCGATCTCATTTGGAAGACTGTCTTTCCTTGGGACGACCACTGCTTATTGAAGATGTCTATGAAGAGTTGGACCCTTCCCTTGACAATGTCCTTGAGAAAAACTTCATTAAATCTGGGACCAGTTTCAAGGTTGGCAGCTGTAGTGCCCACTTGAAATCAACAGTACATTTCAAAAATGTATCATTTCTTAAATTCCACGATTTGTTCTGAGTAGGTTAAAGTCGGAGACAAGGAGGTAAATGTAATGGATGGCTTCCAGCTCTACATAACCACCAAACTTCCTAATCCAGCATACACCCCAGAAGTCAGTGCCAAGACATCCATTATTGATTTCACTGTAAACATGAAAGGCCTTGAGAACCAGCTACTTGGTCGTGTCATCCTTAGAGAGAAACATGTAAGTTTTCCTGTGTTGTACAATACGGGTTTTTTCACATGGACTTATAATTAGTGGTATATAATATAACATGAAAAAACAGCTATGACAACTTTCACCCTTGACCCAGTGAAAATGTTTTGTAGCAACATATGAAAGCTTAACAAGTCTGTTGTGTTAGACTTATTGAATTAATGCCTTCTCTTATATTACCTTGTTATTACAGTATATACCACTGATGTGCACCTGAATTTTTAGTTGCTCTGATAAGTTGTAAGAGTTATTTCAATTACTTTTACAGGAACTAGAGGAAGAAAGATTAAAGCTTATTGAGGATGTAACTGCCAATAAACGAAAAATGAAGGAGTTGGAAGACAACTTGCTGTACAAACTCAGCAGCACAAAAGGTACAGATGTCACAAGCAATAGGTTAATGCCAGTCTATTCAAAGCCATATCTGTTTTTTTTTTTTTGAGTTTTAAAGAATAAAAGAAGTATTTGTGTTTGTGCGGTTACAGGTTCCTTGGTTGATGATGACTCCATGATCGGCATTCTCAGTACAACTAAGCAAACTGCTGCTGAAGTTAGTGTAAAGCTCAGTGTTGCAGCTGATGCAGAGGTGAAGATCAATATAGCTCAAGCAGAATATCGCCCAGTTGCCACCCGAGGCAGCATCCTGTACTTCCTCATCACAGACATGAGCATGGTCAATATTATGTACCAGACCTCCCTGGGTCAGTTCCTCAAAATTTTTGACCTGTCACTGGCAAGGTATGGTTTCATCCAAACTGGTTTAAGAAGTATGTCTGAAAAACCCTGGCATTTGTTTTGAACTTGACACATGAGCTTTAACACCTGGACTCTGTATTGAAGTAAATTATCTAACTGTGGCTTACTGTAGTAACCAACAGCTGTGTGTCATAGCATTCTTCACCTTTACTTTGTCCTTAAATCATAATGAGACATCTTTCTGCACACTCTCACAGTCTCTGTCACTCCTCTGTTTACTATTTCTATGATCATTCATATGCTTTTGCAGGTCTGAGAAGTCCTCTAAAACTCAGAAGAGAATTGCCAACATCATTGACTATCTAACATTTGAGGTGTTCAGATACACAGTGAGAAGCCTTTATGAAAACCACAAGTTCATATTCACACTCCTGCTGGCTCTCAAGATTGACTTACAGAATAACAAAATAAAGCATAACCAATTCCAGATACTTATCAAAGGTAAGATATTCATCACATTCATTAAGATCTAAGCTGTCTTTTTAAGGCATCTTACAAAATTTATATCTTCTTTGAATATACAAACAGGTGGTGCAGCTCTTGACCTGAAGACCTGCCCCGTAAAGCCATTTAGTTGGATTCTGGATATGGTATGGCTAAACTTGGTTGAACTCAGCAAATTGCCTCTGTTTATGAACATCATACACCAGGTGAGCTTAAGCTTTATTGGTCATATTTACAAATCCTCAATTGAAGTGTCCTTAATCGTGTCTATTGACATAATTTGAAGGTGCCTAACAATTCGAAACTCTGGAAAGCATGGTTCAATCTTGATGACCCAGAGGAAGGTGTCATCCCAGATGGATACAACTCCCTTGATGTCTTCCATAAACTTTTGCTTATAAGGTTAGATTTTGCTGCTTACATATGTGTTTTAATGCAAAATATTATTCAAATACAACATTGTTACAAGCTATTTCTCTCACAGGTCTTGCTGCCCTGATCGCACCTTGTCTCAGGCCAGAAAGTATGTGGGAGAGTCCATGGGCATGAGATTTGCTGAGCCAGTCATCTTGAACCTTCACAGCACGTGGGGGGAGAGTGACCCTCGCACCCCTCTTATTTGCTTCCTGTCTATGGGCTCAGATCCCACTGAACAAATTGAAGCACTTTCTAAGAGACTTGAACTTGGTGAGCTTTACATCCTTGTTAGGCTTACAACTTTTCTAAAAATCTCATCTTCACGTCAGATGCATGTGCCCAATGTCATGATCTCACTATATTATTGTGTCTAACAGAATGCAGAGCAATATCCATGGGGCAAGGGCAAGAGGTGCATGCAAGGAAACTGGTTCAGACATCAATGACACAGGTGTGTATCTTAAGTTAATGTAGTAATATGTTGTATGAGCAGGTAATTTTTAAAGTAAATGCTGACCTTTTTACCTGAACTGTGGCCTGTGTGTATAGGGAGGCTGGGTCCTTCTGCAAAATTGCCACCTGGGCCTGGAGTTTATGGATGAGTTGCTAGACACTATCACAATGGCAGAAACCATGCATGATACTTTCAGGGTGTGGATCACCACAGAACCGCACAATCAATTCTCCATCACACTCCTACAGGTGAAGCGTTTTAAAGCTTTAATGTGAAGTGTAATTACTTCCTGATTTAATGTGTTACTTAATTTCCTGACCTTACCTCTGCAAATACTGTGGTTAAATTAACACATCCACAGAACATGTACAGACTAAAAACAACTGTTTTTCACCTCTTTTACCTAAAGTCCTCTATCAAGTTTACCAACGATCCACCCCAGGGAGTGCGTGCTGGCTTGAAACGAACATTTGCAGGCATTTCACAGAACCAGCTGGAAGTCAGCAATCTTCCCATGTGGAAGCCAATGCTGTACAGTGTGGCCTTTCTCCACACTGCTGTGCAGGTACTGTCCGTTCCAAGACACCGTAATTCCATTCAGTATTCAGTGTTTTCTTGTAAGATATTCTCAGGTGTTTGCAATAGTAAATCCTTGTCCATTTTCTATAATAATTCATGTTCATTTAGTTGATTTTATATGTAATAACTTGTTTTAATCACTTCCTTTTTTAGGAACGACGCAAATTTGGACCTTTGGGTTGGAACATACCATATGAGTTTAATTCTGCTGATTTTACTGCAAGTGTTGAATTTGTTGAGAGACATTTGGATGATTGCGGCCCTAAGAAGGTAAGAATTCAGCAACAGGTGTCTAACTTGAGTGATTACCCTACTGTCTTCTCTTACTTATCATTTCTTTTTTTCTCCAAAGGATGTTTCATGGATTACAGTGCGATACATGTTAGCTGAGGTGCAATATGGAGGAAGGGTTACAGATGACTATGACAAGCGCCTGCTCAAGTGTTTTGCACGCGTAATCCTATTTATTTCTTACATTTCCTTGATTAATCATTTTAATTAATCTGTTACAACATATGAGAGTGATTGCTTTTCATTGCAGGTGTGGTTCAGTAAAAAGATGTTTGACCCATCATTCTGCTTCTACACGGGCTACAAAATTCCAGTATGCAAGACAGTAGAGGAGTACATGGAAAACATTCAGAGCTTGCCCACTGTGGATTCACCACAAGCGTTGGGGCTGCATCCTAATGCTGATATCACGTAAAGAAACGTTACCCTACAAATATCAGTTTGAGATGTTGCACTTATAGTGTGTGATGTTATAATGTTTAATGCAGTTGCTCTGTAGCATTTATGCTTTGGTTCAATCTTGACAAGGTATCAGACAAACACATCAGCTGAAGTGCTCGACACAATCACAAATATCCAGCCCAAGGAGAGCGGAGGTGAATCAGGAGTCACTCGCGAGTCCATTGTTTACAACATGGCAGATGACATGTTGAAGAAACTGCCCCCTAATTATGTGCCACATGAGGTCTGTTTGTTTAATCATTAGATTTTAAATCACTAATTTTTGCACCAACTAAAATTTAAACTCTGCAACTTTTATGTTAAAGGTCAAAGCCAGGCTGTTGAAGATGGGGGCTCTGAACCCAATGAACATCTTCTTACGTCAGGAGGTGGATCGAATGCAAAGGATCATCGGTGTGGTGCGTACGAGTCTGACTGACCTCAAACTGGCCATTGATGGTACCATCATAATGAGCGAGGTCAGTTTATTCAGTCATCCATCCCATTTATTCCATACTAATACCAAATACTTATTTCAGTTCATGTTTGTAATTTAATTCCAACATTTTTTCCACAGTTAATATTGACTGATTATTCACACATTGCAATACTGACTTCTTGCATTTTGAATATAAGGGCAAAAATATATTTGTTATTCCTGAAAATAAGATAATCTAAGCATTCTAAGTTTTTCCTGAGGATTCACAGTGCTGAGAAATTAATGATCTGTATGTGACTCCCAGAACCTTCGTGATGCCTTGGACAATATTTTTGATGCTCGTGTGCCAAACCTTTGGAGGAAAATCTCCTGGGAGTCATCCACGTTGGGCTTCTGGTTCACAGAACTGCTGGAGAGAAACAAACAGTTCCACAGCTGGGTGTTTGGAGGAAGACCCAAAACTTTTTGGATGACAGGCTTCTTTAACCCACAGGGTGAGTTACAGTTGTTTGGGGAGTAAGGCATCATTAAACTTACAACACTAAACAGAGTTGACACTTTACTGGTAATATTAATGCTTAAGTCAAAAATTCTAATTGATTGAGACTCATTTTAACTTTGTGGGTGGGAAGATGTCTTTTCAAATTTTATTGTTAGTCTGGTATAAATTTGGGGGAAAAAATCTTAGAGGTTTTCTGCATGATATAATCCACAGACTGCTCTGAGACTGTAAACCTTTGTTCACTATATAGTTGTAATGCTTTGGTTAAAATCCACTGAGACCAGTTTAACTGCAAATGTTTTATCTGGTTGTAAATATGTTTTTGTTTACTTTGACAGGACTCCCTAATATCAGATTTATATCAATATCATTTTTTCTTGGGGGTGTTTGCAGGGTTTCTAACAGCTATGAGACAAGAAGTAACAAGAGCAAACAAAGGTTGGGCTCTCGACACGGTCACCCTGCACAATAAAGTGCTGAAGCAGGCAAACGAGGAGATCACAGCGTCACCTACAGTGAGTCAATAAATAGGCAAAAACCAGCAATGCACCAATAGATAGTAATACAGAAACAACAAAAATACAGCTTAAACGTGGATTCATGATAAATGTGCTGTCGTTTTATTTGTTTGCCAGACAAGTTGAACCACTGAAGTCATTCTGTCTTTCTGTCTGCCTTTCCTAAACAGGAGGGGGTTTATGTTTATGGTCTGTACCTGGATGGCGCCGGCTGGGACCGGAAGAACACCCATCTGATCGAGTCCTTGCCCAAAGTGTTATTCACACCAATGCCTGTCATCCATATGTTTGCTGTCAACTCCACTGCACCAATGGATCCTAAGCTTTATGCCTGCCCGATCTACAAGAAACCAAGACGCACAGACCTGAATTACATCACAGCTGTGGTGCTGCCTACCGTCCAGTCACCAGACCACTGGATCTTGCGTGGGGTCGCCCTGCTTTGTGACATCAAATAAATAAAAGCTTCATGTCTATGTTGTAATTTCACATTAAAGGAAAATAAATCAGTTTAAATGTCAAATGCCTGATCACTACCACACCACTGAATGAGTGGATGAATATCTCTTCCTCTCCTATAGCTATACAATCCATAGAAAAAAAAAGTCAAAAAAGTCCTTTTTGCAAATATAAGATGGCAGAAAAAGACAAGTATTTTAGTATTTTAAACAAACCTTGTGTTGTAATTCTGACTTCCCTTTAGTTACATTCATGCACTTGCTAATAGGTTGGTGTTAGGTTCAATTGGGCATTTATTAGTCATTAAGGTTAGGATGAGTCATGTGAGAGTGAGAGTGCATGTTTGTCAATGCAATGAATGCAAAATGAAGCCATTAACACGTGTACCGGTGCATGCGATGCACATGTGTGCAAGGCGAGGAAGGGGGTGCTGCTTGAGTGACATGTCCTTTCTCTCAAAATGAACGGTGGGGCAAAGACGAGCAACTGGCGCCAGCCATCAAATCCCCCCCACCCTCTGAGTGATCCCCAATTATGTCAAGAGGGGAAAACGATGTCCCTTTGAAAAGTGTTCTTAATCAAACCCAATTAATTCCGCTCCTTTCCCTTATTATTTCCAACACGGACCACGTCCCGCTAGTCAGCCTGTTAACTAGAGCCTGGGCCTCAGGGAAGGTCACGCTTGGCCAAGCAAAATAACATAATAATGTGTGTAATTAATTACTAGTTCTGAGTGCGTCTAGCAAGTTCTGGGTGTTGCTACATTAAGTCTTTCTGACAAAGGTGTGGTGAGTGAGTTGTCACTAAATACCACATAGTCTAATGCCTTTTTTTTTAAACATCCTTTCTACTGATTTTTAATGCCAAATTGCTGAGGCACATGATAGTATGAATATTAAACAACTGCTTTCTTGCAGAGATGACTAGGAGCCTACATAGTATTTCATAAACTTTAATTTCCTTTGTGTTTAATAATATTTGTTGCCTCAATATTTGTTTATTTGTAATAAAGCTGTGGCTTTATTTTAATTATTATGGTCCTGTTTCAAATGGTATATTCTAGAAGATCACAAGTCTAGGTCACTGTGAATTGCCACCTCATTTAGACTTAGTAACAAAACATGCATAATAATTGTACTATTTTCCCATGGATTTTACATGCTGCTCAGATAACTCAAGTGCTGTTCTGTTACAATTTTAGAACTTCAGATATAAAAATTGTAGGCCTGAAAACACACAAGTTTTTCATTTCCATCTGGTCCTTGGAGAATCTTCACACATCATTGTTCTTTTGTAACACATTAAAACTTAAATAACTCTTATAAACCCTCTGTTTCATTATTTTAAAAAATTCCCACCTCAATCACCAAATGTATTTTACTACAAAAATAGGCTGTGAAGCATCTGATGTCAATGCACAAGAAGTTTGTGATGGTGGGTGTTACGCTGAGGTTGTGTCCTCCTACTGAAACACTGTTGCAAAGTGCTTGCATGCAAAATAGACCTCTGCACAAACATCCATCCAAAAATAAATTGGAGCAGCTATACCACACAGGCTCCTGGAGGGCAATTAGAGCCTGAGCCCTTGTGGCCTCTGCAGCCTAGCAGGCGGGGCCTCCTGACACCCCTGGTTGGGCCTGATGGAGTGGAGCTTCATCTGTCTAACGGCCTGGCAAAGGTCCACAGGCCTGGACGAACACAACAGGCCTCCATCAGGCCAGCTCGTCTGTCACAGCTTACATGGCCTATTGTACACCAGCGCTCATTAACGGCACTAAGTCATGTTGGTGGCTCACTAATGCATGTGTAGGAAGAAAAACAAGATCCACAAGCAAAGCACCTCTGCAGTGGAGCTACCGTGTCTTTATTCTGTGTTTTTTGCACATGAAAAATAAAAGCCACATTCTAAAAAAAATGACTAGAAATTAATACATAATGATGTCAATGAAAAAAAAAATATTACAAATAACATCCTTACATATTTATAAATGTGTCTGCTAGAAAAACAAAATGTTCTTTTATATTTCTTTGGCTTTAAGTCCACTGTTGTCAACAGGGATTATGACAAAATAAACAACAAAACCTATAAAACTGACAGTGTGTGTGCTGCCATTTCTAAAGGCCATAATATACAAATAATGTTTTGAAGTTATTGAAATGATAACTCATCTTTACATTTCACTGACAATTTTCCCTCAAAACATTCCCTTGGTTCTCAGTATCACTGCCATGTAAGTGTTGATAATGGGATAATAATGATACATTATTTATGAGAAATAGTGGAAATCATGGTTAGAATGCTCTTCCCTTGATTACATTAAATTTGTGGGTTTTTTTAAAGTTTTCTTTCAAAAGCTAGAAAGAAAATTTACTTTTCTTGCCCAGCAAATGCACCAAAACACATACACACACACACACACAGTGTAAACACAGAAGCAATATCACCATGACCTTATGTCACCGACAAACGTCAGTGCATCGTCATTTCCTTCTAGTTGTGGTCCAGCAGTTACATCAAACTGTGCTACTTCCAAGAGGTAAGAGAGGCTGCCAGCACCCATTAACTTTCTCACTCTTAATCCACCTGCCTTAAATATTGTACCAAAATTGCATCGTGGTCAGGATTAGGATTAAGATATCGCATTTTTAAAAAAGAACAATTAAAAACACTCACATATTGTGCTGTATCTGTAAGTTAGAATTAATAGAAATGGTCCACTTTGAGGGGAGGGGCAGAGTTAATCAGGTCTTAAAAATGGTTTTCAGGGGCATCTGAGGGCATTCTGTCTATGGCTGAGAATCCGGGGTTAATCGCTTTAAAAGCAGTAATTAGGTGTTAAGAGGTATGCTTGTCTGTTTAAATTAGCCTCGGAGCCAGATTACGCTCTGTGACTTCCGATAAGCGCCCCCATTTGGATTTAATGCTCTCCAAAAAAGGCCAGTTTAATGATTTAAATAAAAACATGACTACCACCTTTAAAAACCAATCAAACTGAAACGATTATAAAATACTAATCTGTGCCCATTTTCAAAGCAACTGAAAATATACCAGAAAATACAGGACAGAGGTTTACCTGTTTAGAGAAATAATAGATTGAAAATAGAGAGAAATCACAACCAAACAGAAAAATCTCTTTAAACAAACCAAACTGAAACTAAATCCGTACTTTTCTCTGGATCTGGATACCAGCTAATGCCCTTAAAGCACAATATAGTATTTAAAAAACCTCTCGAACAAGTGACATTTTCACATCAAGGTACGTGTAGACAGAGTAAGAGTCATTTTTTTTTTTTTTTTTAATAAAAATATCTTATTGCCAGCCACAGAAAAAGGGACACCTCCCAATTAAGACAACCACCTTGTACTAATTTATCCAAATTTCTCATAAAGTAAATAAATCCAAATACGAAAACATTGCTAATACTGACCACATGGCTCTAATTAGTCTCTCATTCACTGTATTGCAGTTTGTCAGAACTGTTAGATGTTTATCGGAAATATACAAAATTAGTGTTGACACAAGTGTTAAAACATTCATGTTGAAGATTTTCATTCTCTAAAAAAAAAGAGTTTGAGCTAAACCAAAAACACTGACCGGAGATTTGAGGCTAAAACGGTTCATCAAAATTAATTACATTTTTAATGTGATTTTTTTCAACAACAACAACAAAAAAAAAATCACAAGAAGTTCTTTTGCAGAGTTGCTTATGACTCCTTTGGGGTCACGTACCTCCCTCGCTGGTACACAAACAAATTGTGAAAAAGCAGTTTGTAAACATTCGGGCGAGCAGCTCAGAAGTCTGTCCACAGCTCCTCGTCAGATCACATGTGCTGCCAGGTTTTATCCATCGACTGAATGTGCTCTTTGGCCTTCATCCTGAGTGCTGCGATACTGGAGCTCCTGTCGTCCTCCATTGGGTATTTATCATTGAAGCTTGGCGGGCACTGGTAGGGAGGGGTGCCCATGGACTGCATACCTTGGACCATGCCAGGTGGGGTGTTGAGGAAGCTGTGGCTTGGATAGGCGGGCTGCAGGCCCTGCGGTGAACCCATGAACCCTGGGATGGTATGCATGGGTGTGGCACTGGAGATTGGCGAGGTCAACCAGGGATCCAGGGGCATGGGGTTGGCCACAGGCCCCACGGTGGAAGGCATTGGGGGACGATTAAAGGATAGCATGGGAGAATCGTGGAGCTTCATCGTGCTGGTGTCCATTTTTTCTTGACGTCTCCACTTGGCTCTGCGGTTCTGGAACCAGACCTGGACACGGAGAAACGAAGGTGAGATGCAGTGAGGCACCGAGAGACACCCGCACTTCATACTACAAGGCAGCACAGAAGACAGAAACTAAATTCCTTTTTAATAAACTTAATAATACGTCACTGAAATGAATTTCTTTCCTTTTAGCATTGAGAGCCTCTGTTTGTGGTAAAAAAAATTGAGGTTGGAACTTTAAATTTGACCAGTTTTTGCCACTAGGTGCTAAAGTAAGCATGTTAAAATCATTTGATGCTTATTGGGGCAGATTGAAAAAGTTTAACACAATAACCAATAGACTGAAGCTGCACTTTCCTGTTCAGACTGTGTTAGCAATGGGAACCGACTGAGGTGTTTACCTGAACTCGAACCTCAGGTAAGTTAACCTTCATCGCCAGCTCCTCTCGGCTGTAGACGTCTGGATAGTGGGACTTCTCGAAGGCTCGCTCCAGCTCATGAAGCTGGTAGGTGGTGAAGGTGGTGCGATTTCTTCTGTGTTTCTTTTTAGTGTGCTCTTCCTCTTTAATGTTCTCTGGAGAATCCTCACCAACATCCAGTTCCTTCTGCAGGTTGCTCATTTCTTCATCACACTTGTCACCTGAGAAAAGTTCAGATTCTAAAATGAAGGATGAGATACAGAGTAAGATGTGTAAGATGTAATAAAGAGGAATCTGTTAACACATTTCAGGATTTGTGGAATATTTTAAACAACCAACTAGTGTGCAACTTGTCAAAAAGTAACAAGTAGTCTTTAAATTTTAGAAACCTTTTCATCTTAAATGGCTGATTGGACACTAGGACATGAGGACAGATGCAGATGGGCCGAAGGAGGGCTTAATGAGTTTGGTTAATTAGGATTGCAGTACATTTAAAACTATAAAAGCAAACTACTCCATATGTTTTGTGCACTACCTCACTTGTAACAACAACACAAGGATAAGAACATATGAATGAACTTCCGTCTCTAACGTTTCCCAAATAAACTTTAATCAATATTTAAATTAAATATGTGACACCTAAAGATAATTGGTGAATCATTTCTCAAAGAAAGGATTCACAAAAACCTGTGCGGTCTTTAATCCAATGAACAAACTAAGGTGAAGTAAAATGGTTTTGAGTTTTTTGAGTGTGTATCTCACCCTTCAAAAATAATTTCCAACTTAACCTCACACCCATTGCCCTGTTTCAATCAAATCTTTGTAATTTTGCAGTATCCACCTGATCTGAACTCTGATGCATTACATAATGTGTTTCACATTCCACAACATTTTCAAAGCTCAGACCTCCTTTTTTATTTGATCTGAAGCTGATCTCAGTCAGAAAATCCAGAAAATAACCTTAATACTCTAAACATGTGCTGTTAAATGTTCCTTTTTTGATATCAAGTTAATTATAAATGCATTACACTTGATCTAATATATACTGTCTATTTTTGTGGAACTATGGATAATTTCAAAATAAATGTAGCCAACATTTTAATCAAAAAGTGAAATCTTTTCTCCTCTTGATCAAACAGCTTAATGTCTGATGCCTTTTATACAGTTGAGGGCTTGTAAACACCAGGGGTTTGGCAAGTCCACATGACATCAGATCACTGAATTCTTCCCTTGCAGTAATCCCATAGCGACAGATGCTACCACTTAAACCTCGAGTCCAAGCCTCCTCTAATAACAGCGGAGTTTGGTTGGCTTCTGTACAGCCAAGTAAGCAGTCATTGTGCAGATAAAAATGGATGTAGGTCAAATGAGTCATGAATGATGCTCTAAAGCTTGTACATCATGTTAAATTATTTAAAGCAATGAAGTTAATGATTCATTAAAATAATAATACCAAGCAACAAAAGCGATGGGTTCAAGGTAGTTTGTAAATCCTTCAAAAAAATATTGTAGTAAAGGAATCTCTATGAGTTGTAAGAATAAAGATAATGCTTTGTCACACTAATCAAAGGCTGCTGACATTCCTGTGTTTATAATTTTTGTTTTTTTGCTGAATCGAAAAAAGCTTTTACTCATCAGCAGCATCACATGTTAGTTGTGTTATCATTACATAGCACGCATACATAGTACGGTGAATCCTGTAACATGAAACTATCAATCCATTTTTGTCATGTGGAGAGTATCATGGTCAGGAAATACTGTTTTAGCAAATGATTCACTTTGTGGTTTTGACATAAAATTATATTTATATAAATTACTGTCATTAAGCACCTTACAGTGCCGTCTAGTCTGCTGTATCAGTCATACTTAAATAGCAACAGTGTAGAACTGATTAGTGATAAAATAAGTTAGCTCAGTATAATAATTATATTGCAAACTGAGCTGATAAATATTTTAAAACCACATATTTTTCTCTGTCTCTCATATTATTATGTTAATGAAACACATAAACAGCTGAGACTGTTTACAGTGGAACAATACAGTGAAAACCCACATCACAACAGACAGTACAGTCTGTGCAGTAATCTACTTTTTCACTGTGCATCCTTTCATGCCTCTCCACTGGTTAGACCTGCTCTGTCATAGCTCACTTGTGGCTACTGAACCGTCTGATTCACATTAGTTGTAACTATGTCAGCATACCACCCATATATTCAGCCAGTAAGCAGTTCCATAGCAGGCTGAGTTCAGACAGTAAAGCTCTCTTACATTGTGTAAATACAGAGAATTGTTATGTCCCTCAGTTATTAAAAAACTGTTTTCTTCAGATGAGAAAAAGATCCACAGTTAAACTTTTATGTTGATAAAGTAACAGCAGGCCGCATTCAAGCATGGACACTGAGTCAGGGTGTCATATGCAGTAAGTGTTTATGGATATGAAGGTGTCCATAAATCTACCACACTCTGATCTATCTGGTAATATGTGAGCAGGTTCCTAACTTTTGAATGGTTACCAGATTTTATGGATTTCAAGAATGCGAGTAGTTGTACGACAAAGTGAAAAAAAACTAACGTATGCACTGAACAACATTTGCAGTAGATAGTAACAGCTGTCAGATGGCTAATTTCACTGACTTCTTAAAGTCTTATTTCCAGCCCAGACCCACCAGGGGGCCCATACTTACGAAGTGTGTGGACCAGTATTACTCTAATCCACAGAGCAGTGCTGTAAAATTGCTCAACTTATCAAGAAGTCACTGAGGACAACAAATATGCCAAACTTAATGCACCTTTTATCACAGTGGACATGGCAGGAAGAGCACAGTTGTACAGTTTGTAATTACATTAATCTAGGCTCTTCTCCATTTAGAGATGTTCTATTAAACTAGGGTGCACATTATCTAAAACATCTGAGTGAAAAGTAACAGATACTCATTTGGTATCTACACGTGTGTGACACTTAAATTATTTTACAAAGTTAAAATGTTCAGTCATATTTTAGAATGAGCATACACAGAGTCTGTGTGTTAGTTATAGTTTTAGTTTAGTTTTGGTCGTTAGTTTAAGGTTTTTTTCAGATTTCAAAACAATGTGTGGGGACATTTAGAGAAAAATCAGGATTTGGTGACGTAGCTTGGACACTGATGGGCAAAACATTGGCATTACATTGAGCTCTGTGAGTCATTTGTCATTAATCCATCTTTCAGTGGCTGGCCTTTGTATCTCTGTTGAGTCAGGCATTTCGAGAAATGACTGGACTAAGTTCTGTCACCACAAGGAAGCTAAGAATATTTTCTATTCGATGTAATACTCGTTCCTCCTGTTCCACTCACCAAACGACCTGCTGTCTTTGCACATTTTGCAAATTCAGGACTTAAGCACAGTTTATGCTCAGAGACTCTACGTCAGCTCAGGGTGGTTGCTAAACTTATGTTGAACTTCCTTATGGAAATAGTCCACCACATCAGGGAAAACTGTGTGGGAGTTCTGTGTTTTAAACCGGACACATGAGACTCTGATGGACTAAGAACAGCTCTAATTCCACTTGTTGCACAGTTAAGGACGTAGTCCCCTGAACTCATTATGACCCCAAAGACTCTCTGTCATGTACTAGAGAGTTTAACTGATCAATAACATTTTATTTTCTGGAGAAAAAAAAACTCACCATGGTAGGACGAGTGTTGGGAGCTGTCACCCAGCTCTGAAAGGTGCCCGTAGGGGTCTGAGGAGACCTGCTTCTCAGAGTGTTGTGGGTTTTCCATGTTTGTTTTTTGGTTGTCATCATCTCCTACAGATTGGAGCAAAGGGTCCTGGTCTTTAGTGAATCCCAGTATGACATCGATACTGTGGACCCTGCCCCCACTGCTCGACCCAGCACCTTTTGCCATATCATAGTTGTCCAGGCAACTATCATCCACTATTCCCAGAGTATCCATTGACAAATGCATCCGAGCCCTGGAGACACTTTTTCTCTTCGTTGCAAACTGAAGATCTACCAAGTGAGACGCAGTCGAGCAGCTGCTGTATAGTTTTCGCACAGAGCTGTTGTTCTGTTTGAAGTGAAATTGAGGAGATTCGCTGTGTGTGTGATGCTTGAAGGCCGTTTCCTCTCAGGGCCGCTTCAGTGAGGCTGAATGTGTTGTCGTCACAAAAACAGAACAAACTCACATCTTCGTCTGCAAAGAATGAGAGAAAAGAAAAGAAGACGACAACTTCAGCAAAGCAGAGTTTAAAAAAGCATTTAAAAAGTATTTAATAGCTCATCAGCATTCTTTATAAACTCATTTTTAAACAAAAAAAAAAGATTTTAGTGGAAATTAGACATTGTTTGTTGATGTGAAAGCTGTTTTATTAAGAGGGCTACACTGGTTTAGTTATTCTGATGAATTACTTTAAATTGGAAGTAAGAATATCTTCCTTTTTCTACCAGAAGAAACTTTACCAACTTCTGCTGTGTTAGTAAAATTTTGCTGGACAATTACAGTTATAAACACCATGCTGATGACGACACACCTTTTTTTTTCTTATTTTAAAAAAAAGTAAGATGAAGGAAGAAAATGATAAAAGAAGAATTTAAAAAATTACTCAGAGAATTTTTTTAGCTAATAGCATCTACAAAAGGTAATCCAATTATCTCTTAATTCTGAGTCTCATCACTTTATTTATGCATGCAGGTAATTTTTGTAAAAACAATTTACTGTTGAAATTGCCCTGAGGTGCACCAAATAGCAAGCTGCATATGGGTGGTACTTTACTCTCTTATTTAATTATAATTAAGCATTATGGAAACCCATGCATTAGTAAATTAATTATTTTAATTCTCAGTAAGGAGGAACATGAAGTGAGTTCAAGGAAGAACATAAAGTACTCTTACCTTCTCTGAGGCTCCTACCACAGGCTACACTAAGCACATGGTGTCTCTGTAGTCCATAAGTAGTCGAATGACACGGACAACATCTACTGTAGGCACTTGTTACTCCCAGTTAAGTCCTCGAAATCCCCTGCACACAAGTGAGCAAAGGAGCTGTTGGAGTCCTGTGCAACAAGCACACGTAATGTCTTTCTCTTCAGACAAAACTCCCCTTAACCACACAAGACACCAAAGTTTGGTCGTGAACGATAGTAAAAAGCAAAGGCTTTTAAGAGGTTTATTAATTGGAATCCTTCCCCTTTAAGAATGACTGACAGTTGTTTTCTGGTCAAGTAATTGCTCCAAATGTGTCCTGCATTCAGACCACAGAGGGAGGCCATTGCTAATGAAGCCTCCACAAAACTTTCTTTCAAAAAATCTATTGTCTGAGAGATAATGGCTCATACTGAGAGTTTTCGCTAATCCCTTCATTATAGACAATGTAAGGGGGAAAAAAGACACAGAGATGGACTTAACTTGAATGACTACACACTGTAAAGATTTGTATTTTTAAAAAAAATGTTTGATTCAAGTAGGAACTAAATTCTTTGTGCACAGCATTGCTTTTGGAGTAGCTGGCGTTAATAATTAATTATAATGAATAAAATATTATTTGCAGCGAATTTTATTGTGTGTGTGTGGCGAAAAAACAATGATATAATGGTTTACAATCAGAATTTTATAAACATTCAAGAAATTATACAGATTTACTATAAATAGAACAAAACTGCACTTGCACTGTTTAATAATATTATGATAATCTAATATACTGGGGTTCATTTTAAGTTGATTTTATACTACTGGACCTAAAATAAGTCAAATAAGTAATGCATTAAGGTGCAGGTCAAGAGAAGCCAAGTATTAAGGTTTATCCTTTATTTAACCTTATTAATTCAAACACAAGCGGTTAGCAGGAAAGGTTCGATCTGATCCTAATCATCAATTTAAAATATCTCTGTTGAGACTGTGACGCACAATCACATAGTTTACATGCATAAGATAAATATCTAACATACAACAGCCTGTCTGATGATGAATAATTGTTCTTGCTCGGCCTCTGATGGTTCACAGCAGATTTGGATCGGGGGAATGGGGGCATTTTATCTTGCAGCCTGCAAGTTTCTCCTTTGCCAGCTGGCACAACCAAAGCTGTGGCTGCTACAGTAGGTGTTGCAGAGATCAATCCCATCCTTAATGAGCCTAAAGACTTCACTAGAGATTTCCTCTGACCTCACTCCTCCCATCTGAAGCTATATTTAGGAGTTCTCCGCACGCCAGACAAGCAAAAAAAAAAAAAAAAATCCAACTAAAGTGGCACAGGAATTTTTTTATGTATGACTGCAAGTTATTGAGAAAATGAATATAATGTAGATTTAAGTGTTTTCACATTGACTTAAATCCCAAATTAAGTAATTAATTAAATCCCATCAATGAAGTAACATCAAGAACTCACTGACTTTTTTAATTTTGGTATATTAATATCCTTTTTGCATTTCATCCCTTTTTTTATCCATTATCATTATTTTTTCATCATGACATAAATGTAAAGTTTTCAAGGCTTTATTACATTGTTAAACATGTTGTCCCAAACTGCTTTGAAAGAAAGGGAACACAATATTTTCATAAATTGTTCTTTGAATACTTTGCCATCCATTTTCCCTGGATGCGTTTAAAAAATGGCAATTTAAAAAACTTCTCTGACCAAAATACAAAAGTGTAACTATTACTAAAACACCATCTCCTATGGGCTGCACAGAAACTTAATGCTTGTCTGCACCACTGGCACATGCCTAAGCAGATGAAGAATTTTGGACGCTAACAAGTTTAAAGCCATCTGGCAACACTGGGCAGCACAGTCAGTGCCGTCTATGGGAAGAACGGCTGTGGGTTAAGTGGCTTGCTTTAAACACCTTTTCTTGGTTGTCAGGGTTGTTTTCCAAGAAAGCAGAGACTGCAAAGCCTATTACTTTTACCTGTGAGTGACACGCTTTGCCACTAGAATGATGATATAAAAATCAAAACATTCCCCTATAACGGGTATTTGTCTCGCAGAAGGTTGATACCATATGGTGACTATAGAGAGTCAGACCTGTGGGGTGTTTCACAGAGGCATCTCCCACTTTATTTTATTTATTTTTTTAAATTTAATAATAATAAAGTATCAAATTCATGCAGATTTCAAATAACTCATTGATTTTTTTTGTACCAGGATTTCAAAATGTTCTTTTAGCAAAGCAAAACACTGAAAGATGCATTAATTGCCTTAGTAAGCTGACACCATTAGACGGTCAACAGACTTAGCGGATGATAATTAGTCTCATTAATTGATGCAATTGAGAAGAAGAAACATTCAGTGTATTCAGCTGTGGCCAATAAGTGTTTATTTATTTTTATTTATTTAAAACAATGAGCAGCAGTGCAAGCTTAGTAAATATGTTCCCTGTCAGCAAGGTGTCATAAGCTGTTAATAGTAGGAAGAAAGATGCAGGGGTTTCAATGTGGGTGGGTGGTAAAAAGATGTTACCAGAATGCACTGTGGGAAATGTAGGATCAAGCCCATGTTGCTCTAGTTTTGATCATTGCTTTTTCAAATCTGTCTCTTGTAAGTCCCTTAACGTTGTGGAAGTACAATACTAAATCACTGAAACAACTTTCTGGAAACTAAAAGGCACAAACATGGAGTACATTTTAATAATTAAGCCTTAATTGATAACATTAGTTTGATAACATTTAATATAAGTTTAATAAGAGCAGCATCTATTAGTAAAGTACACACAGGCTCTGAAATAACAGATCCATGTATACAAAAACAATAATTAAATGTTAATAGTTAAAAATATTTGAAAAACATAATATGTCCTCTTTCATTTATCAGATAATGTTTAACACATTCTTATACTGGTGTAATTCAAGTATTTTCGATGACCTTTACTGTTTGGCCGACTTCCTTAACGGCTAATATTTATATGAGACCTGCAAGATGTTAACCCTAATACCACCCTAGTCGTAAGCAAGGGAAATTGATAATCATTTTATCACATTAATATATTAAAGCTGTCCCTCTTTGCTTGTTTCCCCATTATCCTAATTGAGTACAAATTGGTTAAGAGGGTGCAGCATAGGTATCAAGCTCCTTAGTTTTATCAGATGACAATTTAAGCCCGAGATCCTATTAGGACGAAAGCGGCTAATGTTTAAAGGCGCTGTGTCAGCTTACAGGGGGAAAGGGGGATGGTGAGCAGCAGGGGGATGACAGGGAGACGATGGAAAGGGAGGGTAAAAACGCTGAGACTGTGTCATGTGACCAGCTTGAGCCGAAATGTAAAGGAAAGCTGTTATCTGTTGGCATCTTGTGCAGTTGTAGACGTGCTGGTTCATAATAATTTTTTATTGTCAAGTCAGTTTGTAGCAGCATCTTTCTTTTGCTTTAAATGAACTTTTGACTTTTTTCTCACTTTAAAATTGATGTTAAGAACTTTTAAATACCAGTTAAGGATAAATATAAACCACAGGATTTTCAGTAGACAGATGGGATAAAGAAGTATCAGAGTAATAATTTCGGGCAAATAAATCAAAGGCAACTGGATTCAGTAATTTGTCCAGTTGCCTTCGATTTATTTGCCCGAAATAACTATGACCTGGATGAATGAGAACATTCACAGATATCAGAGTAATAAGTTAAATATTAGCTTAAACAACATGTTTTATACTGCAGATATGACACACTCTCCAGGAAGAACAGGTTGTACTGTGGTTGAGGCATATCCTTAGTGAATGGTCAGTTAATTCCACACTTTGCCTATTTTTAACTCATTCATACCATTTTGGTAGAGGAAATTTCCAAATTCATTCATTATATCTTTTAATTTTCTGGTTTGTCATAATAGTCTACAAAGTTAAACATCCCCCCACTTATCCAGATTAGACCCTTCTTGAACTATGGTTAATGCTTCTCTCTTTAAGTCCAACCCCTCCAACCTTTTAAACATGGCTGTTTAGCGACTGTCACGAATAGGATTGCCTCTTCGAGCTTCACAGACTGGATGTTTAGTTTACCTGTCAATTATATGCTGAACATGAACAGTGTTCAGTTTATTGAGAAAACATTTTCAAAAAACTTCTTCTTCTCCTTCTTCTTCTGCCATTTTTACTTTTGTCAATTCAGTGATGCCTCTCACTATTCTATCTAGCTGTGACTTTATGTACTATAATATTTAGATATCAAAAACAATAAAAGTTTCAAGTGCTTCAAAAATCTGCTAGACTGTTAAAAACTGCTTTTGATTATGGATTACATTTTAATTAGTTACATTAGCACAGTGCCTTTGGCTTAAATAAATCATTTTGCTGCACATGAAGGTTGGTAGAATTTGGTTTTTAGATTTTAGTAGATGTACAGTGAGTAGATTACAACATTGTTACATCTGGAGGTCAGTATTTCTGTTTGTTATGGTCAGAGGGGTCCTAAGATCTGGGTCAAAGGCTTCTCTCACTCTTGCTCATCAGGGGACACTGGGTGAACCTGTGGTGGTTTTCCCCCAGCAGATGGTAATCAGACTGGCTGAGGGGTTATATAAGGAGGCTGGTGTTTCCAGAGCATTCACACCATCAGTTGACTATCTGTGTTTCTGTTTGATTGTGTGTTTGAAGTGATTTTAAAACTGTGTTGAGGGATTCTACTTTTCCAAAGCTTCCTTTTCAGATCTTTTCAGTGACTTCCACCTTTGAGTTGGGTCCTGTGCCTTTGCAGATCTATCACAGAACTAGTGGTTGGTTCAGTGGAGTTATGTTCCCACAAACACCTTTCCAGAATCCATTTTTTCCCACTTTTCTTAGATGTTTTTTTTGTGTTTCGTGCAGTGTTTTCCTCCCCAGCAACCTCTGTCTTAAAGGTTTTGAATATTGTTGTAAACAGGGATTTGTTTTATCTGTTTCCAGGAGGCTAAGCCCAAACAATGTGTCCTAGCATAAGGACAGTGCATTAAAAGGTTAAAGGGTGAACAAAGGAGCAGGTGGCTTTGAGTAAAGCTTTTCTTAAAGATAGATCAGTGTCTTGTTATCGGCAGCATTACCACATTGCAGTAACATTGTTAGCAAGGGAAAACAATTCACACCAGGAATGCCAGATTAGAGTCAACGAGATTATCCAATGAAACATCTGTATTCTTGACCTCATTGACTGCAAATGATCTTTTGTGGAAATGTTCTGATGCAATCTCTCCCATTTTATGACCATTGTTTTTTTTTTCTCAATATTTGTT
>JAPZDV010000004.1:17548325-17561164 GCA_029814665.1 Acanthurus lineatus | reverse complement strand
GACCCTTTTTTTTTCTTAATATTTGTTTTCCTCCTCATATTTATTCATGAAGCTGTGAGAAATTACTTTTGGTATTGTATTTTGTACAGATTAGCTTTTTGGGGGCAAAAATAAAAGACCTGAACACCAAAAGTCTAAAAACACTATAAAACTAGCCACTCATAACTCCTAGAAAAACCACTTGGCTCATAGGGTGAATCAGAGGTCTACGTTGTTTAGGTGAACATCTCCTACATCACTGACATGAATTTGACAATTTACTGTTACTTTTTTCACCTACTCAATCCAGATTTACCTGTCTGGCCTGGAAAGCTCGAACTAATTCGTGACATTTGTGTCGTACATCCACTTCTCTGCGTGTACCTGCAGTGATGGCGTCATCAGCACTAGAAGGATCCATATTGGTACTAGATTTGACCCGTTTCTATTTAAGGGTGGTCTGCTCGGGCCTTGACCCGTTTTTAAGAAGATTAGCTGCACCAGGAGCTGCAGCTTGGCACAGATCCGTGGTTACTTGATGTCTTGGCCAGGGCTGCACTGCTTCATCTTATTTACTTAAAGTGCTTTGTCATCTATACACGAACATCATTTCAGTACTGAGAGAGTTTTGTGTTTAAAAAGTGAATTCTTATGAAGTTCAGCCACAAAGAAGCTTCTTTAGTAAAAGCAGTTTATTTAATTTATTACTCGATGCAGATTTACTGAAACTACAGGAGTCACAGACCTGAATACTTTGTCTCGAGTACATCAATACAAAATTATGACTTGTAGCTTATCCTTAACAACTTAATTCAGTAATCTGTCGTTTAGCAGCCAGGACTTAGTTTGACAGATCTGTTTAATTAGTCTCTTTGTTTATTTCTTGTTGTAGAATAAAAAAGGGACAGTTAAACTTAAGAAACATTTAAAATGAAGAAAACAGCATGAATTATCTTTAAATCAAGTTTTTCCCTCCAATGGAACAACCCTTTATATAACTAACATATCTTATAGAGATTCCCACACTTTGAATTGGACAACAAGACATTCTAAGGTGATTAAATAATTATTGTTTTAAAGCACTCTGGCTAAGAGACATGTTTAATGATGGCGTTTTGAAACAAAGCCCTGACAGGTCCCACAGGGCCTAATCTGCTTCTCTGGCTAATTTGAGCCCCGAGGAAATAAACCCACACCTAAAGCTACCTTATAAGCCTCGCTCGGATCCGTTGATGTAACAAATGCATCACACATCTTCACACCGGCTCAGCGCAACTTCAGCCGCCTCCTCATACCCACACTTTTCAAAAAAACTGAAATCATCTTCAAATATCTTCTATTCGACTAGTTATTATAATAATAACACACAACTTCGAGTAATCTTGAGTTCTACGGTCCACTGAATTGACCGTTACATGGGATACTTAACTTGTTTTTGATCTGAGGTGAATGATCTGAAGGTTTTTCTTGAAGGAGAGGTGTTTTAATTTGAAATCTTATAGGAATATACAGTATGTAAGATTACTGAGATGGACAGCTGCCTGGATGGATGGAAATTATACCTAATCTATATTTTCATCCACTGTACCTCCACTGAAGCAGAACCAGGCTTATGTCAGATCAAAGAACCAGACAGCAAAGCCGCAGGTCATCACCGACCTAAAGAACCTCAAGAAGAAATTCCTAAAGAAGATAAGCTCGTCACAGGAGTGTATGTACACAGAGAAAACACAGAGAGTGACTCCAAGGAGATCACAGGAGAGCAAACCCTTTAACGGTCCACTATTTTCCTACACAAGCACTGATGTGGGAGATGCTGAAAATTTAAATTTAACCATTGAGGCAGTGATTCAACATATGTGAATTTGTATTTCTGATAAATATAATGTTACGACCAACTGGAAAAGCCTCACTTAAAGACTAGAAATGTTCATGACAGTACAAATCTGCCAGCACCTGTAAATCTGACTAATTTATCCACTATTACCCATTGGTTTAATTCATCCAGAAACCTGAACCTAACAACAAATTTGCCATTTTATGGTAATTAATGTGCTGGTCTACAATGGGAAGAAGCAGAAAAGTCTAAGCTGGTTCACTCCAACTCTAAATCTAAGGCAGCTGTCTCCTCGAGTAATCTATTATGCTTCATTGTATTAAACATTATCTAGTTGTTGCTTGTTTTGCCTAACTTTGGAGAAGTCACGCTGTGTCACAAGGCCTGTGGCTGTTGTAATAAAATCACTGTGTTGGAAAAGTTGTGAATCTGGTCCAAGTAAAACTGTACTTAACCGCTGTCCGACAAGGCTGTCCGTGCTGTCAGCTGCCATCAGACTGAGCGGACTGTAAGAATCTCTCTGTTCTTAAAATGCCTCTTTGTTTGCTGTTTTTTATGGATGTATTTTTTTTTTTTGAAGCAACACTTTTTAACTTCCAGAGAAAAATAGCTGAGTCTTGATTCTCCTCTATGTGATTAACTGGGAATGATGGATTTAAAATCCAGACTTTTTCCAGAAGTTTTATCTGGTTTCTTTGAAGTTTTAACTCTATTTTTGATCTGTTTTCGTGTTGTGCGGTACATTTTGACTTTTATTTCTTTTGGAAAACGTTCAAAACTCTATTGTTGCTTGATGTCTCGATGTTTTTCTTGATGTTACTAGGACACCAAACACCTGTCATTTTTTTTTTTTTTCTGCAGTCTAAACTGGTTTTAGGGTGCTTACCATGTCAGTGACTCTGCTAAGAACCAGTGACCTGTTTGAGTTGGGTGGAGTGTTGGTTACAGAGCCCCAGGAAACCCAAAGAACCAATGGATGTCATAAAAACTCAGGTCGTATACCTCCATTCAAAAGTGGATGTGCTGTTTGTACTGTGTCTTTTTTGAAAAGAAATGCTTTTGCTCTTTTGACAACGGCTGCTGTTGCATTAGGTGAGTGGATTTCAAACACGCTTCTCCCGTTAAACCTGAAAATGACTAAAAAAATCCACAATAAATCTTTAATGCCATTGTGAACATGTAATTTCTGCATGATTGCTTTTTATTAATATTTGATTTCTCCAGCACTGATCTTGCTCCACTTCATTTGGCAGTTTAAATTTAACTTTGAATTACTTATTACTTGTTCATGTTTCTCTGAGGAATTGGCCTGGGATTTGCTCTGAGACACATCAACATGTCAGCCAGGGATATATACTACTTAACCTTCCCTGGAGAAATGCTGATGAGAGTCCTGATGATGATGGTGCTTCCTCTCATCATTTCCAGTCTGATTACAGGTTAGATCCACACTCCAGCTTGGTTAAAATGAATTTCAGATATAATTTTCATGCCATTTAAATAAGCACTAACGTCTTGTTTTCCCAATTAAAATATAGTGATTAATATGCTTTCAACATGTTACAGGAAGCTTTAAGTTAGTATTCAGAAAAAAAAAGAAAAAAACTCTGAAACCTTTAATTAGCTTGACTTTATGTACATTTGTTTCAGTAAAGTTTATTATAATACAAGTTACAGCCTCATCTTTTTATTTCAGGAATGTCATCTATGGACAACAAGGCCTGTAGGAAAATTTGGCCAAGGGTCCTCTGCTATTACATTCTCACCACAATAATTGCTGCGTTCACTGGCATAGCCTTGGCTTGTCTTATCCGACCGGGAAAGTCAACCAGGACTACTGCAGTGTCCTCTAGTGGTGATGCAGGGACTGTGCGGGCTGCAGATTCCCTTCTAGATCTTTTCAGGTTTGTATTAGAATCTTCTCCGAAAACTGCACAAGATTTTTTTTATTTAAATTGCAAATAACATATAATGATACATTTTGCATTTAAACTCCTAATTTGTGTTTTTTTGATTTGTAGAAACATGATTCCCTCAAATCTGGTGGAGGCTTGTTTCAGAAAGGTATAATCCTCAGACAGTCTTTATATTTACACTGTCACTCTTTTCACATTCACCAGCGATTATCATTTTCTTTTTCTTCTTATCCAGCATAAAACAGTTTATTCTACAGGATATAGTCTTGGTGACATCAACACGACTCAGACCAGTGAAAACAGTGAGATTCTTTTTTTTTTTTACTTTCTGTTCCTGTGATTGGAAACAAATGTGTGACTAACCTAGTTGCTTCAAAGTGTCTTCTGCCTGATATTGTTTACTGATGTTAATTTGTCACTGCGCCACCTTCAGGGGCTCTTGTAGATGACACAGTACCAGTTCAGGGCACATCGAATGGGCTCAATGTTTTGGGTCTGCTGGTCTTCTCTGTTGCCTTTGGCCTCATTCTGGGGGGTATGGGGCCTGAGGGGAAACCTCTGAGGGATTTCTTTGACTGTCTGAATAAAGCCATCATGCGTCTGGTCAGCGTAGTCATCTGGTAAGCAAAAGAGGCTTTCATAAGGATAAATAACTGAGTGCTGTCCTGATAATGCACCGTTTTACTTTTGTACGTTATGAATTTTATCTTGCTATCAGTCCAGACAAGACTAAAGCCTAACAAGAGTCATCTTATGTGCTCATAGTTTTATTTGTTTTTATAATAAGGATTTAGCACAAAATAATTATTGCCCAGTCATTTGTTATAGTCCTGTTAAGGTTGATTGCTTGTGTTTTGCTTCTCTCAAATGCTAAATTCACTCTGCCACTTTTACAAAATTATAGGAGACCAGAAATCTATCAGTTACTCATCTTTATTTTGAAATTCTTCATTTTCAAATATGCTTACTTAACTTTAACTTGTTAACTACATCAGACTATTGCAAGGATTGATGCTATATGACAGATTGATAAGAGCTACTGTTCTTGCTAATGTCAGCTCTGAAATGTTTTTATAAATGTACTTCAGTATGGATTAACTCATTGACTTTCTCTACACTGAGCCTTCTCTGCTGTGTCTCACCTGTTCGTCACAGGTATTCTCCCGTGGGAACCCTCTTCCTGCTTGCAGGACAGATTGTAAAGATGACAGACACTGCAGAAATAGGTCGCGGGATTGCCATGTATAATCTCACTGTGATCGCTGGCCTGCTGATCCACAGCTTCTTCACCCTGCCGCTCATTTATTTCACTGTCACACATAAGAATCCCTTCAGGTTAATGGGTGGTGTGCTGCAGGCTCTCACCACTGCCCTTGGGACGGCATCAAGGTGAGCCACAGCCTTGATGGCGAACATACATGTTGTAGATGCAAAGAACAGTAATGATATGTTATACGTTGAATGGCCTTTCTTCACAGTTCTGCAACCCTGCCAGTTACCCTGCACTGTATGGAGGAAAACCACAACATGAACAAACAAGTGACTCGCTTCATGCTCCCTGCTGGAGCCACACTGAACATGGACGGGGCGGCGCTCTATGAAGCTGTGGCTGCTTTGTTCATCGCCCAGATTAACAATATCGAGTTTAACTTCAGTCAAATCATACTCGTCAGGTACGCTCAAAAGAGCTTACTTCACAGTTTTGTCGGTTTTTAAAAATCCTGTCTTTACAACCTCTGACTGGTAAAACAAACATCTTAGTTAAAGCATTAACTTATTTCCATAAGTTTAAGGCCTAGCAGACAGATACAGGAAGTTACAGCCCTTAATATAGAACCAGCTCGTGTGATGTTTAAGAACAAGACAGGCTGTCGGTGCACAGGTCCTCAGATATGAGCACTGTTAAAACTATATGCTCTTACAACGATGACCATAACCATCAGTGTTCCTTCTGTTCAGTTTGGCTGTCACAGCTGCGAGTTCAGGTTCAGCAGGCATCCCGCAGGCCGGCATGGTGTCCATGACGATTGTGTTGGGGTCAGTTGGACTTCCCCTCGAGGACATTTCACTGCTCTTGATTTTTGATTGGATTCTGTAAGTCCACATGCAATCAAAATCAGTTTCAGAGTTTGAGAATGAGAGTTTTTTTTTAAATTCATTATTTCAGTTTCACTTCTTCAAAATGAAATTATTTGATTTTCACTTCTTTATGGAGCTGTTTGATGACAGACATATAGTTGGAGTTTGAAGGCATCAGTACAACAATGAGGGTCTTCACAAGTAGAAAAATACAAAATTTTAAGATCATTTTAAAAAATTCAGTGAAAAATGCCACTAATTTCACCAGTAAAATTTTTAATTCTCCCCCTAAAAGTATCCCTTAACCAAGCATTGATCAGTAAACTTGTGTGTAATTCTGATTAAGTTGCACTCATAAGTTTTCCACACTTACCTGAGGTATTGTTGCATGCTTGTTGATAGAGATCGTGTAAGAACTGCCACCAACGTGCTGGGTGACTGTATTGGTGTCGGTGTGGTGCAACATCTGTCCAGACATGAGCTGCAGGCTCGACCAACATCTGTTTCTGAAGGATTCATGTGATGTTTCTGCTGAATGATGACTGTGTTTATTTTTTGTCTTTGTCAAATTAACATCATTGAGTTTTTACCACCCACTAATCAGTAGTATTGAGCACTAGAAGAAAAGTATAAACATATGATTGATTAAAATACTCGGATTTTCAAGTCTACATTGTCGCTTGTGTTCTGTTACATTTGGTTTTAGCCAGATTTGGCCTCTAAAATGCTAAAAGTCCTGATTAAAGCTTTGACTTTTCTCTACTCACAAAATTTGTATGTGTTTACATGTTAGAGATGCAACACAGTAAACTTGCAGATTGTGGCAAATGACAAACATCCCATTACTAACATCAGCTGCTATTCTCTCCCTAAATTACTGGCAGTATTGTTGGACTTAAACAGGACTTAATAAAAGAGTGCGAGTAACAATATAAAACTATATACATTTTTTTTCACAAGTTTTGCTCAAGGATATTAAGAGGCTAATGAAATGTTAAATGTAATGTGAAGAACCAGTCTACTCTTAATGAACATAGCAGATGTGTCTTCATTAGGGAACACTCTACCGCCATCTAGTGGCATTAAAGTCAAAATGCAGGACAAAAACAACATTGCAGTGACCCAGTTGGACTAAAGCAATGCAGAAACGTGAAGAACTGTTCAGTGCTAATGGTTCTGCTATTCATGAATTTAAACAAAAAACAAAGTTGTCATGGAACTGAAACATCGTGCTGCTTTTTTTGACGACAAGCAAAACACAAACAGCGCATTTAAACGCTGTTTTATTTTATAGCCTATGAAAAGGACTCAAAGTTCTTTAGATAGACATGTACTCAAAGTAAGATAAGCCAAAATTAAAAACTGGGTAAACATGTCAAAAAAGATCAGACACTTTATCATCTTAATTATTTTAATAGTCATTAAAAGGATGTTGGCATGTTCTTGAACACCTCAAGCGATTTACTTTAAATGCAGCGTGTCTCAACTGCACAGATTTGTGGGAAAAACAAATGCTTTTAGTCACAAGTCTGGACATGTTGCAGTATTTCAGATCTGTGCAAAGTAGCGTTATTAATAGAAAAACTGTAAACACCCAAAATGCATTATTCTACCAAACAGCCAATAGAAGGAGAAGAACAGAAAAAAAAAAAAAAGTTTGCTCCCTCTGGGCGATGAGTGCGATGTCAGAGAGATGCCACTGACTTCACCCAGAGCTCAGTGCAGCTGTGAGGAGAGCAGGGGGGGAGGAGGGGGAGGGAGGGGGTGTGAGCATCGCAGCCAGCGAGCAAAAGAAAAGGCAGGGACTTGATGTGGAGGAGGGGTTTGTTCAGGAGGGAGAGAGCTTAAAAGAGATGGTGAGAAAAAGCAAGAGAGAGAGAGAGAGAGAGAGAGAGAGAGAGAGAGCCTGTATGTGAGGGAGGAAGATGCTGTTGCCAGGGAACAGCGGTGGTGAAGTAGAGTCACCCATCTTTTCCAGCTCGCAGGAGGATGAAAACATGTTCAATTATGGATGCAAAATGAACTGAACGCGAAAAGGAGGAGAGAAAAAGAACAGCTGATCCTGACTCTGAGAGGCCAAGAAGAAACAAAGAGAAGGTAGGCAGGTGTGATTACATAACCAACATAACCGCCACAACACAGCTTCCCATACGGGTGACATCATCACAGCAGGATTAGAGCCTGGGGTGGGGGCATTAATGTTGGTGGAGGGAGAAGGAGGAGGAGGGAGGGGGATTCAGCAGAGAGGCGAGCAGAAGTAAACGGGTAGATGGAGAGTGAACATCATGGGGCGAGCTGAAAGCGCAGGGAGAGGATTATCTTTTGTCCAAAAAGCAGCACAGGATCTGAGTGGCAGATGAGAGCAGGATGGCGTTTTCTGTGTGACCACCGTGACTGTTCTCTCCACAGGAGGACACAGGATTTCTCCTTCAGCCTCCATTCACCGTGTCATTTAACAGCAGGAATCATCTGGCAGCCCGAGTCCTGAGCAGAGGAGCGTCCCACCTACAGATGTAAACAGTGATGACCCTCACTCTGTTTGGGAGGACTTAAGAAGGAAGAGGAGGAGGAGGAAGAAGAAAAGAAAGAGGAGCATCTGAAAGCCAAACAGAGAAGCTTTCAAAACAGGGAAGAGGAGGTCTGTTTAAACACAGTATGTGAGTACCCTGCCTTTTTTTATTTTTCTTGTTTTGGCTGGACATTTTCTTCAGGGAAGATTCACAGTCATGACATGCTATTTAAAGCTCTGTGTCATCTTCCTCTATGATTCACATCACTGAGAGACTGTTTCCGTTTGTCCGAATAAGCTTCTGAACATGAGTAACCTACATTAACCCACTTTTTGTGCCAAATTCAGATCAGATGTTGTTATTTCACATAATTCATTTGTTTCATTCTTCTTTTCATTTGGTAAAGATGGTCACTCACTTTGAGTCAGGATGTGATAAAGTTGGTGTTTTCTTTGGTCACAGCCGTTCAGTCCTGATGAAGCAGATTCAGCTTTGTGATAGTTTAAGAGCTTTTTGAACTTTGACTGTTGTTCACAGAGTCATTAGGATGATTTGAAGCCATGCATCTATGGCCTAAAAGTCCTTTTACATCACTGTATTCTGTATTGTTTGCAAACTGCCTGCAAACCAAATGAGGGAGGCTGCACTTTATCATGATGTCTTACCTATCTATCACCAGTGGTTCCTCTATCTATCAACGCTGATCTCCGAGCTGCAAGCCATGTAAATGATTTCAAAAGAATACTGAGACCTTCATTCCAGCTGAAGCTCTAATGTTTGGCCTGTTGTATGTCAAGAAAATGTTCAGAAAAACGCAGCATTGCTTCTCCATCTTGAGCATTCTGTAGCTAATTGCCCCCCACTTCAGTGAAAGATCATTATGTGTTTGGTTTTTAAGGGCACAGTACAGTAAGCAACTCATGAAGCAGTGTTTGAGAAATAAAGGCTGCTCCGCCATCTGGACTCAACAAATCCCCAACAAACACGTGAGACTGCAGCATCACTTTGTGTCCATCAATCAGCAGTTCAGTGTGTGAGCAGCTGAGCCTCAGCAGGAATCTGAACACGCGACCAACCACAAGCACTGATCCGCTCCGTGAATTTCCCACTTTATTCTCAGTCACACCCGCCTTTTATTCTTAATTCAGCCCGTTTCAGAGAGATTTGAGTCGCCCATCAATCCCACATCAAACACTGCAACTTTCTCATGTGATAACAGAGTGTAAACACATTCTCCTCCATCAGCACAGCAGCATGCAGCCTGAGGGGCCCAGAGGCTTTTTAGCCCACTTTTTTCCTTTTTTTTCAGTATAGGCTCGAGTGTGTCTCGCTATAGCACATCAGTGCCATCCCAGTGGACAAATGGACTGCGCTAACGTCTGCTATAGCATGAACTCTGACTGACACAGTGATGTAGGAAGGAAAACTCCTCCCCCACCTGCACATTTCTGACCCAAGACTCACACATGACGTTCATGTTGCAGCCTGCAATGACCGACCAAAACACGAGACGCGCCGAAGCTGTGTGACAAAGCAAAAGACACGCAGCGCTGAACTGGAGACTTGTGTTGTTTCTGATTTGGTTATGTAAAATATGGACATTTAGTTCACCATCTGCTTTTTGGTGACACGTATGATTTGTTTGCATTGCCCCGAGGAACTGTATGAGCAATGTGGGGGTTTATTTTTGTCTCTTTCCCCAGGGATGTAGGGAAAGGGAGGACTTAGTTTTGCCAACTTTTATATTATAATGTCATTATACATTAATTTCCCTTGGCAAATTAGCACTAATGTTTTTAGAGACTGTTTGTCATAAACTTAGCATCAGAGAACACATTCTGCAATGTGTAAGATTAATCACAAAAAGACAAAAATTGAAGATTTGGGAAAATTAATGGTTGAAGTCTTTATTTTCACCCATTATATGTTTCCTAGCTGCTCTCCAGACCACCTAAGTACAGCTCCTGAAAGCTATTTATTGTGGATACGTCAGATTTTATTAATAGTGTTTAGGAGTACTTCAGCAATTTAGCCTAATGCTTCCATGAGGTTGTTGAAATCATGATGGAAACTGAGGAAAAAGTGGCCATAATATCCTAATTCTTCATTCTTAGTATGGTTAAAACTCCAAAAAAATGAATCCTAAATACCCTACAAAGCTGGATAGTAAACTGACCTGATAAACACCAGTATCTTTCCTCTCCACACCTTGAGTTTGTAAAGCTGCCTTCCCGTCTGAAGTCTTAAGCAGAAATCCCGATGAACTCATCGGGGTGTGTGAAGTGAGTGGAGGAGTGTCCCCTTTCACACAGTTACTGTACAAGTACAGCATGTTTTAACAAGGCTGTCACTCTCTGAATGACACTATTCTATGTGTTTGTCAACCGCAGCGAGCTGAAGCCCGTCCTCCCCGACAGAGGATGGGAACAGCAGAAGCCACTTTACGCATGGACAGCATGGAGGTTAAGGACGAGTGGCAGGATGAGGACTTCCCCAGGTAATTGTCTGTGTGTGTATGTGTGTGTATGTGTGTGTATGCCAGGCCCTGGCTATGATGGAAAGTTCGTCACGTGTGTTGAATGCTGAAAGGCAGCAGGTGTGTTCTTTCCTTCATGTAGTCGTTATGTGTTTTGCGACGAGGCTGCATCATGTCAGTGAGCAAAATCACTGTTAAAAAAAAAGAAAAGGGAGAAGTCAAACACATCACTGTGTCCAGTGATGGAAAAATACGGCCACCCACACTCTTCTACTGGCAGGAATCTTTTGTACAGGAGAGGAAATGTTCATGAGCAGAGAAAACTGATTATTCAAAGACAGCCAGTGTACTCACGACACATTTATAGACAGTTTATTACAGAGTATTCTCAACATTTCATATCTATCTACTAAAAGTCCTCTTGGTATGTTGGTTTTACAAGTTATAGCATCATAATCTAATCCTGGTAGATGATTTGGTTTATGTTTGCACAGTGCAAACAGAATAATGAGATTCAGCCAAGTAAAACAAAGATGAATCAAGAGGTTGTTTTTTTTCCTTTTATTTCTCCTCTATCTCATCGATCTCAAGCATGCGTCTCCACAGTTCATGGTTCTTTATGAATAACAATCCATAAAGCTGCAGACAGTTTAAACCTGAGTTCCTGTAATGTTTGTAAAATGTTTTTGCACAGTTAAATTGTTTCTCTCCTTCCCTGCTGTTGAATATCTGCTGGTGTTGTCTTTAATGTACCTCTACGAAGTTATTGACATAATAATAACAGCAATTTTTCCCACAGCGCCATCAGTTAGCCCATAATTGTGGTTGTTTCAGGGTGTGTTTTGTCTGTGCATGTCTGTGTCTTTCACTGGTGTATGTGTGTGTGTGTTTCTACGAGTGCTATTTACTATAATGTAGTACGGTTGTGTGTGAAATGTGTAATGTTCTTGTCCTCCAGCACTGAGGGTTCAGATGTCTTATTATACTGTCGGAGGGGAGTTGGTAATTACTGATATTTCTTTCTCAACCCACACACATCGTTCCCATGATACATCACTGTTAAATCTCAATGAAAATACTCCAAAAACAAAAGGTTAAAGGCATGACTGCTCAGAGTTTGTAGTATATTTCAGTTTATTTATCATAGCACTTTATTTTAAATGTTAATTCTTGCAACTAGCAATGATTAAAGGAGCAAAACAATTATTAACTTGGCAGCAGACAAACAATAGACCAGAGAGAATCATTGATTCCAATACATGTCATTTTATTTTTCATTTACTCTCTGTTATCAGTGGACAGTATTTATTTTTTGTGTCCTTGTCTTTTTCTGCAGGCCACTTCCAGAAGATGGTGACGTTGATTCCTCATGTGGCCTCACTGACAACAGAACCAGTGAGTTGGATCAATACACAGCTTTAAAATATTTATTTTTCACTTTTATTCAGTATCTTAATGTTCCTGGTCTGCCTCTCAGATCCTCCCACCACTCTGAATGTGGGCGAGTCCGCTGCCCAGCGCAAGCGTCGCACTTTAATCGCCCCCGACATGAACCTGTCCCTGGATCAGAGCGAGGGGTCGGTGCTCTCTGATGACTTCCTGGAAACGCCTGATGACCTGGACATCAACGTGGACGACATCGAGACTCCTGATGAGACGGACTCGCTGGAGTTCATCAACAATGGCAATGAACTGGAGTGGGAAGGTCAGATGACAGATGACATCAATTTTAGAAACATTTAGATGGTTGAGATTGAGGAAAGCCCTTATTTTTTTTAAGGGATGCAAGTTGGAATTTATTTTGAGAAGCCAATCCTGTTACCTGCTGTGTCCTTGTTTTATGTTCTGCCTCAGATGTGATGGGTTTTCCAGTCACTTTGCTACTAACTGTCAAATACAGCAAAAATAAGACAACAGCTTACCATATTATATCAAGTTCTCGTCAGGTCTAGAAAATGGATGAAACAATCAGATGTATTCAAAACAAATTATAACATGGGGGCGAAAGCAGACAGATGTACAGGACAGAAGGACGACGGTGA
>JAPZDV010000004.1:17534914-17548225 GCA_029814665.1 Acanthurus lineatus | reverse complement strand
AGCTTAGCTACAGGCGAGGATAATTTTAATATATGACTCAACAAAATATATAATGATATCATCTTTTTTAGATCTTTTAATATGGAAATGTTAAATATTGTGATTTTTAAGTGAAGTAGGGATGGAAGGTTAAATGGTTTTTGTGTCACCTCGTGGCTAGATGACACCCCAGTGGCCACAGCCAAACGTCTTCCCGGTGAAAGTGAAGAGGAGAGAGACTCATCTGGTCGTCTGTGGCGAACAGTGATCATCGGCGACCAGGAGCAGCGGATCGACATGCAGGTCATCAGACCGTACCTGAGGGTGGTCACACACGGAGGTTAGTAAAAGAGTGTGTGTGTGTGTGTGTGTTTGTTTCTAATATGAAGTCAACATAATGGAAACATCTTTAAGGTCTGAAAGCAGCAACTAATCTGTCAAATCAGTCGATTCAGTTGAATGAATCTCTCTAAAACAGTTTTAACAAAAACTGAACAGCATAAACTTCATTAAGGAGGATTTATTGGAGGACCATCTTTGAGAAATAAAGAAAATTGAGAGTGCTTCTGGAAAGATTTTGTTGCGAAAACTCTTTTTGTAACTTTAAAAAGGCTTTTGTCCCAGTTGTCACAAGTTAGTGTTTTCAGCAGGATTATAATGATTTTTTCAGGGCTAAAAAAAAGGCAGAAACACAAATCAGACCACCAAGGGACATTGAAACTTTAATTAAAAAGAGGGGAAAGCAAAGCAAAAGTTTTATGGCAAATTTCATGCACAAGGGAAACTAGTGTGCTTCAAATTACTTGCTATATTAACAATGTTAACCAGATCCAGGCCACAACCACCCACTCACAACAAACATGCAGAAAGCACACGCTGCAGTTTGAATTAACCAAATAAAAAAGCTCATTAATGGAAGCAGAACATTAAAAAGAGATTTTATGAGGCCACTTGGTGAAGCCTTAAAACATATGAGACCAATTTATAAAAGCAGCTGACAGCAAAGTGAATGCATGTCTCTCTGTTCTCTCAGGTTATTATGGTGAAGGTCTGAACGCCATCATCGTGTTTGCAGCATGCTACCTCCCTGACAGCAGCTGTGAGGATTACACATACATCATGGAGAATCTATTCCTGTAAGATCCAGTCTGCTCTCTCAAGAGTCACTTTTACAGTAGAACACCATATTATCAGCCTTTTCACAACATTATTCTTCTAATTTTACTGTGTAATTGATCAAAGAACGTGACTGGAGAAAATATTTCTATGAAATATGCATGAACAATCCCAATGAAATGATGATTAACATGAAATGCTGTAACTGGAAGATGAAAAGGATGAAAAATGCTCTATTTAATTTTAAGAATTTAACTCTGTGAAGCACTTAATCTGGAGCAGATCAGCTTCTAAGCATAGGATTTCTTTCAAGTAAAGTGTTTTTTTATATATGTGTTACTTTACAGTCACATTTGGGCTTGTTTGCTCTGTCCTCAGATACGTTGTGAGCAGCCTGGAGCTGCTGGTGGCAGAAGATTACATGATTGTCTACATGAATGGAGCAACTCCTCGCAGGAAGATGCCCGGCATCAGCTGGCTGAAGAGATGCTACCAGATGATTGACAGGAAGTAAGACAGAAAACACATGAGAGCAATGAGAAGACAGCCAATAATGTTAACCAGTGTGGTAGTTAGATGATAAATGATGATGGAGATTGAAGCAGTTACTTAGGGCAGTAACTTTGAATCTGAATGTCTCCTGCAGACTGAGGAAGAATCTCAAGTGTCTCATCATCGCTCACCCAACGTGGTTCATTAGGACCGTCCTGGCCATCTCAAGACCTTTCATTAGGTGAGGATACATCCAGCCTGGGGTCAGAGTTCATCAGTCTGTCCTGAATACATGTTGGCTAAGACCCTCCTCTCCAACAAATCTAAAAACAGAAAAAGGGATAACTTGTTGAGTTGTGACATCGTGATCCAGAGAACTGCAGAGACATAAAAGAGGTTTAGGTTTTCAGATGGGATCAGCAGTAACCATGCTTTACATGATCATAATGTTCTCTGCAGTGTCAAGTTCATGGATAAGATCCGATATGTTCACACCCTGGAGGAACTCAGCCAGATCATCCCCATGGAGCATGTGCAGATCCCCGAGTGTGTGTTGCAGTAAGTACTCTGAGCCACCAAGGGTCACTGCTGAGACACTCGAGTCTATTACAGCTTATGTAATACAGCGAATGCTTACAGTAACATTACCTGGAAAGACTTTTCAGAGTACACGGATCAAACCGAAGCTGAGCCGAGCTGCACTCATTCATATTTAGTTTGTGTGATTGTAAGCATGAACTTATATGTAAAGTGTTTATTTTCATGTGATTGGACTTCTGCAACAGTAGATAATCAAAACAGTGTGCAATTGATTGTTAAGTCCCATGTAACATAAAAAAGACCAAGAATTTAAAGTAAATCTTATTTTGGTATTCATATAAATTGATATCTGTGCTTCACAACCTGAGGCTTTAGGAACAACTGCAGTGAACTTTTTTTCCACAGAAAATAGGTCAATAACAACAGAAATAATCTTTGACTCATACTGCAGTGGACATATAGCTTCTTTCTGCAGCTGATGAAATTGATGTCAATGTAAAAACACATCATTGCCTGAGATTTCTGCTCTAAATTTTCAAAGGTATGATGACGAAAAGATCAGGGCACAAAGGGAAAGGTGAGCAGCAGATTTTCAAAAGAGTGTTATTATTTCTTTAGAGTTTTAGTGCACCTAAGTAGTATTTCTAAGTATTTATCCATCTTGCTTGCAGACTGGAACAAGAGCAGCAGCAGACGAACTCAACCCTGCCTAAAGAGAGGTGACCTAACTTCACCATGCATACACTACATGTCATAGACAAACATGTTTCTACCTCAGCATCACAGGACCAGAACACGGAAAATACTGACATCTTATTCTCTTATTTAAAAACAGTGGCTGCTAGGAGTCTGAAACATTTCACCTTTACTTGCCATTATATAGTTTTTAGATTAGATTTAGACTCTGTTGTCCCAGAGGGGGATTTGTTGTCAGAGCATGTTTAACACAGAAAAAAGAAAAAGGAGAAAAAGTAGCTCCCCCGATAAGCATCAATGAAATGTGATGCAGTGGTGTTGCAAGTTTTGCAGCAGTGCCATCAGCTAGAAGTAAAAAATATCACTGCAGAGAGCACAGCCTTATATGAGCTACATGACCAAGCAAGATTTTTACATTAACTTATTGCTGAACTTTAATCTGTCATTTCCAGGCCAAAGTCAATGATAGCAGAGGTCGGCCGTGACATTTGACATTAAGGTAAGAGTTCTCGTCCACTGAACCTTCCATCAACTTCAAACTGGCTGGTTTGTAATGTCAGCCCGCTGTAACTAAACTCTGACATACAGGGAAATGTTCTCTTCTGCGTGCACACACACACACACACACAACCACGCGCACACACACACACACACTAAGGTACACAGAAGAGAACATTTCTCTGGGTGTCAGAGATGAATTACAGAAGGCTCATACAGTAAATCAGACATAAGTTGGACGATGGCCTTCCTGAAGGGTCACTGACCAAAGGAGCAAAGAGTCAGCTTTTAGTTCACAGATCCTGATGTACAGTATCAAACAGGACCAAAACTTATTAAGATCTCAGGTACTTGAAATAAAATCGTCTCTTGAATAGATCTGCAGCACATTTCAGTTTTTAGTCACCAGCAGAAATTCAATGATAAGCTGACTTTTTTTTTCTCTCTAACATGAAGGTAAATTTAATATTTTAACAACTTTAACTCAAAGTAGAGCTTACTGATTGATAGTTAGTCCCTGGAGGAAACTGAAGCATATTGGTTTTTCATATTTTGGTTTTTGCAAAAATGCAAACTGCCTGAAAAAGTTTTAGAAATAAAATAAATAAAAGTACTTGACCAAAGGCTGCAGAGCAAAGAAAAATGCTAAATGATTATTGTTAATAACTGCGACTCATCTTCTCTTTTGCCACGTCATGACTCAGTTCTTTAAGTTCAGACCGCCTGTGGCTCCAAGAGACGTTAGCTGATCCCTACACATCATATTCCTTCCATACACTGTGTTACATAAATCCCAGCTGCTCGTCTCTTTAAGCCTGCCTGCAAACAACCGATCGAATCTATTTTTAATGGCTAGCACCACTGGGGTTTGGCAAATTGATCTGCGACGCAAAGCCTGTGCTGATATCTGGGAAAATACCCGCCGCAGTAGGTCTGAGTGTGCTAGATTGGGCAAAGTAGGTTATTTTAGAAACACCCCCATCCACCCTATCTTCCACCCCCCCAGCCCCACCCCCTCCCTTGCTGCTGAGCAGCCTATCAGCCCTCATATATCAAAGGAGCAATCAGCCGGAGGACTGGCCCACATCCCAGTAATGGACACAGAGACCATCCTTAACTAATGCCAAGGGAGGAAGCAGGGGAAAATAAATATGCAAACCTGATATGTGTTAACTTGGATTTAGTTCAGATTTAAAGATTATATCAGAAATGTACTTGTGGGGATGCAGAAAATATCAGCTGATTATCTCTCAGATTGCAAAGTGATCAAGAAAGTAGGAGAACTAAACTGCCTGTATTTGCATTAACAGCTTCAGACTGAAGAACCAGTGGGGATCATTCATTCATTCATTAAACTGGGAGCAAGCCAGGACCACCCTCACACGCTCGTTGAGCCGGATCAAATCTCCTGAAATCTCCTGATCCATTAGCTGCAGGACAATCATTCTTCCAAAACATTATCTTCAGTGTCATGCTCGCTCCTAACTAAGAGTTCATTCACACCAAAGCATTAACATCTAAGTAAACCAGAAATGATCCGCTCTCTGCATGTCGTTGAGCTTTATCTACAGCATGACTTCAACTGTATAAATGAAAAAATAATGACTTGAATGAACAGAAAAGCCGGGAACTTTGTCTGTTTTTAACTGTACATACTTGTATATATATATATTTTTGAGCGAGGCGTTTGCACAGATGTTTGGTTTTTCATATGACTGGTATTGGAATTGTTTGCTTTTAATGAAAAATAACGTGCAATGATGTTGTTCTTTTAGGACCTACAGTAGATGTAACTGCAAACGTGTGTTACAGTTTTCCAGAGTTTGATATGCAGGTGGCATGCTTGTTTATATCCTTCAGTCTCTGTTACGGTTGTTTTTAGTCAGATTTTAAGCCATTTGCCATCATGTTTCAAACTGTACTTTTACAAGTTGAAAATCACACATTGTTACAAATGAAATGAAATATATTTAAAGAGAGAGTCAGATTAATTGATAAAAGTGTTATTTATGAAAATGTGCCATTTACTGTTTGTAAAAAATAAATAAATAAATAAATAAGTGAACTGAAACAAAGTTTTGTTGTAATTATCTATTGATGCATTGCAGTTGACATGCACGGACGACCTTGCTTATGTACATTACAGCTTATACATTCATCCTTTTATTGCTTCTAAATGTGTTCCACTCTGCTCCACAATGTTTTTGATGGACACTTCATGATGAGTTATCAAAGGGCACAATGATGGTTTACGAGCGTTGGCCCAGTCAGTCGACGTCCTTTGTGCCACATGACGGTCCCTGTGCTGTTGAACATACTGTAACACTCCACCAATGTGACCTCTCTTTTATTTTTTAAATGTCATGGTACTGTGATCAAAGGTTTTGGAGGAATATATAACCTATAACGACCTGAGCTTTCTCCAGCAAGCGCTCGAACAGTTTGGCCATCAAAACTTTTGTATTGCATTATGCAAATTTAGCCCTTAAAACAATTAGTGATTCTTTGTTTCAGACGTAAAAAGGAGCAATTATTTCAGTGGGATAACATTACTTCTTCAGCCTGTGGGCCAATAAAGATGCATACCGGTAATTAATATTTCTGAATAAAAATGTTGGCACTGCTACAATATAAAGCTATAGTTAGACATTTTGGAAATATTTGCTTTCTTCCTGAGAGTTAGATTAGATGATCCTTTCTGTTCTTTGCAGTAATTTAGAGCCAAAAGGCTATTAGCTTAGCATAAAAACTGAAAGCATCCTGGCTGGGCCTGGGGCCAGTGAGGTGCACCCCCAGGTGTGTCAGGTACAGTCTGTGTATTGTTGTTTTTTCACATTACACCAGACCGAACTCGCCATTGATTCCAACAAAATCATTTTTTGATTATTGCAGTTACAGCTTTCCAGATGGTTTCTTATAATATTTTTAAAAGCTTTCTGCAGTAACTTCTTATACTCTTCTGTTATGGCAGAAAAGTTTGGAACAAACTCTAGCAGCATCTGTAGTATGAATAAAATGTAGTTCAATTACAGTTTTCAACAACAAGCAGCACTTCACTGATGTGTTTTTCTTTATGCTAAGCTAAGCTAAACACCTCCTAGCTAGTTTCACACAGAAATCAGGGACTTATAGATCGTCTTATCTAAGTCTCCACAAGAGCACTTCAGGGAATGTCAAACTTTTCCTTTCAGCTTGGATTTGTTGGCAATTTGACATTGTCCATATGGATTCGGCCTTAAATATAATCTTTAAAAAATGTGATAGGTTTGTTGGATAGATGGATATTTCAAATTCATACTGTGAGAAAAAAATATGATTATTTACCAAATGCTCTTTCAGTAAAAGTTTGTCTGTCTTGCTCAACATGGTGGACCATGTGACCATGTGGTTTGGTGCCCTATATAATGTCACAGAGTCCAATATGGGACAGTTTTGTAATCCGAACTTGTCTACTAGTAACATTTTCTGTTCACATCATCAGACCACCACAACACAACGAAGCTGCCAGATAGTTTAGACATAAAGGGTAAAAGAAATATTATCATCACATGGTGCGGCAGTGGAACATGAGACCATGTGCCCTGATAAGTGGGACTCAAAGTTCAAGACTTTTACGCTTGCGGAAGGAGTTCGGCGTAAATGCGTTTGTTTTAACACTGAACAAATACAATGAACACAAGGTTAGACGATATGCATCAGAACGTGTGTTACAAACAGAACTGATAAGCAGCTACTTGAGTTCTCAGAACTAAACCTGTGTTATCAGACCTAAAGCTGCGACTGGAGACACTGTGCTCACATGCTGGCTGCCGCGCACTTATGCCAGTTGCATCAGAAATATGTGTGACGCAGCAGGCAGACACACAACAGCCAACTAAATATAGTGCTTCTGGTGTTCAGCCACCCTGGAGCTGTCTGAGCATGGAAACTTTTCCCTCCCAAAAACCCAAATAATGAGATTTTTCACTGAGCTGGGATACAGATGTTTCAGTAACAGGATGTGATTTTTATTCTCTGGCAGGTATTAAAGTGGATTTGAATGACTGTACAGTTTGCAGCCCTCGCTTCCTCTCCATGATGTACATTTTCCAAGACAAGAAATCCTTCATGATGAATGGCTTCTGCACTTAAATCCCCTCTAACTTTTTAGTCTTTTAGTCTGAGAACTGAAGGTTTTTCAATGAACTTTGTCTCAAGTTAAGAATGAATGAAGATTAGCATTAGCAGACTACAGTAGCACTCTGTCTGGGATTGCAAAAAGTCTTTCCAAAGAGAGAATTAACTTTGTGTTTCACAGCTTAGCTCCCTCGTTATTTCTCTTTTATCTTCTCATAACTCTGATGGGTATGGGATTTGCCGTGCATTTACTTGGCCACCGTTCACTGGCCCCCACCCCCCTCCCCAACAGCAGGTGGAAGATTTGGGATCCGCTTTCATGCAAATGTGAAGCTCTTATGCCCTCCTCCCATTGGTGCTGCGTCCTACAAAGCTGCAGCTGATTGGCTGAAGGAAAAGGGGGACGATTGGCCCGAGATGAGTGACGCTGCAGCTGAATCCTATATATGCCGCGCAAAGAGATTGTCTATCAATGAAGTAGTAAAGGGGGGGACATCTGTGGCGGAGGAGAAGGAAAGGTCTTTTAAACGAAGCCTTTGACAGACTGTTTGCTTTGGCTGGGTTCCCTTCTTTTATTTACTGAATTCCAGAGGTGACCAACACACAGAAGTAAAAATGAAGTTCATCATTGGCATTGGAGGGTAAGTTTAATTTAAAGTATTGACTTTCTAGCTAATATAATATGCAAATTCTCAGGGTGTAACTCATCTGTGTGACGTGAAATGTGTGTTTTAATTTCAGAGTGACCAACGGTGGGAAGACCACTTTAACAAATAGACTACTAAAGACGTTACCCAACTGTTGTGTGGTGCATCAGGATGACTTTTTCAAGGTAAGTATTTTAAAGTTACCATTCTCATGAGTTTTTGACATCTGAATCAGAACATGTTTAGCTTAAAGCTACAGTAAGTATTTCAATTTTCCAGTGTTGAGTTGATGTAATTATTATATTTGATATATTTTACTTGCCATGTTAAATTTGCCCTTGAGGACATTTTGTGCTCAGTAATAACCCACCAGTCTGACCTGCAGATGTCCTGTCATCTCAGTAGCCTAGTAATACATCTGGCTGATTGTCTCCTGGACAGCCAATGAAAAGGGCTGAGCGTCCCCACTTAAAGTCAGACTTTGTCAAAACAAGTTGCAAATTCTGCAACCATCTTTTGGCATGACCACCATGCCATTTCTACCATGCATCTCTCCGTGCTGCATTCAGGGCCCCTTCAAGGTTGTTGGACAACCAATCACCAACTGTTAACATAACCCGTGTGACTTGTTGTCTTTTTTTTTTTCACCGCGTATAAGTTTTTTTTAAAATAAGTTTTGCTTCTATATCAACACAACACAAGGGTGTCTAGGGCTAAACAACCGCAAAAAAAAAAAAAAAATCGCAATTTTTAAATCGCAAAAGATTTTTCTTGAAAGAAAAGAAGTACACAAGTTAGTCCCATCTTTACTGCAACAAAAACTAAATATTTCTTTCATATTTAAAAAAGTTTATAAACCGCTCCCAAAACTGTCACGTGCGCAACTTTTGGTGGAGACGAGTCCTTGACTTGTCCTGTCCAGGTGTGACCAGCTCCGACTGATTACTAGGTTGCAGCAATGTTTTGTTGGTGACTGTTATTTCAGAAACCCGATCAAATAGAAGTCGGGGAGGACGGCTTTAGACAGTGGGATGGTAAGAATGGATCTCACGCAGGAAATACATGCAGTAATGTACTTTTTCTTTCCTGCACATTTCTTTAGTTTGGTAACCAATCACTTTCACACTTTGTGATTTTTCTATCATCTATTCTGTGAATGCCACAGACATTCACTAACTGTGACTAATGTGTGTTACAGCACATTGGTGAGGAGCGTTTTTTTGCATGTGTGGTGAAGCCTGCTCTTCTCTGCTCTCTCCTTGTTCTCTATCAGTGATCACAGCCCTGGACATGGAGGCCATGGTCAACACTGTAAAAGGCTGGCAGGAGAACCCGGTCAAGTTTGCCCGCTCACACGGAGTCAGCCTGTCACCTGAAGCCGAGGATGCCGACTGGGAGGAGAAGGGCATCCATATTCTCATCGTGGAGGGTTTTCTCATCTACAACTACAAGTGTGTAATCCTGTTTTCTTACTTGTTTTTCCACAGAAACTCTAAAATTTAGCTTAAAGTCCTCTTGACCTCTTAAATTTTTTACTAATCTGAGCCTCGTTCCCCCTCTGCAGGCCCCTCATTGACGTCTATGACAAATGTTTCTACATTTCTATCCCTTACGAGGAGTGCAAGAGGAGGAGAAGGTAATGAGCTCTTGGAGTGACTTTGACAAATTGCCCTGAGGTGTTAGAGGAGGCGTTTCAGGCTTCAATGTGACTTGACTGATTGTGTTTCTGCAGTACAAGGACATACACCGTCCCTGACCCCCCCGGCCTGTTCGATGGCCACGTCTGGCCCATGTATTTGAAACACAGGAAAGAGATGGAGGTCTTCTGTGACAGATTAGGTATCAAAAGATGCAAAATATTCACATGCATATCATCAAAATAAAGGCAGAGAATTACGTCTCTCCTTTAAAAACAAAGATTTAAATGCCATCTGGTGACTAAAAAAATGATTTAATTCAGATTTGTCTTTTTCTGGGACAGAGTACCTTGATGGGATGACAACAAAAGAAGATATCTACAACAAAGTGTATGAAAGCATACAGAACTCCCTGCTGAACAACTTATAGGTGAATAAGAAATACAAAAACATTTTATCCTCCACATTTTCACTGACACATCAATGATAAGTGTTTCATTCAGTGTTATTAATTCCTCTCCTGTCCCCTTTTTCTCTACAGCAAAACGAGGAAGACAGAGCTTGTGTATAGACTTGTAAATACCATTTTGCTTCCACGTGTAACACCAGTTCTGTACTTCTAGCCTGACCTGTAAATAGCTAATCCTGTAACTTATTAAGACCTAACAGCAGACGCTTTGTGTTTTGTATAATCCTGTGTAACCTTTTTCTAAAAGTTAAGCCACCTCTGGATTGTCCAGTGTTTAACATCAGGGACGGATCTCAACTCTGATCTTGTTGTATTTGAAAGTAAAAATTGGAAATTTGGAGGAGGAAGATTTTGTGTCTCGCAACTAAATGAAATCTAAACCAAACTAAATTTCATTTCACTGACTTAAACTAAATGAAATGAAATGAAATGTTGAATCCACTTTATGTTTCCTGTCTTTCTTTTTCGGGCTCATTTCACCACACACACACGCAAAAGTGCAGATCCATTAACGGTCTGATTCATAGGCAAAAGCCTCACGTTTTATAACACAAACATTTATGCACATTGAGGATAACTAGTAATATCCTGTTTCTCTAAAATGGGACTCCTTATCATCCAGATTAGCTTTACAGCCTTAATTAGTTTTACAGCCTTGATAAAAACCAAACTTTACTTCTACAAAACAATAAATTAATCTTTAGTTTGTAGGAAGGAAAAAGAGAGAAGGAGAAGCAAAGGTTGCTTGGTTTAGTCCTCATTTGACATTTTTTACTTAAGCTTGTACAATGTAACAGCATGTCAAAAGGACGATATACAAGTTTGCGCATCTATGACTTTGAAGGAGGAGAAAATAAAAGAAGTATTTTTCATACTTTCTGTGTTTTTATAATACATTCACCCATATTTATTAATGCTGCCTTATTTTTAATCATCCACTCAAATGCCTGAAGCTGCTCATGAATTATTTCCTCTTTTACATTACATCCATGACTATTATAATTAGCTTGTTTCAGCCTTTGAATATGAATAAAAAAATAAAACTTACACAAAGATAAGTTCTCTCAATGTCTGTCATTAGTTTTGGGAGTCAGTGTTCGGTTCAGTTTAAATAAGAGGAACATGTAACACATCTTTTAATGATTATAAAAAGAAAGGCTAAAATGAGATATTCTCATATTTATGACCACAAAGGTCATTCCAACTTATGAGGACACAAAATCCACCTGCAGAGCGCTGATTAAAAATATATCTTTGAAACTTGTTTTTTGAGTTAAACCCTGAATCAGAAGAGCTGGGACACTGCAAAAGACATAAATAAACCAGAATGTGATACTTTTCCAATCTGTTTTAGAATAAACCCAATTAAAACCAAATTAAACCCAATTAATGTTTCAGCTCACTGATCATTATTTTTTATATGTTCTTATTCTGACCTTGATGACAGCAGCATGTTATAAAGAAGCTCAGACAAGAGCAAAGAAAGACTAGGAAAGATATGGAATGATCCAGAAACACCTGTTTATAACATAACACAGGTGAACTGGGTCATTGTTAGGTTATAATGTTATGATCGAGTATGAAAGAAGGATCTTTGGAAAGGCTCACACAAGTAGTTCACAGAGAATGATGGGGCAAGGTTCACCACTTTGTGAAACACATGACTGTATAAATGATATTACTACGTGGGCTCAGGAACACTTTGTACATCTGACGATGATAAAGACCAAATGATTGCGCTCTAATTTTATATAAGTTTTATACAGCGTCCCAAATCTTTTGTAACATGGGTTTTATTATTAACAATAACAATACATCTGGTCACATGAAACAAAGGAACAGAATCTCTGTCTTGGAAGCCACATGTTCACCCTCATTATTTTTTATTTACTGGCATAAACTGAGTCAAGACTCGTGAGGTGAAGGAACTTTTCTCTAGAAGCTTATCACCTCTCTTAAAGATCAAATTTCCTGTTAAAAGACGCCCACATGGCTTTACTCCTGCCAACACTGTCTGCGTAGAAATGAGGTGAAACACAGAGCAGTAAATTTTCATTTTTTTATTGATGTTTCAATATCAAAAGCCAAGTGAATTGTGTGGTAACCTTGAGGGTTGTTTTTCCTATCTGGAGCTGATTACACAGCAGGAACCAATGAACAAATGACTTTTGTCCGTGACCGACAGTCGTGACAAAGATATCAATGGATTTATGGCCTGAGCATATACAGTATTATCTGCCTGTCTTTAGTGTCATGGCTTTTTTTGAAACTTCTTCTGATCACATAGTCATAGATCATGTCACATTGTACACCAGCTCTGTCCCAAGACCTGGCAGTGGTGAGGAGGGCGTTCAGGGTCTTGTGATGCGTTTCTGGGAGTGTTTGCATGCCAACACTTGGCCCGGTGCACAGGGTAGATGCTCTGACAGTTTATATTTAGGCTAAGAGCCTGGGGAATATATTTAACAAGCGCACAGCCAATTACTGACCCACACACCCACCATACATCCACAAACCGGTCTGACTCAGGGGCCACCAGTCTCCCCTCCTTTCAAAAAAGCCCCCCAGCTGCTGGGTAAGGTGAGGACCTTGTGAAACATGCGCTTTCCCACGTCACACGCCGTCATGGCAACCCCAAAAGTACATCTGGGACGCCCATATTTGGGCGGAGAGGCAGGAGATGAGCTGTCACATGCTGACGGACCCCCCCTGTTTGAGTGAGTGAGGACCCCTGAGGCATGTGAACAGTTGTAGTTATGCCACTGAATGAATGACGGGAATATTTATGGCTGCATCGCTCAAACATATGCGAAACAACTGAATTTATTTTTGGGTAACACCTGACTTTTGCATACTATAATTTAGCTATAATGACATTTTAAGTGTTTTTTAATGTTCGGTATTGGTCAGCACATATAATTTGTTTAAATCTGTTAAAGACATATTCTATATTACTAAAAATGATTTTAATGTATTTTTTTATACACCACCCTCCTCTTATTGCCCAGAGGTGAAGTTATTAGTTCTTAAAATTACTTAATAGCAGGTATTAAAACCATTTTTAAATGGTAATATATATAGAATTCAGACTTAAAGTAAAATGTTGTGTACTTTATTTTTA